>LR890027.1:481920-1050263 GCA_900464855.2 Musa schizocarpa
AGGAGAATGGCAGTATAGTTAGAGCATGTCTGAGCATTGTCAGCAGCAGCAAAACAAGAACAAGAAATCCCAGCACATAATATATCCATGCATCTGAAATTAAGAGTATATACAATGAACACATAAGTGAGAAATACCAAGAACGATAGTTATACTATATAGCCAGGTCTGAGCATGAGCCTCTCTACTGAGCTCCATTCTTTTTGTTCTAGTTTCACTGAATAGAAGAAGATCTTTACTTGACCCAAGAAAAAGTGGTGTCAGGTGTTGTTGACAGAAAGAAGTTGTCCAACATATAGAAGAAAAAAAAGGGAAGATCAGCTCTTCAATAACAAGTCTCTAAGCAAGTCAATGAGCAAGTCCTTCAGGTGTGTCTGAAAGATTCCTGTGTTGTTTTACTCTATACCAAATGGAAGGGGAGGCAAATTAATTCTGAGCTCTGCTCTTGGTCAAGCCATTAGAGCTCTTAGCTGCCCTGACAGAAAGAGACAGCCTGGAAGATATAACAATTATCAAATAGCTGAGGTTTAGTCTCATGAACAGGCAAGAAGCTTGTTTTAGTATATAAGGATTCAGACTATCTTCCCTCATATATGAGAGTTAGATAAGCTATTATTTGAGTAGCAAGAGAACAAGCAAGAAGATCTGATGCCCTGAAAAGATCCGTATTAGTTGAGGCACAATAAACAAGTGTAGAGAGAGTTCGGGCAAGACAACAAGTAACCGAAGCAAGGGCGAGTGGAAGGAGCTCCGTCTCTACTTGAATCATATGTATGACTCCGAATTGTTTGAAAGCTAGGTTAAGGTAGGTCCGATTCTCCGTTCGGGAGAGGTCCTAGAATGGACTGCTCCTGTTCTTGTTCTTGTATGAAGAAAGCAACTCGAGAATCAGTAGTGGAAGATTGAGTTCTTTGTGTTGCTGTAGGATCACAAGACCTGAAAGTTAACGTTCGGGTTGAATTTGATCTAAGAAGAGGAAGTTTCAGATAATAAGCTTTAGAGTAGAATCAAGATCTAAAGCGGAAGAAGTAAAGTCGAGTTCCAATTAGAAGATTGAGCTGGATCAGAATCAGATGTTCAACTGGCTTCTCCTGCGCGAAGTAATTAGGAAATAGTCGCAAGGTATGTGAACGGGCTGGAATATCTTACTGCCTACCCTTGTATTCTCAATAAAGGTGGTGAGCCTGCCTTAACTGAGTAGTGAGTTGGTTCATGCCACTGTAGCTACTTGTGGAGAGAAGAGGGTGCTGGTTCGGCGGTAACAGAATAAGCTGTATCCTTTTTCATTCTATATCAGGT
This sequence comes from Musa schizocarpa, assembly GCA_900464855.2. NCBI lineage: Eukaryota > Viridiplantae > Streptophyta > Magnoliopsida > Zingiberales > Musaceae > Musa > Musa schizocarpa. Next base: position 483,220 of record LR890027.1, read on the forward strand.
GCTCTAGAGATTAAACTTCACTTGCGGAGAGGTCGAAAAGATACAAGCAAAAAGATATAGATAAATAACAACTTAGGAACCTCTTTATTACCAAGTACTTTTTATCTTACAAGGAAGACAAAGAATATCTCAATTTACAAGGAAAAGGAAGCAAGGTTAAGTGGAGAATGGACTTATAGTCTTGCAGTAGCTCCTCTTTAGCCGGGATTGACTATTTGATTCTTAGTTGATTTAACAAACAGGCATTAAAGGACTCATTCTTATAGGTAGGAAACCCTTTTACGTTACTTTATAATTAAGTAAGACAGACCTCTTGAACTTATTAACAGTAACTTCTTGTCCCGACCAAGCTACTACTATACAAGCTAGTTCCGTTTCATACAAATTGAGCTTTCCCCTGGCCTCTCCTCTTAGGCAGTATTCTGGATTTCTTACGGAATTTTTAATTATGACTCAAAAGTAGCATTCTGATTAGTACCTATATCTCTGGCTCACAAACACATAGCTGACAAGTGACAGTAGAGCCTTTAGTTTTCCAGGCCATTCAAAATTCCTTATTTGTAGAAAGAGCAACCAAGCAAAAACTAAGGACTCCTGTATTTAAAACCTTTGATAAAGTCCTGTGTCTGTCGCTTGCTGCCTCATCTGATGGTTCTGTTGCTCAAAGAAAATAATCTCTATACTATTAATAGAAATAAGGAATGGAATAGCCCCTTCCTGTTAGCGCAGAAAAAGGAATTGAACTTGCTGCTGACCTCTTTGCTCCTTACTCTCTAATAGAATTTTATAATAAACTAAAAAAAGGAAAAGCTGCTGGGCGCTGAGGAACCCCTGTTGCAATAGTACCCGATCCCGCTCCTACTCGCTGGAAGATGTTTATTCAGAACTGGAACTGTCCAACACAGAGATCCTTGCTCGAATGGCCCTTAACGGAGACCTTTGCTTTAAACAAACCGAGTAATTGAGTTTCGGGTGCAAGTGTTGTCATAGATAGAGGTGATTGTGTCGGTGCTAGGAAAGTAGTATTAAGAAGATATCATCTCCTAAGATAAGATAAAGTCTCTCAGGCGCCATACACTTATTTAATGCGAGTTTTTGTTTAGTATAGAAGCAGTTAGGGGAATCGTAAGTTTTGTTTAGTATAGAAGCAGTTAGGGAATCGTAGTCTCAAGCATCAGCAGGGGAAGAAGCCTAAGAGAATGCCCACAGAGGGATCAGAAGGTGGTAGCAGTGCAAGGACTAGACTCTAAAGATCCAATTAGGTTTTGCTCATTTTGCTTAATTGACTCATTGCTTAACACAAGTAACACTATACTAGACTGAACTTTGACTTCCACAGCTTCCTCACCTGTTCCATATTCTTTCTTGTATATAGACCCATTATGCCTCTGTGCTTCTTCAACGGTAAGTGATTCAATCTCGTCTCGTACCTTTGTGTAGAAGGCCAGGCAATTCAATGGCGTGACCAACCTCCGCTCCGGTGTTATCGACCCCAACTCAACTCCTCTCTCGTAGCCAACAAAGGATGAAACAAGGGATTAAACAAGGGATGCTAGTCGAACAGGCAATTGAAACTTGACTTCCCAAGTTGTTAGATTAGAAAAGCAAAGCAGTGGTAGAGTTCAAGAAGCAAGGCAATAAGTAAAAGTACATTACGGATAACGCTAGGAATATAAGTAATGCTGTAGGTCTTGGAAAGGTTGACTTGTTAAGGTGCTCTAGCTCTAAGAATTGACTAGTATACGCTTGGCCTGGCGCCATACTATACCTTTGCCCACTCGATACTAATTCTTAGGACAGTTTATTTCTACTCCGTGATACGATTCAGACTAAACTTTCTACTAGACAGGAGTGACCTCCGCGAGACTCTTGCCTTGCATTTCATATCTCTTGTTCGAATCTGCCTTCCATAGATATCATTCTCGCTACCTCTTCGTTCATTCTACTGTTTCTGAGTTCAGTCTATATCAGTATGCGCTAGACCATACCGTACCCTCAGTCTATTTACTCTATAACCACTTTCATTATTATTTATCATATTAAAAAACCATATATTGAATTGCTACGAACACAAGCTATTCCCTTACTGAACCAAAGAAAAGAAGTTGACTAATAAATATGTATATAGCAAATATATATATAGCAAAGTACCAGTATATAGCAAAGAAAAAGAAGTTGACTAATACCAGGAAAAGAAGGAGACTAATATAAGTATAGTAAAAGAAGAAAAGCAGTCAACCAATACACGAATAAAAGAAGTCACCCCCTAAAAGAGGAAAAGCTGTTAACCAGTACACCAACACGGATAAGATAATCTGCCTTTCCCGTCTCTGAGGCGACCTTTCCTTTCTTTGATTGTTACTTGCCCCCATCGATATGACTTTTTTCTCTCATTCTTTATGATCTGGACACCCTCTGGACTAGTCGCTACGGGTATGGGACTAACAATTAGCCTACCATTCCTGCTTGAAAACTATCACTCCTGTTTATCTTTCTCCAACTCCATACTAGTATTCTGTTTTATCACCCTCGCTCGCAACGCCCCTTGCTTTCTCACCTATCAGTCTATATTCCCTTGCTTTCATTCAATATCTCTAGTTGAGGTATTCCTTTCCCGACTGCTGACTTTCTTGTTAATTCTTTAAACTAAGAGATTACTTCTAGGAACCCTACTATACTCTATCAGCCTGAAATCACTGCTAACAAAGAATCACTTTATTGCCTATGAGCCTTTGACTCACTTTACTGCCTTTTACAATATAACTACTGACCGGGATCCTTTAACCAATACCTATAAGAATGGACTACTAACGAAAACAAACTAGTTTGAATCGAATCAATACCAATAGGAATTAGACTAGTGCTTATAAGAAAAAAACTCAGAAATAGGAAGCCGACAACCACCAACTAGGGATTGAACTACTAAATACAGAATTGAGCGCGACCCCAGCAAACTAACCTTGCTTGTAGAGATAGACTGGAAGGGTTGTGGGGAACCCTTGAATCATTTGTGCTACTATCAGAATCAAACAACTGCCCAACAGACTACTATAAGCGTGGATAATCATGAAATAAATTCAATCCAATGCTAACAAGCCTTCTATTACTAGCCTCTAACCCGAACTCGATTTAAAGTTCAGAACCGACACTTATTAACTTCACTTTATAGTCTTATTTATCACTCCTTAAGGCTCATTAATACAATTTTAAAGATGTAGAATATTACAGCTGCTGACAATTACACTCGAACTCACCCCACTCTATCAAAATAGCAGGCTCTGACTCTTTTCACTCTGGCAACAATGAATTTCACCCTGAAAGTTGTAGTTACTTGTCCGCTTGTCTGCCGAAATGAGGACTTGGTCACAACTCTACTTAGTACTTTTATGGAGTTCCTGTAGTGGTTTGAGTTTCTATGCTGTTAGTATACGCTTGTCTGTCGTCTAGTAGTAGCTTGCCGGGCTTTTTTTGTCTACAAAGCTTGTCCCCTTGCCGACCTCAACTCAGGTATTTATATGATGATATATTAGGGTCAACCTGGTACACTAGATTCTTCGCAACACTAGTTGTAACTTGCCCAGTAGCTTGGCGCAGGACTACTTGCCTAAGCTCTCTCACTTGCTCTATCCAAAGCGTCTATCTCTAGCGAAGTGCACTCTTTCATTTTACGACCAACCGAGAGTCCCTGTGCTATGGCTCACACGTGCTATGGCTCACACCCTGAATAAGGTGGATTTTATGGATCTGCTTTAGCCTTGTTTAGCTTTAAAGTAATTATGGCAACGGTGGAAAGAAATCAGAAACTTATCTTTTACTTCCCGCACTGGAACTGAACTTTCCAACGAGTTGGGCTGGAACTGTTCGATTTGGACAAGTTGACGGACTGAGAGAACAAAGTGGACTAAAGGCCAAGAAGACCGCAAAGCACTTTTGGATTGATATGAGCTGCTCTACCCTACCTATACCGACACCTGGAAAGCAAGCATAGTGAGAGTTGTTCCATGAACACCGAAACTCGCTGTCTTCTCGAGAGTTCCTTTGCTTGGGCTAATTTCTATGCTTACACTATAACTATGGCTCACGAGGAGGCCCTGTTACTAAGGCGCACCTTACTTTTCCTCTTCTTTCATGTCGAGCTTTCGAAAGCCACTGTCGTCGAATAAAGCATTGATAGCTTTGTATAGGATCCCCAAAAGATATTATTCCCGAGGGTCTTCCTTGCATGCTGAAGTGAACAGGGGCGGTACCAACTAAGACTAGAAATCGGTAACTCCTGTCAATGAATACCATTAATTGCTGTCCATATGAGTAACATAGCCGCCTTAGTTTTACTGCTCGAGGTGGTGATAGCTTATATATATTGACTCAATTATATGATAGCTTATATATATTGACTCAATTATATGCATAATGCTCTTCCTATTTGGTTTCTCGGCTTTCTTCTGCCGAACCGAACGAAGAAAGTTTTGATCCCTCTTGCACTGATCTCTTCTCTTTCACTCTCTTTCTTCATTAAGTAAAGGTTAACGGGAGCCGACTTTTCTTTTTTTGAGTTTGCTGAACTTCCTGTGACAGCTAACACGGGGCATTTAGGACAACTCGTTCATTGATTCTGCTCGGGCCTATCTTTTTAGAGTCCCTTCTTTCCAATCAATAAATAGAGTATATAGTGCTGGCTCGCTATTTATATTATTTCTGCTTGACCGGTACCATTCACTCCATTTTCCATTAATTCTAGGTCTGGGCCCCTACTTGCACATTTATTCCTATAAAAAAAGACTTGGGCTAACTTTATTTAGACTGAGATGGCTTGGCTTCTCTTTCGACGGATTGATCCTGACTTCCCCATTCGAAGAAAAAAGAAAGAAACGACCCGCCTCGAACTGGCATCCGTTCCACAATTCCCCTAATTGGAATTCTCTCCCGTCATGAGGTGGTGCCGCTGTTCGGGAATGCGCACCTAGCTACAAATAGTCCCAAGTTTTATATCTGCCCCAACTATATTGGACAAAGCCAATCCAGCCTCCCCTCCAGTTTGTTTTAGCAACGTAATCCTACGGTCTCTTCACTAAGAGCTCGCCTCTTGACTCCTTTAATGAATCCTTGCGTTGGTGGGCGTTCCCCATAATCCATCTCAACCTGGGAGTTTCACAGACTCTCGGAAAGATACCGGAGTTGTAATATCTATATTATTAGATCAGATACTATGGGCTTTCGGGCTTCAAGCTAACCATAACCTACCTACGGAAACTATGTGGTTTAAGGTGGCTAGATCCAAAGATAGGCTCGCTCGATTTGTACGACCAGATATGGGCTTCTTTTTAATATGAAACGAAAGTAATCCAATCCGGAAATCTCGACTGGAATGAAATTGGCTGAGATCGCCTACGAGACATCGAAATGTGTTTCTCAAATGATGGCCATTTCTTATCGTGCCTTTGACCCGTATTTTAGCTTTCAAAAAGCAAGACAGCTAACAGTGTATAGATGCGGATATCGAGAAAGATAGTTCGATCCTTTCACTGGCCTCCCCATCGTTCCAGCAGGAGGAAAAGAATTAGCGGATGGACTGTGAGTCAGAGTCCTATCTTTCAGACAGATCCCTCAAGAGGTGCCATTCTTCGGCTCTTCGGGATGCCCCGGCCATTTACAGCTTAACCGTCTTTAATCCTCTCTCAACGTCGGAAAGGAGGATGATATCATTGCATTGATTCGGTCAGACGGATGGACACTTGCGTAGGTAGATTCAAAGTCAAAGGATTCAAAGCCAGAGCGGGAGCTGGGGGTAATTAAAAGAAGTCGTATCAATACTACTTTTCGTAACACACCGAAAGTCCAGCGGCCGGGACCCGCGAATTCCAGTTTTATCCGGTAATTTAATATATCTTAATACAAGCGATTCCAACAATGTTTCAGCCTTTTTCCTTAACTCTTCCGTTCTCCAGTAGCAGCTGTCTTTTGGTAATGCTACGTGAACATTCGGCAGGAATAATGATTTCTTTTAGGGGTCTTGAAGTCAGGTGTGTGTTTGGAAACGGGACGGAGTCCGGAGATTCGACGCACTCGTTGAGCCAGGAGAACAAGAGGTTAGTTGATATCGAGGGTCTCTATACTATCAGAGGTTTTTTTACCGAACGAAGGCAAATTATTGCTGATTGGGGGAGAGCTATACTCCTAAAGTAAAGACCGATGAGTTAAAGTTGTTTACAAATCTCCCGGTGGTTCCGCTGTTGCATGGTTTCGATCCACCATGCTCAATCCTTGTAGTGTACGAGTGCAGCTTTGCAGCTTCTTGGCCTCGCTCTTGCTTTGCAAAGATAGTTCCTGGCACTCTCAGTCCCAGTCCTGGAGCCGGCACTCCTAAACTCAATCAGTTAAGCGGCTTATTGCAATTGTCTTGCAAGCAACCGTAGCAAAGCAAGCCAAACCAAGCGCAAAACCCAGGCTTAGCATTCTTTATCTTGATTTTGGAATACTTCAATAATACTTACTTATTTTATGAAAGAAAGCACTCCATAAAGACGAAGGCGCTGACAGAGTAAGCCGGCTCAACAGAAGGCTTGGACATCAGGTTATCAATCTTTCTTTTGGTCCCCCCCGCGGTTTAGTTCTTTTTTAGATGCATTTTCTATAGTTTAATCTTCAGAATCAGAAAGCTAGCGAGCGATAGACCCATCTTTTCTATTAGTGGAAGTTGGCATGCGCAAGCAATATAATTCTAGCGTTTAACAGCCTTGCTTCTTTTGTGGAAAAGCCATTCTTTTTGGCTGCTGAAAGATTCTTGGTTCGAGATGAGCGATGGACTGAAAATGATCTGATTGGTCTTGTGAGGTAGCTCAACAGCTATTTCAATTTCTATATTGCTATTGCTGTTATTAAACTGGAAGTCTACCCAGAGTTGTCAAATCCTTTAATTCAGAATGATTGCAGTCGGATTGTATTGCAATTGTCAGCTACCTTGCTAGTTTGGTAGGCACGGTGGGGCTTTATTTCAAAGTTAAGGAGTGAGTTGTCCCTCTGAGAGGAAGGAGCTTTTCGTTCGCCCCCAGCGAAACAGACTAGACTGCTTCACTCCGCGTACTGTGCTATGCTATCCCCCCGCATAAGGTTTGAGAGGTTAGGGGAACTTCCGGGGAACGGGAAGTGGGCGGGTAGAAAGAAGAGAAGGAACCCTACTTCGCCGGGGGACTGTTCTAGTCTTAGGTAAATCCATTCAGAGGTTGCGCCCTCCATAAAAGAGAAATAATAGTTTATTAGGGTCAATAACCAGTTAGGTACGAAAGGACGTATGGGCGTCGGGAGATCACACCGAGCGCTCTTGGTCAATCCTACGAATAACAAGCCAAGGAAAGTCAAGTGCTCGCTTATAGTAGAACCTTGACCTGTCTTTTGCCCCTCTGCTCCAGCCCTTTTTTTTTTTTCCGCTCCGTGGGGACTACTCAGAATAGTTCTACTTGGCTTATAAGGGAAGACATGTTGTATGGAGATGAGTGTATGGGGTTCCGATATCGGGTTTTAGTTGAGAGATTATCAGACATGTTTCTATCCTTACGAAGCCAGGGATGCGTATGCCTTTGCAAGTTCTGGTGGGTATGAAACGACCCGTGGTTCAAGAGACAGGTTTCGACGCAGCGGGCAAGGCTTTTGGGGTGGCCTCTAGTGCAAGAAGGAATGCTTATGTGTGGCCTCAGTAAAGCCCTTGACAGTTCGGTTTCTTCTCCCGTCGATTGAGGGCATTGGGTCAAAGGGTAATGGGTTATCGATGAAATAAATCTCAAACTCCGTCTGATAGCTACGTTGCTTGTCTAGATCAAACTCACTGACGCTCGAAAACTGGTTTAGCCAATTATAGAATTCGGCAGAGACCAAACCACGACGATTGGTCGGCCCTTTCATCACGAAGACATAGGCGGTGAATAACGGGGAATGATCCGAGGAACCCCGGAGCGTCAGGGACACCGCCCCTGGAATCTGTTAACCTTATTTCCGGCTGCGTTGTGAGATAAGGCCACTGAACACTAAAGCGCAGTGAACTGAAAGCTTAGAACTCTATTCACTCATAGCGAGACCCACTTTTACAGTGGACCGACCCTCATCATATACGTAGTAGCTAAATTGCCAGGTTTCGTAGCACTACCAAATTACCCTCTTCTTACTGAGCTCTGTTGGTGCTCTCTGAATGCCTCAATAGGGGCGTCGAATGCTTTCAATAAGTCGGAACTCGACGTTTAGCTCAGGCATGAATGAGCTTACCTGTAACTGGACTTACCTCGCCTTCTCCAAACTCTACTCTGGTTCTTGCTCAAGTGACTCGAGGAGCTATGTATGCCACATCATGCCACTTTCAAGTTATTGGTGCCATAGCATCGGTATAGTCTTTGAGATAACAAGGAGGTGCGTGCTCGACCTCAAATTCTATACAACCCATATAAGACAGGGGGGACGGATTGTTATGCTGAGCCGGGTCCTCACTGGGGGACGGATTGTTATGCTGAGCCGGGTCCTCACTGTGAAAAACCCGAGAGTGACGAGATTTTAGTTGCTGATGCCCTCGACCGTCAAAGCAATGTACACTTTACTGTTGTGCTACCGGTGTCGGCAAGAGGTTAATGACTAGTGCTGTTGAGAAAAGCAGAGCAACTTTACGACTATAACCAAGTCCACCAAGCGGGAAAGTCACTATAAAGTCTTATACTTATACTTCTGATTATAGGAGTGGAGAGTGTTTTCGGGCGCTAACGCTCACTTGAGCGGGTGCTTACTTCTTATTGGTATTGCGGGGTGAGCTAGTTAAGAAGTTCTGAATAGGCAGTTAGGTTATAAGTTTTCAGTTAAGGTGACATTAATTCTATTAGTGGTGCACTAACATTCTCTTCTTTCGGGCATTCAATTCTGTAATTGCTGGTTTACTAGTTGTGCGCTCAATTTTCTCTTCTTCAAGGTTGGAAGATACTCTTATTCGGTACAATGCGCTTCTCACCTAACGTTAGCGCCATTGCTTCTTGCTCTTTTTGTGCCTCGATTCTTTTCTTGACTTTAGAGTTTCGCTGTAAGGAGTGATGTGAGTAAGCTGTTAGGTGGAGCACTTATACTAGTTGAACGCTAGATTCTTTATAACCAGCAGTAAGCTGTGAGGTTTGCGAGTTAGGAAACAATGCTTTGTAACTAATATCCTCATAAGTCGTGCACTGAAAGCAGTCATTAGTTAAGGAAAGGCTAGAGGAAGCGTTTGTAGTTGTGCGGCTGCGAGCCGAGCTAAAAGCGCTAAAGGAGCAGTTGTCTAGTAGCAAGCGGGTCTTTCACTTTTAGTAGCGGTCGGGTGCTTTACTTTCATCCTATCCTATCCTATAGAGAAGAAGGAAGAGGCTTAGCTCCCCAAAACTGGAGTTGCGCTTACGGATAGTATCATTTCCTAATTTGGAATGAATGAAGAATGCTTTGGTGCAAGTAAGAGGTCAGCTGCAAGCGGTTCAACAAGTAGAGTTCGGAAGTCACGCAAAAGGGCTGCTGTTTGGTAAGATTAATTCATAAGAAAGGAAGCCGAAGCCTGCCTGTAAGATGAAAGAAAAAAGAAAGGGATGTGGGAAGGCAAGTTGCCAGTGGTTGATTACGAGTATCTTTCTTTTCCGTGTAATCCTAGTTACTGTGTTTATGCTGTAGTAGAGAAAAGTCTATTAAGGTATTGTCCCGCTGTAGCTCTACGCTCAAACAAAGTCATAGAGTTCCGTTCCCCATAAGCAGTTAGGTTAGGTAGAGCTGGATCATCAGAGGCTCAAGAATAATCAGTGGAAAGTGACGTTCGGGTGCTCGTACCTTTCTTGTTGTTGTTGGCAAAGGATCTTCAGCTGCAATTAAAGTTTTATCTTATTCTTATCAAAATGCAGGAAGCCGATAATAAATGCTTAGCCCACTCAGCGCTGAAGTAGAAAGTGTCATCAGCTATCGGGTAATCAAAGAGAGTTATAGATTCCAGTTTTGTTCTTGTCGAAGAGGTTAAGGCGCTTGTTAGGTCAGCAGCAGACAAGTTTCAGTTTCAAGATAAGGATCAGACCCAAACTCTGGTTAAAGAGAATCAGCAGCGCCTAGATCATCAGCTGTAGAAAGGTGTTCTGCTCTTGTTTAATCCCCCTTAACTGACAGAGATAGGGATGCTTGCCCAACCTATCCTTTAAGTTAATCATTGAATGTGAGTGCGTGCTCTCCTATAATGGAAGTGTGTAACAAGACTGCTCCTTACTCTCCTCTTTCAATTGAATCTAGATCTTATATATATAGATGATTTTTCGTTTTCATTGCATAATGCGTTATAAATGGAGTGAATTCAGATAGTAATTGAGATCTTGCAAACAGGAATGGAGCAGAAACTCTTCACGCGAAAGTCAAAGATGAAAATGCTTGCTTACTTTCTTCGCACTGATCCGTAGGCTATGCTATCCGAACTTACTTCACTTAGTTAGATCCGTAGGCTATACGAACTCCCTTAACTGACAAGGTGCTGAAAGCCTTTGAGAATAGTTTAAAGCTATGGCATCAATTGTTGGAAATCAAACTATCTCCGATCTGCTGTTGAAATGAACTTTAGCATAATCACTTCCACCCTTGTCTTTACTGAGATTATTGGTTTGCTTCTTTAGCACCTTGTTGTGATCTGATCGGTAAGACCTAACCTCTGGCGCACCATTATCTAAGTGGATACTTCTTTTCTTTCTCGCCATAAAACCATCTTTCATGTGAGCACCCGATCCATACTAAACTGTAACTTTTACTTCTGTTGCATTAACGACATCAAAACAGGACGTACTTTCTATCCTTGCTTTAAACATAAATGGCCCTTGCTTTCGTACTTGACTAATGGGCACCTACGCAGCTTTGAACTACCGTAATATAGTCTTTTGTTCCTTTGCTTTAAGAGCCACTAAACGCGTAACATTTGTAGTTGCTTGTATGGATGTAAGTAATTCAAAATACCTTCCTCGACGGCGTAATGAAGTAGGTTGATTTCCAGTTCGAGCTTTGTCTGCGATAGAATAAGATGGCTAAGGTAAAGCGGTCAGGGAAGTTTCAATACGAGTTCCATAAGCTGGATCAATAGTAGTAACAGGAACAAGACCGGGATCTTCATCTGAGTCTCAAGCATCAGCAGGAGAAGAAGTAGCTCGAGCTTTGTCTACAAGAGCAGAATCAGAGGAAGGAATTGATTAATAAGCAAGCAGGAGCAAGCCGACTAGCAACTACGTTAGGATTGATTAGGTTAGGACTAACTCTCTTTCTGGATTAGGTTAGGACTAACTCTCTTTCACAGTACTGGCACCCTCCACTCTACTTTCAACTCAACTTTAATAACAGACCTCGAATAGCAAATAGATAAAACAACTATGGAAGGTATAAAACTACTCCGGGCATTAAGCAATAAATACATTATATAGAGTTATGAGCAAGTCCTCTATCAGCTGGACCACTAATTGTTTACAGCCCCTGAAAGTAGTAGTCCCGACCCGACCTCTAGTGTGTTAGCCTACCACTACTAATAAATAATTCCAATCTAACAAGAACTGGAGCCGTACTACCGGAGTTACAGAGCAAGAGGGTAAATCTTATAGGCTTAAATAATTTATACTGCCGAGAAGTCTATTGAATAGGTAAATTCCATTCTGAAAAGGGCGAACATTAGTTTGTGCCAGCAGTAAGAAGTAGTGAGTTAGCTGGTAGCTTTGTAGTCAAGGAATCAATTAGTGAGTCAGCAGTTCGAGAATCAGCAGCGGAATTTACTGTTAGAGTAGCAAGTCCAGGAGAAGAATCCGTGATTGGGGAATCAACGATACCATAAACAGGATCTGTGCTAAAGAAAGGTGTTGGCGGGTATCAAGCAAGCGCTTCTGCAAGTTAAGAGTGCGCAGTCGAGGTCGGCAAAAGTATAGGAAAGTCGAGTGCAAGTGTCAACAGCAGTTATGGAATCATAGGTTAGGTCGTTAAGCAATCCGATCTTCTGCACTTTTAGGAAAAAGTGAATTCTTTGTTTAAAGTGGCAGTTTGAGTGTCATATAAAGACTTTACCACAAGACATAATTTACTACTTGCTGAACACATGGGTCTACTCCCCGGATACATATAGCTATACAGCATCACAGTTCTCTTACGACCCTTTCCTTGCTCGCTCTGTTATCAATGTAAATTATTTGATAGTTACACATAAAGGGTAAAGTTCGTCAGCTGCATAGAGGCTCTCCTACTCCACGGAGACAGTAGCTTCTTTTCTCATCTCCCAATAAAGAATAAAGAATTGAACTTAAACCGAGGTGCTAAGAGCCTCTTCTTATTTACAGCTTTAGCGTCTTTGCTTTCCTTGCTTCTTTGTCTTTCAAGTTCGAATTGAACTCACACCGGACTAACGCCATGAAAACAAACAAGACTCGGGCCAAGCTACTATAGGAGTACCCTTGTTTTTCTACTTTTATTCTGTTCTTCTATATACCGAAATAAGATCTTTTCGAATGATCAACTGCTGAGGTGCTTGTTGAGTTCACCTCCAGAAATGAATAATCTAGGTTTTAATGCTCATCTCCACTGCCCACTACACTTGTTCGGTAAAGTGGAAACAAAGGGTGATGAAGGTAAGAAGAAGACAACTTGTCCATAAGGGCAAGCCAGCCGGATATGGTATTGAATGGAACTCCTAACTCTTTAAGAATAAGTATAAGTATTAACCTCAACACTCTAAACTCCCGAACACAGGAACTGTTATAACCGCCAAGCTAAAACTAATAAGGCGCAACTACTTCTCTATTGACTCATTGCTCCACACATGGGTTATACAACTTGCTTAATTGACTACAAGTGATCTCTTTTCTCTATGACACTCTATTACAATTCCAGTTTTCGTCAAGCGTTAGGAGCTACACCGAGCCCTTGTATGGAAAGAGAGGTTTTTGGAGAATCCGCAGCGCCGAGGTCAGATGCCAGAGAAAATAAAGGAGTTGGCGACAATAGACCTTTCTTTAAGAATGGAGTCTATCCAATAGGGGTTTTCTAGAGGATTTGTCACAGGAGAGGAAGAGGTTGAACTTGTAGCAGTTGCTTGCATGTCCTGTACCGGAGAGTTTGCACAAGTGAAATGTTAGAGTGAAATGTCTACGCCGATAGTGATCCTCAATGAGTGTTGGCCTATGATTATCAATGAGTGTTTGCCTATGATTAGCTTCAGAAGTACTATCCGTAGCCCCAAGAAAAAAGACTTGGAGTTCTTCACTGACCCTTTGACTCTATACTTTCTTTAAGAAGAAATTGAATTGAATGCACCTGATATAGCAAAGAAGAAATACTATCTGACTTGCTTTTCAGCGAGGGCAGCTTTCTAGATGCCTTTGGTTTTATTGCTTAACACTTAGTTGCTTGTTGGATGAAACGGAGGCAAGGCTAAGTAGAGTAAGTGGTCTTTATGGCGTTAGGAGTGGAGTGGGTGCAGTGTCGTTCTTACCCTCGTTTTTTTCTTTACCCTAGGTTTTTTCTTCTACGTTCTTTTTCTGTTCGCCTAGTTATTGTTTTGTTTCATCTTATAAATAAGTCGGTAACTAGAGAAGAAAGAAGCTGTGAAGCGAGAGAATCCGCAGTGTGAGTGAAAGGAACTTCAAGTCGAGGAAATTCTGGATTCTTTTCTTTTTCGGCGTCAGTGAGGCGCTAACGGGGAGTTTTCAATTGGACGAGAAGACAGGACAGGCCCTTACTTAGTGGCTAAATGGATAGTTTCAAGTGTTGGCGCAGGAAATATTTCTGATATTATAAGTTGGTCAGCTGAACTTCAAGGATCGGGTACAGGTACTGGCTTTGAAGCAAGGTATACTTCTTACTATGAGATTTCTTTTAGTGCCCAGGAAAGGAGACTCGATAATCAGAGTAGAAAGCAGTGCGCAGATAAGGGTATCCTGCCAGTAGGAAGTCTCCAAGAGAGGTTATTGATTTGGAGTCCTAAAAGGGAGAGTTAGGAGCAACAAACTCCGCAACTACAGTTGGCAAGAGATACTCAATTCTTTGAACTGACACTGTGCTTCTCTTCTCTATTTGTTTTGTTGTATTCTGTATTCTGTATTTCATACTGATAAACTCCATTCTTATGAGTGAAACCCTCCACTGTTACTAAAATCGATATGTTGCTTTGTCTTCCGCTTCTCTTTCTGCTGCTGTTGCTCTTACTGTTGCTTGAAGTGAAAGAGTTATTTGCTGCTGTATGAGGGAAGTCCCTTGCTAGGCCAAAGAAACTATTCCTTCCCGAGTGGGTTTACAATAAACTATTCCTTCCCGAGTGGGTTGTATAGCTTATATTCATATTCTTTGGTTAGGCTCTTAGCACCTTTCCTTCCTTTTTGGTTAGTATCTGCCTTTCCTTTTGGTTAGTATCCGATTTTCCTTCCTTCCTGTTCGGGCATATTGTCTGAGGTAAAAGTGGCTCCCCACAAGGATATATCTTCCCCAGTCGGTTGTAGCTGTAAAGTCAGGATAAGGATTAGGAGCTGGGTATTTCCTCCTTTCTATACTAGGTGCTAAAATAAATAACTACTTAGTTTCACCCGGAACAAGAGAATAGAGAAGATACTAGATCGAGAGAATCTAATGAACCAGTTTGTATCTGGAGTAGGAATCATGAGTCAGAATCAGAGTCCTTGTTGGGACTGATAATGTGTAGCGGCAGTGGAGCTAGGAAGTTAGAAAGTATGGTTATGACCAACTCTACGATACTGAGATGTAGATGAGCCTCATTCTTTTAATAGTAGCCATAGAATAGGATAGTGTTAGTGGCCCTCCGCTTGTTGAATGAAACTACTTTGTATAAGAATAGTTGCTTGGCCGGCTTACTTAGTAGTTTGTCCCGTTGCTTGGCCATTAGAACGTATTTATTACTTGCTTTGCTTTCGGGTTCTCTTGACACTCCCCTTATATACAAGTTAACTGTTGTACTGTACTTTAGCTACACTGAGTGACTTGGCGCCTGCTTGTCTGCTTTGCCTGGGGTATGAGCTTTGCGCCTCATTCCATACGCCGGAAGCGAACAGGATCACTTCCTCTTTCTTTTCGCGCAATTAGGATTTGAACCCCAACCCTATTTGTTTGACTAAGACTGGAAAGGGTAAATAGGAATAAGGTAGAGCTCATTTCGTGGGAGTCGATCTAGATTCGAATGCGCACACCCTAAACCTTTGGACATAATTGATGCAGTCTTTGCTCAGTCTTGGCCAGTAGTATCCGAGATGAATTCTTTGACCTTTCCCAGCTTCCTTGACTCTAATCTTCCCAGAAATAAACTCCGTGCACCTCTATAATAATCTTTTCCCCTTGTCGTAACACATATCATTAATACCACCAATCCACTTCTTCGATACAGTCTGTTCGCCAAGATTTCATACCTGTTTATTGTATTATTATATTTATTGCTTGATTCTGGTTTTGTTGTCTTGTGGAAATACCCCTTTAGCTAAGTAGTCTCACATCGGTTCAAACCACCCATTGCTTTAAATACCCTCGGTTGAGTCTACGTTCTCTTATGCTATGAATACTTCCTAATCGAGCAGATACTAAAACGGATGGATTAAAAAAAGATATTTGATTTGATGCCAGCGCAGGGGCTGTGGTTTTTCTATTCTATCTTTCCTCTCTTGAAGATAACCACTTATTGTAGCAATAATGATTTAGTTCTGTTCTGATTGTAGCAATAATGATTTAGTTCTGTTCTGATTGTAGCCAATAATGATTTAGTTCTGTTCTGGGTAAGAAGCAAAAGCAAGAGCCAAGATAATCCTTCTCGGGTCTCTCTCCTGATCAAGATTTGGCAGCAGGTCAAACACATTATCCATCTGAGATTGAAAACAAAGGATGGAAAGGCCCGGCTGTGAATGAAGAAGGCTCATGCCCGTCCATCTATTGCATTGGGGGTTGCCAGAGTAAAGAAAAAGACTCAAAGGAACCAACCTTCTGGGATACCTGCTTTAATACTTATAAAAGATCAGTCATATCCAGATTCTTGGATAGCTTGCTCTAGACTTCCCTATAGGTTCTGCGGAGGCAGGGGACGGTTTGGTTCTTTCTTATTACTGGTTCAAAAAGCCTTTCATTATTCTTTGTAAGATGGGGCGCCCACAGAGGCATTAAATCATCTTTCTTTCATGGTGAAAAACCAATCCAAAAGGAAAGGCCCCACAGTTGATAGGGAGGTCGAGGTGTCCGTAGTAGGCGATGAATGGAGGAGTCGATCAAGGCAGGAGGTTTGAATCAATGCTGAGTCTTCTATCCCGGCTCTTCCCGGGTTGGTCAATAATTCCTCAACGATTGGGTAAAGATAGATCCTAGAGAGCGAGTTTAAGCAACATCACTATAAGAGGGAGTTTCTTAGGTTTTTTCAAAGGCTTCCGTATCCGTTCTGGTTTCTAAAAAGAAAAGGTGGAAAGATATCCGCCCTTGGTTTCCAATATCTAGTCCAACCCGGAAGGAAAAGAAGGTAAAACAGACCTATTGATTGAACACAGAAAACACGAACCACCTCTATTCCATACTTGTTCACCGCTTTATTAAGCATACAAGTGCAACATCGGACGTGAATCAGGAAGCATACTTTTGCAAACACACATCTTTGCAGTCTTTCTAAACGCCCTTATTTTGATATTGATTATCTTATTATTCGACTAACACTAACAGCCCTTATTATTCTATTGATTATCTTAATTGACCTCGCGGGTAGCCATCGGAAATAACCTAACCAGCTGCTCAAGGAACAAACCCTACACCACCCCACAACGACAGCATAAGATTTAAAGAATTCTGCCCCAATGTCTGGCGTGCACGCTTTCCTCTTGTCTTGGATTTGGAGGCTGTCCTAATAGAAGCCGGATTTGAACCCATACGCAACAACACACTCATGCACAGGTAAGGATAAAAAAATCTATGGCGCGGAAGTTATGAATACTTTTGGATCCACGCATAATAATGGAGATAGCCAAGGGAGTTGGAATTCCTTTACTGCTTTACAAGGCAACTCAAGAAGGAACCAATGGTTTTGATGCAAGGGTTCTGCTTTACTGCTTTACAAGGCAACTCAAGAAGGAACCAATGGTTTTGATGCAAGGGTTCTGGTGAGAGAAGAAATTGAGAAAGTGGAAAAGGATGGTGGACCTGGATGCGGCTACAAGTAATTGAATTAATTCTGAAATGGGGGTAGAAGTAGCCGATAATGAAAAAATCGCTATTTAGCTCTGTTGTTTATGCCTCCAACTTTTCCCCTCAGCGCATAATTATATGGCAACCACTGGTGGATGTTTCTAATTCCATTCATGATCCCTTCATTGTTCTTGGGGATTTCAATGCCTTCTCGAACTTAATGGACTGATTTTAAGAATATGGTTTATACTTGTCATTTCATGCATCTTCATTACCTGGGAATTTAGAGACTTGGTCTAATGGTTAAAGGTTGTAAGATCATAGTGAAGAAAGGTTAGAAGAGCTCTTTGTAATCTTGGTTGGATTCATTTCTGGCCCATTAGCAAGTATCTTGTTCTTCCTCTAACTATCTCGGATCATAGCCCACTGGTTTTCATGGCTGAGAAAAAGCCTATCTTCTTTCTGGCTTTGCCTCATACCCCCGGCTAACTCAAACTTGCACTTTTCTATGCTTGCTTTAGGATCAACGGAAATTGGCTTCGCCCACGTGCTCATCCCCGCCTATACGGGATCAACTGGATTAGCTGCTATCCATTATTGATGAAAAGGGATAGGCACCAGCACGTCATGCCCGAAACACTAACCTCGCATTGGGGAGATCAATGAACAATGGAACTTACCAAGACCGCGGACAATAAAGACTTTGCTTGGACCGCTAAGGACAAAGATATAGGCTTCAAACCAATGCATCATATTCCATGGGTTCAACCAACGTCTAGTTATCAAACCGTTGGAATCAGAGGATTAATCGAAATATAGCTGCTACACCGAAACAGGGTTAAAAGAAGCAAGCGGATACATGGGTTATAAATAGGGCTTGAAAATGGTTGTTAGCTTTTACAGAATCGACTTGAACCTTGTTTTCCCCTAGACCTTATTAATATAGTAAACTGCTTCCCCGCTAGCCACAGGAACTTTACCTGAGAAATTATGTATACTTAGACCTAGAGGTTATATAGACAGACTCCACTGGAAGAACCTATCGCCAGGAGCCTGCCCCTATGAAAAACTGGAATCAGTAACCGCCTTCGCTACCTGGAGAGCTAAGCAAGAAGATTCCCAGCTAATCAATGAGTAGTGGTTGATTTTGGCCCGGCTATTACTCGACGCTCCTACTCTTATAACTGTATCCGATGCTACAAGGAAATAATCTCTCAAGCTTAGTGGTGTAAGTGTTGACCGCCAACAAGAGGAGCTGGTGCAGTAGTGGGAGTCATTGGATTTCTTCTTTATGATGGACAAGGCACTCAACTTTCTTCATTGACAGTGAGCAAGGTCGTTGACTTCCTTTATTCATGCTAAGTGCCCCTTCTGTCTTTCATAACCTGACCGGGAATACTATAGTCAGTAAATAAGTTGTTCTAACGAAGTGATTACAAATTCCTCTAGGAACCTCTAAGGTCTTATCCAATTCCATTCATAGTATTGGCTGCTCGTTATTCTATCTGTTGGACTATCCTTTTCTGGAACTATTTGAGTTACTGGGTTAGGAAACTATGAGAATCTATATACTATGATAATATATATGGAAAAGCACTCAGGCAAATTAATAGAGTGCCCACTTGCTTCTTCGCTTATCACATGGCCCTTTCTCATCGAAGACAGTGAGCGACATACGAATCGTTAAATTCAGGCCATTCATTCTGGTTTCCCCTCTGATCCGATGAGTCCCTAATCCTCTTTTATCCCCTATCTATTCACTAGGATAACTAGGAGTTCATAGAATTAAATATCATATCCACTTACCATTCTCATTCACTGCTATCCATGAGTGAACGGTCGATTCCACAATAGCAAAAAGAGAAGAAGCAAACTCCCAACCTCGAGTCCCGAGCTGCCCTGAAAGAAGACCAATCACCAACCAGGTAAGGTAGCAGGAGCTTAATACGCTCCCCTTCTTTCTGAACTATCTGCCATCACTGCCTATTCCGACAACGTGCCAAGCTCTAAAGGAATCGCCTTTCTTTTATCTAGCCTTTCGGCTTCCGCTCCTACTTCGTAAGGAAGTTTAGTCCCTTCTTCCTTAGCTGGCACAACATAAAGAATTGCTTACTTACATTGGCATAGCGCTTTCCCGTTTATTTCCTTCCCTTTCCTCCCGCTTCATCTTGATCTTTCATTGGCGAACAAGAAAGCACAGTGTGATGCATTGACACGACTCCACCTATTGAATAGAGAGAGGGCCTCTGACAAAGTTGCGATTCTGGCTTGACGTCTCCATGTTTATTTGAATCCATCGAAAAAGGCTAATCCCAAAGAATCTTCGGGCTCTCCTCACTGGTATCCTAGACCTAATACGGGATTTAGGGATCTAAAGCTCTGGCACCTGTGATACTTTACTTTCAAACTGTGCCGGGGAAGATGAAAACCTATGGATGTGTTTACGGGCACAAAGCAATGGCTATTATTTGAAATTGGGTGAGTTTACAAAAATAAGTAAAAGGGCCCGAAGGGGCTTACCTGATACCCCATTGATTGGACTCGATCAATCAATTCCCTAAATGAGTTCCAAAATGCTTTAAACGAAATTATGCTAAATGCGCGCGGATGATAAGGTTTTGATTCCTTAGCCAGGTAAGCTTTCATAGTATAGGATGCATGCAACAAGTTCCACTCTCCTTCTTTTTCGAAAGCAAGTTTTAATCAAAAAAGCGTCTCCGAGGTAACACTATGGATATAAGCCAAATCGAGGAGGGCACCAGTCAATCCATCGGAATCAAATCATGCGTTACAGATCTCGCTTCAGCTTACCACGCTTATAGCTATAGGTAAAGAACTGGTGCTAGTGAAATAAATAGTACATACTAGTAATATATGTCCATCTGTATGAAATGCTATCTGTGACTTAGGCGCCTCTGCAATCAGTCTTATGAACTCTTAAAGAAAAAACAGAAGTCCAAGAAAAGAAAAGAAGTTATTTTGCCCTATATTACTAAGGATAAGTAACTCTAAGCCATATTCTATCCTTAACCAACCATGAAACAAAAGCCTAATCCTTCCGAACCACTGGCTTTACTATATATTATCTTCCGTCTTTTGGTCTCGCTACGTCTCTTTCCTTTGTCCTTTGTCTTCTTACCCTGATGGTTCCTTTGTCTTCTTTTTATTGGTAGGGTGCTTGCCTTTGGCAATTGATCTTCTAAGGGTAAGCATGATGCCTCCCTTCTTGGGGTTTAAGACTAACCCGTAATTTCCTGGTGGTCTAACGCCAGGGGTTGGCATTGTTCGGCCCTACTTAATTCTTACGAGGGGCTTTACCGTTCTAGCTCCCCTTGGGCTTTCCCGTTCTCGCTCTAAAGCTTCCAGGGATGTCGTTTCAGGCTATTCCACTCCGTCGGGTAACACTCCAATTTGAAAAACAAGAAAGAACGAACGGTGAATCTTGCTTCATCGGCTTGCCGCTTAGGAAGTATGATATTTCTCGAGTCCATTGGCTTCAGTCGTGTCAATGTCGGTGATATGGAGTTCATTCCTTCCACTCATTAGAGCCGGTAAGAGAATAAATGAGGATTGCCTGCCCGGGGTAGGATAAAGGGGTGTATAAGGAGCTCCCTGGAGCGGTTCCATTCCTTAACTATGGAATGAGTGTTGTATGTCGCAACAAAGGCCTTCAATCAAAGCTTTGTTTAATGGGCCTCGGATGAGTATTTACATCAAAGTGTCCCTAACTGCCCTTTTAGAAATAATGAATCAAGTTTGAGCTTTCCGCTAATGGAATATAATCCGTTTACTTGCTGTAGTGTTTTTTCAAGTGCATTTGAAAGCAGGGATTTCCAGCTCTTTTAAGTTATCTTGGGAGTCTAATTGGATCCCGTGCTATTAGGATCTCTGTAAGCCTTCGATCCTGTTGTGTCTGAGCGAGGTAATTGTATCTGGCCCATTGCCTTATGTTAGATGAGCTGTCTCCCTTTCTTTTCGTGTGCATAGATTGAAATCACGTCCGTCAGGACATTTATTAGGTCTATAGCCCCTTCCAAATATCTATGTAGCGTTCTCGAAAGCCGTTGCGCTAACGCGCTGGAGTTTTATTGCTGGGTGAGGGAAGAGTGAATCAGTGTATAGCTTTAACCGGCCGAAGATAGGAAGTCGTTCCAACGCGCACCGAGTGTTTTTCTTTCTATTATACCTAGCCTCGGGGCACTGAACTGTGGCACAGAACCGCCTTTATAGGTGTGGGACTCACTATGGAGCTCTACGCGTTGATCACATCGCATTCCACCCAACCCCTCGGGCTATCGTTGCGCTCGACCTCCCCCTTACAGCTAGGTTAGGTTTACTAAGCTCCCATCTTGCTTATATTATAGCACAACCAACCTTAGTAAAAGGACCTTCCACCCAGACCTGACTGGTCAATAACGAGAAGAGAGATGGGAACTAAGTCGACGATAAAAGCCCGGGACACGCGGACCTAGCTCGAGCGGGTTCATTGTAAAGTCTATATGCATCCGGATTGCCCTACTTAGGACGAGCGAACAACGGAAGGTCAACCGCCTTAACTTCACAGAGGTTAGGCGTTCTTTCCACTTTGTGTCAATCAACGTAAAGGAGTACTATCGGTTGTTTAGTGAGTACCTTAATCTTTGCTAGGTTTTCTTCTGGTTTAGGTTTCATCTCTTTTTCCCTTGCCTTTCAACTCGCTTCTTTACTATTTGCCATTTACGAAATTATTGACTTGCACTTGCTTGATTCCTTGCATACTCTGTGCTCTTCTTCTCCTGGTTATGATCCTTGTCTTGAAGGAACTACTTACTTATGATCCTGATCGCGAACACTTGGGTCAATTACCTCCCTCGTAGACAACACGCGTAGACAACACTTTGAGCTACAGTGGTCAGGGAATATTCAAAGTAAACTGATTGCTTTCCCCCGCCTTAGCTTACTTTCATTCAATAAGTGCTAAAGGTAAACAGTAAGGTGACTTTCTTCTATACGTGTTTCAATGATTTGATTGTTCTTGCTCTTGCGCCGAAGACATCCTTCTTCCCGTTAGCCACTTGTTCTTGTGCCGAGTAAAGTCAAACAGTAAAACAATATTAATTGAACTTATGCGCATGCTCTATAAAGGAGGAATTTCACTGAAAAACTAGAATGGAAATTGATTGTAAAAAACTATAAACTCAGTAAGCGCTTCAACGCAAGTAACGACAGTAAAAGAATCCTTCTTCCTAACACCGCACCGATTAACTAAAGATTCTCTCGTTGACAAGAAAGGTAAAGCGCCAATAACAGAAGCAAAAGATCTAGAAGAGAAAAGAAGAGATGGAGTATTTTTAGTTCTCAAAGATGGTAGTAAAGACGAACACTAGCGGCCCTGCCGCCATGGCGAAAAAAAAGGACTTGACTTGCTCTTCACTCGAAAACCACTACTGACTGAAGCCTTTAACTCGCTACCGCCGAACACAGGCCTTGGCGGTCATTATACAAAAAGCTTGGCGGGGCAAACAACCACTAGAACGAAATAAAAGATCCGCTCAAAGCGGGGGGAGGAAAGTCTCTAATATAATAATAATAAGGGGTCTAATAGAATAATAATAAGGGGAGTAAAAGTGGATAGGCATACTAACTATTGATTGGAACTAAGAGAAGGTAATGTCATATTAATAATTGAACATAGGAATAAGGGAAAGGAGCGGGAGACATAGAGATCTGGGGAAAGTCAGAAGAATTTTAGAGGATAGCGGAGTCACTCTCGAACTACAGAATGCGGGTAAGGAGCCGAATCATTTGAATAAGTGGTTAGCGTTGAA
Source organism: Musa schizocarpa (assembly GCA_900464855.2). Taxonomy (NCBI): domain Eukaryota; kingdom Viridiplantae; phylum Streptophyta; class Magnoliopsida; order Zingiberales; family Musaceae; genus Musa; species Musa schizocarpa. Next base: position 506,166 of record LR890027.1, read on the forward strand.
GAACGAAAGCGAGGGGTGTTGTGTTGGGTTACCGAGTAGAAAAAGAGGGCTAATAAGTTAAATCTCGAGTTATGAGAACAATTCCGTTATCTTATATTATTGATATTAATTCTGTATTATTGATAGATTCCCCTGGTTACTTATATTTATTATATTGATTTTGTACTAGGCAACGTGCCCAACACACAAGTTCAGATCTGGATCAGGAGTTAGAGCCTGTTTGCCAATAACTAAATTATCATAAGTGGCTGTTCGATCCGGGGTAAGTCTCCCCTATACACACATTGTTTGTTGTCTTGTAAGCAGTAGCTCTGTGGCCTGTTTGTCGGTAGATCTATTCTGATTATCAGTAAGGCGGTTCTGTGTTTAATGCTTGGAAACACTGTTTGCTGTCTTATAGGCACCATCCCCATTCTCATAGTAACTAGCCAAAGAGCCCCTTCTTATGAGAGTTGATATACGCCCTACTAACCTATTGTTCAAGGTTTCAAAATAAGAGAAAGGAGCATCCGGTTTAGAGTTAAGAAGGGCAGGCTATCTTATGTGCTTAGTTCCTCTCGAGTTATGTGCTCAATTCTTCTAATAGTCCTTGCATTCCTCCTCCTATGTTTGGGTTTGGGTATAGGTCTGTTTGTGACTCCCTCCCTGCGTTCTCTAACAGCGGATCCCCATCCTGGCTTTACTACACCTTAGCCTCGAACTACTTAGAGCACTCTTTAAAAGTTGTGAGACCCAACTGCCTTACCTGTACTAATTTAGTTCTTTCACTGTGCCTCCGGGTTCCGTTCTTATGATTACTGCAATTATTCTTATATCTGACTACTGCTATTATTCTCTTAGTGGATGCGCTACCAGTGATTCAACTCTTTCTGTTTTTCTTATTCTTTCTTGTATTGTAGGGCACGTCCCTTACTTCTACAAATACAGAGTTTGGTTCTGTTCTTACTTAACCTTTAAACTAGTCTACTCCTTTATCTAAAACATAAAGCCCGTTTTGTTATCATATGAGAAAGGAATAATTTATGTCAGTAAACAGAAGAATTAAGATGAAGCTAATGAACTAAGGCATTGAAGAAATAAAAGATAGACTTAAAGCAAGGCGGGTCCGCTAATATATTAGTTATGAATAAGTTATTACTGCAGTTGTTTCCGAAGAACAAATCCGAGTATCAGACTGGAGCTTATTAGTCTAAGCATAAAGGAGTAGGGCATGGAATGGAACTCTACAGATAGAATCAAGTACTATATTATTGTGGGGGTTTGGCAGCATAACTCCAGAATTGAATTCAAGAGTCGCAGGCTTCATAGGCGACAAAGAGGAGGGAAAAGCCGCGCTTCTATTAGTTAAAGAATAGAAGTAAGCAGTGTGGGGGACAGGCGGATAGGCAGGAACCAGAAACTTAGAGAAGGGAGTAAGCCTAAGAGAGGAACGCAGCTAACGAGTAGGATTATGCCCGGGGTTTGTGGAGGTAAGATTGTTACGCCGGTGAAGCAAGGGCAGCGTCAGCTGCTGGCTGAGTTCACTTCCATATTCTCGGTGGAACGTTCTTATACCTATATGCGTTGGGCTGTACCTCAATTCTTATAATACAGAGTTTGGTTCTATGTAGTTTACATACTTATTCTTCTTGGTCATATTACTGATTTTTATTGTTGCCTTGTTGCTTAGTGCTCTTAGACCTATTCCTATGATTAGATGCACTAGATCATTACCCGGAGTTTCGGAATTATAACCAGTAGAGGCAGGCTAACTTACTATTAGTTTCAAAACAAGAGAAAGGTCATGCGAGTAAGCAGTTTCAGTTTGATCAAGCGATGGAGAATGGTTATCAGTAGTTACAGGCCTATAGTGAGTAGCTCCATTCCCTATCTTGAGTTAAGGCAGCATAAGCCTAAAGTCCATAAAGATGATACCAACAAGTATAAGGTTGAGTAGTAAAAGCAAAGAGGAGGATCAGATGTAGAAACTTCATTTTTAACACAATAAAGAAGAGTTGGGGCAGCACTCAAAGAAGCTTACTTGAGCGAAGCGGGGTTAGGTCTAAATCACAGAAATAAGTTAGTTGTCGATGAAAGTCGTTAGTAATAGCCCTTCATCCGTTCTGGTTACTTTAGGGAGCAATACAAACCCACTGCCCGGTATACAAGAATCAAAAAGGACCTCCAGAGTAAGAGCCTGAGATACGTGGGGAAGTAATACGTTAACTGCTCTAGGCTCGGTTTCAACTCCTTATTTAATACTTGATTTTTCGCATAGGCATGTAAAGACCAAGTATCTCGGTTGGTGCCTATAGCAGTGGGGCTTAGAGCCAGGAAAGCAAGCCTCGTAGGCAGTAGGGGAAGTCCAGAACACACTTTAGCTACGCTCTTTTTGTTTACTTACTTATATTACTTATATTAAGAATAGGATACAGCGCCCATAGAGGCGGAGTCGAACTAGTGAATATAGAAGAATTGACTACTGCCTAGCGAATTGAGCTCAGGCATACAAGGGTAGAAACCCAGCTAACAAAACTAGTTATTTGTTTGAAGAGCTAGCCACAGGGAAGGGCGTAAGAGTATTAAGAATCAGGTAAAGCAATGTAAGTTTGGGTGAAAGGACCCGGGATCAGGTAGTCATAAAATCAAAGTAATCAGCTGGAGAGTGAAATGATTTAAGGGAAGGCTGGGAAATGTAGAGATATCATAAGGCGTGGACTGCTGTTGAATAAGGCTTTATGCTGCCGGTGAGTCAGATTTACTACTTAGTAAGTAAGACAGGGTTCTCAACATTTTCTGATTCTAATAAATAAGGTAGCGCAGCATTCCCTTGGCACCCACTATTGACTCTAACGTTTTCATATGATATATAATAATAGCATGTGTTTTCGTATAGTAATTCCATTATAGTAAGAGAACCCCACGTGTTAACGCATGGATATGTGGCAGAAAGATCGAGTTGTTGATATGACAAATAAGATTTAGGCGAGATAGGCTCGAACTAACAAGCAAGGCAGGGTAGACCCGTATAGTAGACAGGAAAGTCTGTTTCAATCGTGGACTAGAGGAAGTAAGTGAGGAAGGGCAGCGTCAGCTGCTTTGTAGTTTAATAAGAATAGTCGTTTTGGGGGGCAGGCCCGGGAACACTTGTCCAATTCTCTATTATAAGAAAATTCTGAAGGTCTTTAGTTTAGCAGCATCGGTCTTTTCAGTAGCAGCGGAGTTCATAGTATAAGTACGAGTAGCATTGGTTCTGGTCTTAGAAGCAAGTGGTTTCAATCTTCTAGGAGCGGGTTTCTTCCCTTAGTTTATAGGTAGTAGTTTGGTGGCCCTAGCCTTCAGCTTAAAAGCAGTAGTAACACAGTCTTGTCTTGTTATCAGGGATTCAATTCCGTTCTTGCTATCAGTAGGTGCAACTCGCAAAAGACAGAAGCAAAACAACTCATACAGAAACTCATCATTTGTTTTTATTCTGACAGTTGTGTTTGTAGCAGAGGGATCATACTTGCTATAAGTAAAGTCATACCGATGGCTCCATGAGGTAAGACTCCGAGCTAGTTTAGTCATAATCGTATACAGTATCTGAAGAGTGAAAGTAGAGCAGCGTAGGCTAGAAGCAAGGAAAGGGATCTGTAGTTCAAGAATGGAGAACAGTAGCTCGAGGACGAAATGCATAAAAAAGTCAGGTTTTTGCGCCGGGGAGTCTGATTTCACTTCAGTAAGGAGTCTAGGCCTGTGAGGTTTTGAAGTAAGCTAAAGAATAATAGTAAGTAAAGGGAGACTAACACGGATACATAGGACCCGCTGGTTCTATCCTTTTTTCTTTGTTTAACGTCTCTGTTCTCTAGTTCGATTCCCGAGTTCTATGAGCTAGATTAGATCCATTAGCATAGTTATCGGCATTGTTAGTAACAGGTCTTCCATTCCTGTTAGCTAAGTTTTCATCCTAATCAGTATAAGTTCGAATTAGACCTATGACCTGACACCCGATCTAGTACTAAGCATCCAGTAGTAGACTCAGAATTGAACGAGTAAATCCTATTCCTTAGCTACCTTCCCTATTACCTGAAAGCCGCATCTACTTCCCTATTACCTGAAAGCCGCATCTAGTAGAAGAGGGTAACTGCGCTCTCCACTCCAATCTTAGTCTTATACTGACTGGTTTAATTCTTGGACTTTAAGCTTACTTCTTGCTTACCGCCTACTCTGGTTGATTAGTTGAAGTTTCCCCTTTGATGTAGTTAAAGACCTGACCTCTATTCATGGAGTTCCTTGCTTTCGTTGCCTTTGTAGTTGTAGCTTGGCCCGTTGCTTGGCTGTTGGCGTAGAGAATTGCCTGGCAGGTATCGAAGGTAATAATCAAGGTTGACCCTGAAACTAGTAGTTTTGTAGTCCTTTTTTATCAGTATTTGTTGACTCCCCGTTAGATGACCCTGAGTTCAAAGGGACGAGGTTCAGTAGAAAGGAAGTAAGCAGATGTAGTGACAGTAGCTTACTTGTCTATCCGTGTCTTGGCCGTTTATGCTTCCAGTTTCGTTTGAGGCCTTGGCCCTTAGTGACTTGGCCATACTTAATTATGTAGCACTTTATTAAGGATCACAGATGAAACAGCAAATCTATCTTCTCGGGCAACTCGGTCTTAAACTCGAACAGAAGGAATGAGCTGAGTATGATGGAATGGGTATGGTCTTATACTCGTGCTAAAGGGAGAGTAGTTTACGGGAAGGTAGTTGATAGTAGGGAGTTTAATTCTTCTTTTTCCGGGTAGTAGTTGTGCTCGTTCAGTCTAGTAGTCCCGTGAGAGTGATAGTCTTCAGACTGGTAGTCCAGTGAAAGTTCTCAAGTCAGGGTAAGGCTCGGGAAGGAAAGACAGAAAGTAGAGACTTGGCCCGATGCTAGGTACTAGATCCGAATTCAACTCCAAATAGGAAGTAAAGGAATGGAACTAGGAATGCAACTACTCACAGCGGATGGAACTGGAGCCGAGCCAGGAGTGCTTGTTGAAAGAAGTGACTAGGGGTCGGGCACTTATGATAGGTCGGGCCGGGGGCAAGCTATTAGTTTATTTCTAAAGAATAGAGAATAGAGTTCGGGTGTTGCCCAAAGTAAGGGTTGTTGACTGACTTGTTGTGGTGGTAAACTTACTAGCTTGTTAGGGTCGGCAGTCCAGTAGTATACGCTTGCCGGTGACAAGTATCTTTCTTTTCTTGTGGAATACCGGTAGTAGTTAGTTGCATTCTTTGACTCGAGTAGTTCTGGTTTGATTCTTTTGTTTGATACCTTCCGTAGTAGCTTGGCAGTAGACATAGTCCAGGTAGTCCTGCTCGAGTGCTTGTCGAATCAGTTCTACTATATGAAGTGAGAGTTTCATCCCATCCCGGTAGTACTGGCGAAGTAGACTTGGCTATGAAATAACACAGTGAATAAATTTGATCAAATCATAAATAAACCAGAAAAGTGGAAGTTGCCAGAGCTCGGGTCTATTAGAGGTCTAGTCGGGGAAGACAATAAGAATGGAATGGGAAGAATTCGGGTATCAAACCATCAAATCACAAATTATCAAATCACAAATAAACCAGAAAACGACTTATCTTGACGCTCTACTTACACAGTAGCACTGCACTGCCGCTACACATTAGTAGTTACTTGCCGAGTGGATAATTTCATATAAGAAAACAGAAGTGGCTGCCACTCTTTTAGCTCCCCTACCGCCCAGAACACAGGACAGGCAAGAGAGGGGGGGAAGGATTAGGTCCAGGTACAGGCCCAAGAGGAACAAGAGAAGAAGCCGGGTGCTCCATTGTAAGGAAGCGAGATCGGTATTATAAGCTGTGTGCAAGTAAGTTGCAAAGTCATTTCCGCTAATAGATGACCAGATTTCTATGATTTTGGATGGGGCAAGGCCTAGAACACAACTGGAATAAGAAACTCAGTCAAGACACGGATAGACAAGCTTAGTAGTTAGTTGCGCTAAGGAGCCCCGGACCAGAGAAGGATATTAATCATCAACAGGAACCAGAGGCAGAGGCTAAGAAGACAAAAACAGCCAAGCTCCACTACTTTAGAGGCAAATTCCTACTATCAAGAAGGAGCTAACAAGCAGACCCTCTCACGCCTTAACCTGACTTATTAAATACAATACAGGAGTCCGGAGTGAAACGAGTTAGGAGTTTTCTTTAAATACCTGAGTGATATATGAGTTAGGAGTCCAGAGCAATTACTTTTGGAGGAAGCAGTTAAGTCTGCAGGTGCTGAAAGCCTACTGTCAGATAGAGAGGTGATACTACTACGGATACTACAGCCGGGGGTGTAACTGTTCTGTTCCTCGGCAATAGAATTATGATTTGAGAGTTGCGGTAGGGGAAGAAAAGAAGTGACTTGAGAGGAGAGAGATTGGCTAGTAGCAAGAGGAGTTAATTACTAGGGAGTGTTACCGGATTGGATTCTATCTTACCTGGCTCAGATCCAGCTCCTGTTCTGGTGATTGTTTAATACCTTGTTTCATCCCCTGTTCCTGTTCTGGTTGAATACCGATAGTAGTAGTGCTATTCTAGTTCCATGACAAGTAGTAGTCCCGACCCGAACTCTATTAAAGCTTAGTTTCATTCTGTTACTTCTTACTCGGTCTCAGGGAAGGGAGTTGAGTTAGAGGAATCATCATCAATTACTTGCTTTGAAGCTAGGTGTGGTCCAAGTCGAGTGGGGGTTATAGTTAAGTCAACGAGATCAGGATCGGGTGAAGAAGCTTTATCAACAGAATAAGAGTTTACTGTCATCAACAGAATCCGGGGCTAGGTCTGGTCTAATGGCCAATAAATACTCCCTATAAACTATCCTGGGTGTTACCTACTTCCTTATAAGATTTCACTCGAACATAAGATTCTACCATTAAATAAGTCTGGCAGAAATAAGCTATACTCGAGCTCGAAGGGAACCCTAAGGATGTTAGGAATAAATGCATTATCCGGCCAGTTTATTAGTGGAAATGGGCAATCTTCTAAAAACATATAAGAATTTGGTAAATAATGAATTTGGAGCCCTATTCTTACCGGGTAGTCAACTAGAGTACATTTGTTGCTGCCGCGTAACATGAGGAGTCGCTTGGCGGGTAGGTTTAGAGAGGGAGGTGATTGTGCTTGTGTCTAAGGTAAGAACTAACTGAAAGTGGGGAACTCATAGGTAAGAGGTATAGTCGTTGCTTGGTCGTTAGTCGTTCAATTCTTCACTGAAGTACTTATAGCTTAGCTTCCCTTGCCCACCGATTCCCAGAAGGAAGTTACTAGGTGAGCAACAGTAGGAGTGAGTTCCAAAGTCAACTGTGATACTGGACCTGGACTTGATATTAGATTAGATGAGAGCAATAACTGTAGTAGTTGTCTTAGAGCGGCTCGAGACCATGCTTGGAGTAGAGAATTTCCAGTATCAGGAGCTGAGCTAGCAACTATGAATTCGACTCCAAGAGAGGAAACAGAAGAACTGGCTGGGCTGGGCCAGTAGTTGATAGTAGCTAGTTTGATTCTTGTTGTTAGTGGTTGTAGTCTTTTGGCCAGTTAGCTATAGCCTTCTCTGCTAAGTATTCTTAGTCTCGTCACCGGCAAGCAGTGGTTCTCTGGGTTAAAAGTCTGCCTAGCTCCGGTTGAAGCCTTAGCCTTAGGAGCAGTAGTTATAGCCTGTAACTACCTGGTAGCCTCTGAGTGGCAAACACTGGTTGAAGCCTGGTAGCCTCTGAGTGGCAAACACTGGTTGAAGCCTGAGCGGCAGGGGTGGAATTCTCACTTTCTGACTAGCTCCCTCGCCTACTTACTAGCTCACCTCTCGCCAACTACTGGACCAGGACGATCACTTAAACTAAACTTTATATTTGACCTCATCTCTATCCTACTAAACTCCCCTTGAAACTTGACCTCGAACTGTATCTTTGAACTCTTAGGTGGGGCTGGTTTACTTACTTGCTAGTTAGGCTCGGGTAGGGTGGTCTCGTTCTGTTACTGCCTTGTTGGATTCTTTATTTGTTTAGGTCGGGCCCTTATAGTACTTTCTTTCCCCTTGTAATAGAGTTCGGTTCGGGTGCTTGTGTTAAGCATAGAAGAAAAAGATAACCTCGGTGTACTTGTCCCCTACTTAATTCTATATTCTCTTTATATAGGTGAACGGATCAAACAAAGGAGTCACAGACACCAACAGTGCACTAACAGACTGAAAGCCAGGGCAGCGAGTAAGAGGTGCTTCTTAGGGTATAAGCCTTAAGCCTTTGCTGGGTGGCTCAGAACCAAGCCAGTGCCACTCGGAATGGAGCTGGTCAGTCATAGAATTAGCCCAGGTAGTTTTATAGAATGCAACTCGGTCGAGGGCTCGCTACCGCCATGAAGACAGGACTCCGGAATAAATAGTTATAACTCGGGTATTACTTGTTATGCCTTTGTAGTAGTTGCTTGGTGCCTGAAAGCAGGTATACTCGGAATGAAAGCAAGGGAAGTGAGACTGAACCCACAGCTACTAAGCCTTAAAAGCCGGGCATCTAGGTAAGATCAGAACTATCCCCAGCAGTCAAAGAATCAAACTAGTAAATCCAAGAATAAAACTGGTCAGCTCAGAACAAGCCTTACTCACCGACAGGCAGCAGAATGAAACTAAGTAGTGACAGGCTATATCTGGCAAACTCAGAATCAAACAAGTAGGCATCAGAGTGCACCGGTGAGCTACTAGCACCTAACAACCCTAACAACAGGAATTACCTAGCAACAGAGCATCAACGTCGCAAGCCTCAAGCTGGCTTGCCAGTTATAGATCTACTAAATCTGAATTAACTCCCCAGCAGTCCAAGCCTTAAACCAGTGTGAGTAAGCCCTAAGCTCAAAGGGGAGAATGAAACTAAGTGGTTACAGAATCGGGGGTTTAGAAAGTTAGAATGCACCCCCGGCATCTCAGGCTGGTGCTAGGTATACTCCGACTGGTGCTGCTGCTACTGATGCTGGGTATTACTAGTATTGGACTGATGCTGGTGTTATCTCGATTCTCTTTATTAGTAGCTAAGGTCTCACACTACTGTTGCTAAGCCTCCACCCCCTGCGCCCCAGCCTTTATCTCGTTACCCCAAAGAATGGAACTCACTCCTTGAAGCCTTCAACCAATACCAGCAAGTCTTAAAGCCAGGGCAGCTAGGTACTAGATCATCCCCCCAGGGCCTAAGAATGAACCTAAGCAGACTCGGAATGGGATGCCGGGGGCCCGGTTTCAGAATGCACCAAGGGAGTCGAAGTCTGTTACCTAGACCACAGATTTCCCGTATCTAGTAGTAGAGTAGTGGACTCTATTATTGAAGTTAATAATTGAATGGGGGCTGCTGGGCTGCTAAGTGCTATAATCAAGACTTAAACCACTGCTAGTAAGAATGCAACCGGTAATACCAAGCCTGAAAGCCCTAACAACCGGACTTATACTAGTGAAGGCTCGCTACCGCGGAACACGAACAAAGGAACTGTTATAACGAAGTTCTAACATGCTACTGTTGCTGCCGCGCAACGGCTTGGTCCGTTGCTTGCCTATCCGTTCCTTGGTGACCCAAACCCAGGAGTGCAAGCCTGAAGCCAGCACCGATAGCTCCTAAGATCAGCCTTCCACTAGTGCATCTAAGACTTCAGCCAGTACCAGCCAGACTGATGTTGTTAGCTCAGAATCAAACTACTACTATCAAGACTGCAAGCAGGGGTAGCGAGACTGCAAGCCCGGGTAGTGAGACTGAGAGGAGTGAGTGCAAGGCTTAAAGCAGTGCTGCTGGGTATGTAGCTTCAGAACCAGACACCCAACTATCAGGCTTAAATTGTTGGGGTGACATGCCAGAATCATCACAGTAAATCACAGAATGCAACCCATACAACTGAGAATGGAGCTGCTAAGGGGCGGAGTGCAAGCCTGAAAGCAGTACCAAACGGGGTAACACTACAGGACTAAGCCTGATACCACTGATAACTAGACTTCGACCGGATAGGCTCGTAATGGACTAAGTAGGGGGCGAGACTGAGACAACAGCTACTAAGAACCAAACCCAGGAAAGCGAGAATGAAAAGCGATGGATCCAAGAATTGAGCGGAGGAGTGCAAGCCTGAAAGTAAGGGGAGCCAGCTCCGCCTAACAATCTGACTGTTGAGGGGAGATAACCAAGACTTCAACCAAGGAGTGGCAGACTGATGCGGTGGACTAACAAGTATGAGTATGTAGCTGCGTAGTATGGGACTGCTGAGCTAGGTACTCAGGCTATCCGGTCCGAGTCAAAGAATAGCACTGGCGAGTCCAAGCCTGAAAGCAGTAACTCCAAGACCGATTCCCTATATGGATAGATCAGAATCAACCTAGTAGGCATCAGAGTGCACCTCAGTAGTTTCAGAGAAGAGTCGAGTTCGGGTGCGGAATTACTTGTTTACTTACTTAGTTGACTTACTTGTTAGGCAAGATAGGGTAGGCATGGAGAATAGCCAGTTCCAGTGAGAAAGTCATCCCGAGGTTACAGAGGATAGAGATTCGCTAGTAGCAAGAGTTCAGAGGAGAGAAGAGGAAGGGGCGAATTGCGGTATGTTAGTTAAGGCTTATATTGAAAGGGGGGAATTGCGGTAAATACTACTATATTCAATAAAGGGGGAATTGCGGAAAGTCATAATTAAGTTATATGAGCCGAATGCACAGTAGTAGTTGACATAGGAGAGGCCAGGCCAATAGTAGATTACACTTATTTCATTGCCCGGTAGTCCAGGTAGCCAAAGAGCGGAACTGTTGGGTATAAGCCTTAAGCCTCGGATGCACGTATACAGAATTGACCTGGGTAGTGACAGGCTAGAGTTAAGGTAGTGACAGGCTGAACCCGGGCAGTATGAGAATGGAGCTATGAAAGGTAAGGCTAGAAGGGAGGGGGTACTATTTGAGACTGGCCTAATAAGGAGTAACAGACTGATACTAGATCCGATCAGCCTTCAACCAGTGAGTTGCAGAACGGAGCTACTCCTACTGATTCTTCTCTGATTCCTTAGTGCGACCCTTCATTCTTGTTGTTAGTGGTTGAATTCTCTTATGTAGTTAAGGGATGCGGATAAGAATTAAGGTATAGTAGTTGAAGTTCAAAGAGATGAGATGAGCCGGGAGTTCCAATTGCAATGCTGAAACCCATGAGGGAGAGAATGAAGCTAAGTAGTCAAAGAATGTAGCCAGTCAGTAGAAGCCTTAAGCATGCCATCAAGTATACAGGATTTACCTGGGTAGTTACAGGCCAATGCTATGTAGTTACAGGCTCTAGCTAGGTAGCCTAAGGTATCTAACCAGTGCATCCAGGGTAGTAGATCGGAATGTAACTAAGGAGTCACAGTAGAGGTCGGAAAGGAGAGTTCTTGCCCAAACTAGTTGTATAGTAGTCCCGTTTCGTTTCATCAGTAGTAGTAGAGAGGGGAGCCTGTAGCAAGTGGCTTTCAGCACCTGTGGAATCAGTAGTTACAAGATAATCTTCAGGTGAGTCAGAAAGGGAATCAGCTAGAGAAGATGCTCCCAATGATGCAGTTGCCAGAGCCAGAGCAGAATTAAGGTGTAGTAGCCCGAGTTGGATTAGATGAGAGCAATAACTTGATTTGTAAGTTAGCTGAGCAATAACTGTATTTGTAGCCTGAGCAGAGGGATAGTAGAAGAGGAAGACCACAGTAGGGAGTCGGAGAAGAAGGAATGAAACTCAAGCAGAGGTCGGTGCTCAAACAATAGAAGTGGGTTCGGGTCCTTGTGTTAAGCAAGTAGTAAATCGATAACCTCAGTCCGAATGTCCACTCCTAAATGATATCTTTTCTTTATATATGATTCAACTCACTCGGGTCGGTATTCCACATAATTCTACTCACTGGTGGTAAAGGTAATGATTCCCCGCCTAGGTAAGAGATCCAGAGAGGGATGAGAAGTAGATGAGCCAGAGCAAGATCAGAGGAGCCGGAGTTCACAGAGGAAGAGGGTAAAGATGTTAGGAATAAATGCATTCGTTGGCCTGTTTCTTAGTTTCAATGAAGGATTTCCTATCAAACCCCATAAGTGATGTTCTAGTGCATTTTTAGTGTATAGAAATGAGGTTATCAAGTGGAAACCTTAAAGTAGTGGTGCCATAGTTATAGGAGGTCTGCAAGGGAAGCTGCTGTCGGGTCTGCATTCCAATTCTTATGTTTCTATAGGAGAGGAGAAAGAGTTAGATTAGGAGAGGAGAAAGAGTTCAAAGAGATAAGATGAGCCGGAACTAAGTATATAGTAACAGAGGAGCTCCCGAAAACAGTGAGTCTTCTAGATAAGCCCGAGGATAGGTCGGCTTGGTAAGCTATTCAATTGTAGTTTAGAGTTGATATCCGACCCTTGCCCAATCAGTAGTTGTAGCCAGAGGAGAGTAGTACAGACCAGAGCCATAACTTGATTAGTTTACAGAGGTAGATTAGCCAGGCTTTCAGCACCTTCTTGTTGGTAGTGGTAGAGAGGTCGGGGAATAAGATAGTGGTCTAGCTCTTGTTCTTGTTTCATCCCAGTAGTAGGAGTCCTGAATTCCACCAGTCAGTAGGTTGAGAGTAGCTAGTTTCAATCTTCTTTTTAGTGGTTTCATTCCTACTTTTTCTATTCCTAGTTGTGAGTTCAATTCGGAGGTCTCTAATTCTCACTTGAACCACTGAGTTCCATTCCTATACTTACTTGTTTCATTCTTTCACCCCGATAAGAAAGAGTGGATTAACTCCCTTAGTGACAGTCTGATTACTCCCATGTAGCCAGAGTGAGAGTAGTAGCTTGGCTCGATTGCCTTTGTAGTTGTGGCTTGGCGGGTAGGCTTGTGTCATTCCTTAACTAGGGTAGTTGTTTACTTAAAGTCAAAGGGGTGGGGCTTGTTTCCTTCCAATACTAGTTGGGGTCGGCAAGCTAGTCCAGAGCCCTTATAGTAAGTTGCCCTTATTGTAAGTTCAAGACAATCCTTGTAGTTCCGGTTGGGCAAGCCTTAATAAGTCAGGGCAGTGGAATCAGTAGTAGTTGCCCTAGATTGAAGTTGGGTTAGATTCGAGGTACCTTTTCCGGTTCTTAAGTCTGGTGAGTAGAGAGAGACAAGCTAGTCCAGTAGTAGAGTAGTTAGCTCTTTGAACAGTAGTAGTTGACAGAGCCAGATAGGAGGAGAGAACAGAAAGAGTTATATGAGCCTAATTCTGTTAGCAGAGAGGAGTTCGGGGAAGACTTACTTACTTTCTTGTTCGGGTGGTAAACGGACTTTACACCTTAGGAATTGATAAACACAGAAGAAAAAAAGAGAGATTTGAGTTCCATTGACTCAGTACTGACATAGTATAAGAAAGCATACTAAATTCATTATTATATTATTAAAGAAACTATATTGAACTAGGGTCGGTATGAAACAAATTATACTAGTCTAAGCTTGGCCCCCGCATCTAGTTTAAGAATCCAACTTGGCAGTGAAAGAATGTAATTGTCTGGGAGTAATACGGAAGCGTTTCCTCCTGACTGCAGCTCTGTAGTGAGAGAATGGAGCGGGTAAGTGTAAGGCTTCAACAAGGGCTGGGCAGACTGATGCTGTGGCCTACTCTGCTAGGTATTGGTACTAAGAATGTAAGGAGTCCAAGCCTTAAACTAGTGAAACGAAGCCTTAAAGCCAGTATGATCTGTTAGCTCAGGCTGATGCTTAGGTGTTGACCTCCTGAATCCGAGCCTGTAGCAAGTGGGAAAGTAGCCTGAGTTAGAGTAGTAGCTTGTCCCTGTTACTGTTCCTTTACTGGTCTAGTAGTTACTTGGCCCCTATTCTATTCTATATTATCTTATTAGAGGATTAGATTTAGGATGACATTCAAGTCAGGGGGATAGTTAGCTGAACCCTAAAGCTAAGCAAAAGAGGAGAGGAAGCTCGGAAAGTAATCAATAACAGAGGTAGGGGCGGGGTTAAGAAAGGGAGTTTACTGTTCTAGTTAGGGTGGAAAGGGAGTTTACAGTTACAGCTGAGTAGTACTTGTGGAATTCCTTGACTTACTTGTTGAATTAAACTCATTGGTGAGCTAGTAGGCAGCAAGTAAGAGACCAACTCATAAGTCGGAAAGTTAGAATGAAATGAAGCCGGGTAGGCTCGTAGGCTCAGATTGAAGCTTAGGTGTTACAGGCCTATGTTGGGTAGTCAGAGAATGGAACTAGTAATTAAAGGAAGTAGTCCAGAGCCCTAACAGTATTAGTAGCAAAGCCAGAGTCGAGGTTAGTTTACAGAGGATAGAGAGTCAAGGTAGGCGTTAACACTAGAAGAGGTGGGGTTCGCTAGTGGGCAAGCGAGTAGTTGATTTCTTTACCAGTAGTTTAGAGTTGCTAGTGGAATACTGAGTTGAAGACCGGATATCAGTTGGAAGTAGTTGTCCAGTTGACAGGTAAGGGAGTCGATTTAGGCATACAATAAGAATGGAAAGAGAGTTGACAGTTCTTAAATAGAAGTAAAGTCTAGGTCGAGCTAGTTGCACTCTGATTAGTGGAAGTAGATAGGTCGGCTTGGCTGAGTTAAATCTCTGATTGGACTGACTTGACAGAGCTAGGGTAGTGGACTGACTTAGTTGACTTACTTGTTAGGCTGAGGAGAAGTAGATGAGAGTCCTTTTCCAGTTCGAAAGTGAGCAGCAGTGAGAGTAGAATCCCATCCCGGTAGTACTTGCTAAGTAGACTTGGCTATCAGGCAAGTAACTACTAATGTTACGCGGCAGTGTTGTTTCCCGTGTTTCGTCAAAAAAGAAGTCATTTCGGGTTCTCTATTAAGGGAAATGCCAATGCTACCTTTTTTACCGGGAAAACGTGAAATTGTAATCTCAATCAGACCCTCCAGGAGGGGAAATCACTTTGCTATGAAAAAACACGGGTTTCATGAAAAAGAGCAATCCTTTTGATCGGCCCAGGAAGGGAAATGCCCATGCTATGTTTTTTCCCGGGAAAACGCCAAGATCAGATTTCCGAGGACTCCTGCCGCCGAGAGCATCTACCGCGTCACATTAGTAGTGCCTTGGTCTTACGTAGTTACTTGCCTGGTGAAATGGAATTAGTGGAATTCCTAGTTCCTGTTCAAGTGTCAGCTGCTGTGAGAGAAGAAGACCGGTCCCTTAGTTACAGGTAGTGAATAGAATTCTTAAATGACTTATTCCTAGTTGCTAGTCTCAGTTACTTACTAGTTGGGGTGTGGGGTGCCTCTATTCAATACTACTCGCTGGGGTAGTAAAGGGATAGGGGTGGTTTTGTTGACTTACCCGGCTTGCTTAGCTTAGTTGCTTGGCTATCTGTGTCTTGGCAGCTAGGGGAGTTGACTGACTTAGCGGATAGGTCGAAGTGCTTTTGTTAAGCTTAGAAGTTTTCCATACCCTTGAGAGTGATGACTTAGCCCTTATTCTTGGTCAATTCTATTCCATTCCTCAGTAGTCGTTGCTTGGCCCTAGCATCAAGCTTGCTACCCTTGCTTTCGAGCCCACTAACAGGACGAGCTGCTGGGAAACAGGCTCTAACTATGGTATCCAAGGCTTAACTAACTACTGGAAAGAGTTAAAACGCTGATAACAATACTTATGCCTTAACCAACCAACCCACTACTTACTATTGGAATTCAATTAAAAAGTCCGGATATGAGTAGCCAGTATAGTAGCAAACTCCGTATTAGACGCCTGGAACTGCAAAGTCAGGATCCTACTTTCTATTTAAAGAATGGGTTCCAAGTCTCTTTCTTTTTAGGTAGTGTTCGAGCCTTGTTTGGCAGGTAGTTAGTCGGAATGGAGTAACCAAACTTAATAAGAGTATTTGATAGTGCCCCACCTTATAAGATATAATTGATTAACCTAGCACACTACCACTTCTTTGCTAGTTCCCTTGCTTTGAATGTGAAAAAGAAGGAATTGGACTTGACTCCTAGCACGCACGCACCCCGAGTTGCCTTCTTTCCCTTCTTTCGCACCACTCACTAAAGCGGAGCACGATAAGCCTTAGCACCCGGCGGAAACCAATTCAATTCAATCTAATTCACCTCATCATACAATTGAGTAACAACACTACTGACTGCAACAAGCAAAAGAAACTCAGTTAGCGGGATCGTATAGAAACTGACAGGTAATATTCCGTTTTCTATACTTTTATAAACTCCTTTAGCTTAGCTTTAAATATTAAGTTTCAAGGAAAACAAACAGTCAAATCAGGTAATTGAATATTACCTTTACACACCAGAGGATAGGCCAATACCTTAGGATAGCCTTGAATAGCAGCTTACTTGAGAACTGACTGATCTAGCGGATTCTCTTTCCTCCCGCGCCTACCTCGCATCAAAGCCTTTACTTGTCTCATTGAACAAAAGAATCAGACATGCAACCTGCTATCAGAGGTGACTTCTTTAAAGACAAAACACAGAAAGAAACAAACATAATATGTATTGGAATAGGTCAATAGAAAATAATAAGTTCGAGGAAAGCCTACTTTACTTACTTGTTAAGGGGCCAAGCTTAGGGATGAGCAGAGAGATTCCGCTACCCCATAGGGATGAGCAGAGAGAGTGAGCTACCCTATTCTTATACTGAGTAGTTAAATTCCAACTTTCCTACAGGAGAGGCGAGGCACCCGTTCTTTTTTGACCCCCAGTTTCATCAGTAGCTGAGGCAGCCAATGAGTGATAGTTTACCTAGGTTGAATTGCCTGATTAGCACTTCCGTGAGAAGTTAGTGGATTGAGGTCTACGAGAGAGGCAGCTGGGCTCGGTTCCAAAGAGTTCACCTGTGTTTGGATTCCAACAGTTTGAAGTAAACACCATTCCTCTATTCTTGAGTATAGGACCGGAGTCATTGAAATAGAATCCCGAAAGGCGGAATTGACCTATGAGTATAAGAATGAAAAGAATAATTCTGGGGGTTTAACTTTACCAGTGAGTTAGCCAGACTCCTAATAGGATGAAGGGTGTAAAAGAAGGATTCCTTTGCTGGTTTACTCGGAACAAGAATCAAGTCAGAATGAAGGTATGAATGAGTGTTCCTGCCTTAGTAGTAGCACTTAAGGCAGCTCCTGTTATGAGCAAGTAAAACCGGATTTCGGTGCCGAACTCACTAATGCACTTGTTCGAAAGCCTTTGAAGAAGCAAGAGACTCGTGGACGACCACTAAAGAGTCATAGCCGACTTCATTCCTTTTTCCTGCTTGCTGATGATCCAATGAATCCCTTTCTCTGGGTTCCCCAGAAAAGAATCCAATCATATAATCCAAATAGAAAAACCAGAAAATCATATAATCAACATATATGGAGGTGGAGGTTCATTACGGATTCTAGAAGTTGAGTAGGAGCAGGGTCTCTGATCGAGTGCTCTTTCCGTCCACCCATCTGCCCCACTCCTGTCTCATGGCGCTAAGGGGTTTTGATTGAAGCGACTTCTGCAGATTGCGAACAGAGGCGGCGAGGCTCTGAAGGACACCATCAGCAAGGGAATAAGCCCTCTCTCTCATGATAGAAACCTATTCCTACCGGGGAGTCAAGAAATAAAGACAATTCCAGGGTTTTCTCTAGAATCACTTTAGAATGCCCACGGCCCTCGTTAGCGAGTTACTTCATGGCTAACGCGATGAGTTATTGAGTTGCTTGTTCGGTTACGACTTAAGGACCAGTCGCACTCAAGTTCTACTTACTCACTCATTCGCTTCAACTCGAAAAAAGAGATTACAACCCTTTCCTCAAAGATCGTGGAAGTCACTTATTCCTAGAAAGAAATACCATGTTCCAAAATAGACAGACGTTCTTCTTTCCTTCCCGCTATGGATTGCACCCACCTAGCCCCTTATTCCAAATTAGCTAAAGAGAAGATCAATGACATATACATATCTATATATAGATATATAATGGTTAACTTTAGAATTAGGGTTAGGGTCTATTCGGTGAACTTTCTAATTAGGGTTCGGGTCTATTCGCGCTTTAATAAGAATATAGGTTAATATAGGGGAAAAGGTTTATAGGAAAAAGAAGCCATGGTTATATGAATCATTTTACATAAATAAAACAAGGGGGGGTAATTAATACATTGTGTATGGAACGCCTAATATCTCTTATCAGCCATCATTCTACCTCGGCTGGGGGCTTCGTCCCGGGCTTCTAATCCCCTTTTCGAGCTAAAAACAGGCTTTCCTTTGAAAGATAATAGTACAGGTGAAAGATAATAGTACAGGGTTATGTTAATCAATTATAGAATAGATTAATTCCTATCCATCCGGAGTAATAACTTACATATAGAGAATGGCTTCCTATCCATCCGGAGTAATAACTTACATATAGAGAATGGCTTCCTATCCATCCGGAGTAATAACTTCAATTTCATATAGTTCTGTTCTTATGCGTCTATTGATAATACTAATCTCTCTTCTCTAATTAATCAAATCATATGATTGTGTGGATAGCTAGATCCAATTACTTTTGATTCTTAGAGTCCATCATCTTATATGCAGTGTTGTTACTACTTCATTCTATATTGTCTTGTGAACGCTAGATGAAATTCAAAGAACTCGCTAACGGGGAGCTGTTCGATTATACGTGACTTTTTTATTGCTCCAGTTCTCATAACGTTAGTTGTTATTCGTTCCGTTGTTTGTTGAGCGAAACGGTAGTAGCTCTCAGAGTTGCTCAGCCCGTTGCTTGTTGAGTTAACGCTTTCTCCTAAGTTCAGACCATAAGAGAAAATAGAGCTATATAGTGCTATTCTACTGCTGGAGGAGAACCATAGTATCTTCCCGAATTCCACATATCTCATATGGCATTTCAAAACCAAATACCTTGACTCGGGCACGAGCTACTTCCCTCAGACCTGATCACAGATGCGGCCCTGTTTTAAGGAAAGGAATAATTAAAGTGAGTTGATCTGTAATGAAGGATTCTGCATTGCCACTCTAGCTTACACGGTCTGCTTACCTACAGACAAGAACCTATCCATTGGTGACAAGATCTCCTTCTGGAATGTCCAATTCATCATTCTCATAAAGAGCACACTGGGGGCAGAGCAGAGGATAATGGCTACAATTCCAATTCATCATTCTCATAAAGAGCACACTGGGGGCAGAGCAGAGGATAATGGCTACAATTCCAATTCATCATTCTCATAAAGAAAGCACACAGGGGGAGAAAGGGCAGAGGATACTCCATTAAATCGTAACTTATACTTGATAGTCCGAAGTTAGGTTCATTCATTCTTTCTATAATGAATTATTTCTATATATATATTGGTTGGGGGGCAGAGACCTAAATGATATAAACTATTCAAATGTGTGAGGCAGAGACCTAAATTATCCACTATTCAAATGAGAGAAAGAAGTTCGGTGCTTGCGTTCAACAAACTTTCCCTGTAAGCAGTAGCTGACTATGTTAGTCCAGGGCTCCTTAAGCTTTGATTCTGACTTATTCCATTCCTGCTTCTACAAACTTATTCTTCTACAAACGCATATTAATACAAGCATTATCTTATGTATTAAACTCTGTGCTCTCACTCTTTAGTTACTCACTTCCATTCTGACTTGTCTACTAAGAGAGAGCTGGTCTGCCTCTCCCCGTGTTCAAGTCAGTATTTCCTTTCTCTGTCTCTTGCTTGCTGGTGTTAGGCTTCCGCTATCGCCCTAGAGTCTTGCTTGTTGGTTCGAGCCTGCCCCTAAAGAATCTCCCTATCTATCATAATTGAACAGCAGCTAACCAAACTTAATGCTATACTGGAAAGAACTTAACTATACCACTAGGAGAACGAAAACACCGATGACAAGGCTTTCACTGCTAATGGAAAGAACGATATCACTATTATAAGAGTTGAACCGGGAACTCCTACTTATACTCGAAACCGGGAACAACCCTTACTGCTAATCAGAATTCACTATTGTGGTAGTAAATCCTCCTCGTTAGGGGCCCGCTCCTGCCTTCAAGTGAGTATTTCCCGGTGCCCTTCCTAGTGGTCAGCTTCCAACTTTTCTCTGGGTGCTTCTCTGGCCTCCCGCTCCTGTCTATTACTCTTTTACCAATGATTCCATTATTTAGCTTTGGAACCAACAAACAGACTTTTGAACCGATGACAGTGATTCTCTTACCTTGCCCTTGAACCAATGATTCTCTGACTTAACCAATTCATGAGGGATGTCGACGACCGACCGAACAATGAACGAGTTACTGGGATAGCATAGACTAATGGATTACACTAATAGAATTAATAATACTAAACATAAGATAAAAGAATAAGGCATTTAAGAAAGAAAGGCCGGAATGATAGGCTGAACCCCAGGTGTGTTGAACCGCTCCTTTAGCTCGGAACTCGCTGACGTAGTAGCTTGGCCTGGTATCAAGGAAAGGTAGACTAAAAGCAAGTAAAGTCGGAATAGGAATTAGGGGAGGCAGGTTAGTACAAGGGCGAAAGCTGTACTGTTAGTGCCCCCAGTGGGTGATTCTTAATAGTCTCGGTATCAATCTTATTGGTATTTTTGGATTTCCTTATGATAATAAAAAGGATGAGAAGCAGTAGTTCGCTTATTACTTAATGGATTGATCACTCATCCTAGGAACAAAGCTCTGTTAGCACTAATTTCATTCAGTATGGGAGGTTATATTGCTTTTTAGTAACCCGGGGAAGTGTTTGGGTATAGTGAATCATAGTCTAATCTTCTAGGGTGTAATTTCATTCTAATAGTGCGCACCAGATGGTAGTGTTCTCGAGAAAGAAAAGAAAAGTTAGAATCGAGCAGGTAAGTAAAAGAATGGAATTAATCAGTACAAGAATACACCCTCTGGTACACAAGATAAGAAGAGAACTCAGCAGTAACAGACCTAAGCCCAGTAGTAAAAGTAATGAGTATAGGACCTAAGCCCAGTAATAGAAGAGTGGCTGGCCCCTTCTCTCGTTATAGCGGAATGGAACAAGTACTTTACTTCTCTTATTTTACTGCTTTTCATAATACAACTAGCGCCCATAATTCTTTAAATTTTACATAAATTCGGATCCTGCCACCAATGCCGATAGGAATCACCCTATTGCTTTTACGGCTTCAAACTGCTACTATAAGATTTTAACTGCCGACCTAGAACCTTGCTCCACCGTCTATGTGCCTATGACCCCACTCCGGGTACTCTAACGCTCCTCTGTCTATAGGGCTTACTTTACTTGCTTTTAAACCGATACTAATACAAACAAGGCTATAGCCAGGGACTCAAAAGAATAGTACTGATGCTTTCAATATTTAACAAATAGGGAATTACATTGCTGCCAATAAGACTTGAATCGCAGCTTAAAGGGCTAACTCTCCTTGCTTTCAGTCCGATATCTATTACTTCAATTACTTATTTCATTAGTATATAATAAAATGTCTTTCTATTTCATTAGCGGAAGTGGTCTCAAAAGGGTAAGTTCTTTGCTATTTGGATTTGTATGTCGGGGGCGTACAATTGTTTCCGCATAGGCTGCTATATGCTACCCAAAGACTGAGTTACCCCACTTTCTTTTGAGGACTTAGCTTAGGCTCATGATATCTGAGGACTTAGCTTAGGCTCATGATATTACATCTGCTGTTGTCCCTTCCATGCCTATGTTTTAGTATTTGAATCACCTCTTCCTGTCTTTAGTCAATGCCATAGGTGTACGAGATGATACAGCGTATACAGGCGGAATCAAACAAGTAAGTCACAGGACGGTAGGTGAACTACAACACCAGCAGTGTCTCTAGGAAAGCAAGAGTCGACCAGGTAAGTCAAATAAACTCACTACTAAGGGAAAGGACAAGATGCAACAAACAAAGAATGGAATCCGTGCCTATCATACCTTTAACAGGAAAAGGGGAATATAAAACTCCACTTAAGTAAGAGAATCCAACTTGTAACGAACCCCCTCTCTAAGGAATGAAAGCAAGGTTTGGTTCCCTTGGGGGTTTCTAAGTGAAAGTAGCTTAGTGGGAATGTTTAGAGTCTAGTTCCGAGGTGAGCTCCTCTACTTTTTTGAGTTAAAGTCGGTGTTTGGATTCCCTTTCTCAGTTTCAGTATGGTTAGCACTAGTTCGATCCCTGCTAGCCCTAGGGAAATTATAATCTTTGTATACACTGTATCGTACCACCGAGTTTCAGAATTATAGGACGTCAAGATATGAGGAAGCAGTCGAAGGGTGCAAAGGGAAGTAATACTATTTATCAACAGCTATATTATAACTAGTGGTGGGCTCAATCAGTTAGTTATAGCAGTTGGAGGATGTAGCTAAGGAAAAAGATCGGATGGGGGCGCTTAATTCTGATGAGTGTTGGTTTTATTCTTACAGTTTTATTTTAGGGCTTGGTAACTTAGGTGAGAATAGGAGTTAAGGAAGGCAGGCTTAGGTGCCCGGGTTCTCAGTCTTATCAGCCTGGGTCAAAGCAGTATTTCCTAATTAGTAGTGGAACTCCCCTTTCCTCTACCAGTTTCCCGTGCCTTCGTCCGTGGTTGATGCACATGTGTCTACGATTCCTTGGTCAGTTGCTCGTACCTACTCGACCCACCAGTTTACCAACCTTATCCGATTATTCTGTTATGATTATAGTCAACTTCTGATTATTTGCTTAGCTAAATGAGATGAATAAGGTGGAAATACATCGATGCGTAACACAAGCTATTTGATTACTTATCCTATTGACTACAAATACCCGGACAGGTTTGATGATCTATCCCTTCTCCGAGCAGAGATATAGGATGCAAGTAAACAGTAGCAGACTAATACATATCATATCAATATCCTATGATCAAACTAATATCAATACGTATCAGTACAATCAATACAAGCAAAAACATAATCAAATCATGAATTTAATAAATACAGAAGAAGTAAACACGGCAAGCTTAGTATGGACAAGTCACTAAGCGACGTATGGACAAGACCAAACCTATAATCAACATCGCGGGGGTCCTCAAAGCCTTATTTCTTTTACTTTCAGAATGGTTCCCTGGTTGCTCTAGTGGGTGTGTTTGTGTCTCGCTAACCCCAACAACAAGTGGGCCCGTGAGCTGCAAATAATTATCATTCAAAAGCAGCATGAAATAACTCCTTACTTTTCTCATTTAAAAGCAGCATGAAATAACAACTCAAATCTCTTTGAAAACCCCTTATTTTGAGTCTCATTTGGGCTGGTATCTTTCTTTTCAACCTACCTCTCCTGTGTTTTAAACTGACACTGCCTTCTTTCACTCTGCCCTGCCCTATACTAGCTAGCAGATTGACACCACTACCGGAAAGAATCGAGACTATGCTGATAATAACGAAAATATGGCTAAAGAACTCAACTCGGACTGGGAACTCCCAAGCTAACTCTCCGTGTATTAACTCTGACATCCCTAACTCATATTCGTGCTGCCCTGTCGATTAGTCTGTAACTACCAACTACGAAACAGCTATTCCTGTCTTTTAGCCTACCTTTGCTATCTTATTATACAGCCGCCAAAAGCAGATATCAGAACCGACACTACTGTAAGGGAAAGAGACTTAATCCAATGCTAAAACTATCCTCTAACTATTGCTTATAGAGCCATAAAACACTCCGCCTGAAACCGGTGCCAGCAAGCCCTACTACTTTATACAACTATTCGAACTTACATTACTACCTTTGAGTCTTGCTTTACTTTCCCCCGTTCTGTAGTTCCCACCCCTAACTCCAGGTAAGATCTATTGCATCTAGTATAATCGTATTGAAACCAAAACTCAGTAGTACTAGAAGAAAGTAACTTGGGCTGTATAAGATCAAAGTAGAGACAAAGGGAATAAAACAAAAGTCAATCAAAGAGTAGGTATCGGATCGGAGTGAATCAAACAAATAAGTACAAGAACAAGACCAGGGCCAACAAGACTAATGCCGTATGGGCTTACTCCAAACAGGTAATGAAACTGCTCACTGCAGAACTCAACTTCAGAAAACAAGGCTCCAAATGTTAACAACGAAAGAATTAAACCACCACCTATAAGAATGACCTTACTAACCCAATAGTCCACGCCCCTTACTTGGTTTCTATTCTGGCTATCCATACCCTTTCTTATGAGTTTTTGAATTAGTCCCCCGGAGACGATTATTCCGACTAATCGCTTAAGTACAGAATCAAACAAAGAGCTATAAGACTCATAGTAGTCGTGCACTTAACGCAAAATGCTACATGTGCTAAGGTGTATTCGGAGTAGTGGTAGTAAGCACAAGGGAATCAACCCTATGAGTGGAATAAATCACTCCCGCAATAAAGGGCAAGGTTCTATGGTAAATAAGAATGCATGGGCTCAGAAATAGGCTAGTCTAAGAACAATAGTCCTATAGCTGGTGTACACGTCCAGCCCCTATAACATAAACTTATCCCTTCAGTTATTACTTGAGAGTTTAGAGCGCCTGTCGAAGAGTTCCTCGGATTCCTTGTATTCTTATTGTATGGATGCTCTAAGACTAATAGCAATAGTGGTAAGATGTAGTGTATCCATTAAGAGTCTATTAGTAGTACGATCTAGGCCATAAACTATGCTACTACGGCATACTCCGTAGAGAGGCAAACTTGCTCAGATAGGAAAGAATTGCACGGGTGAGTCAAAGCTCAGTTATGTAATCATACCCTTTAGTACAAACTCATTACTGCCTTGCGAAACTTGCCCTTTGCTGACTTTCATGCTTTAACTACTGCCATCTAAAGCTGCCCTCGATCTAGGGCTAAATGCTCCCCTATTCCCGCCCCCAACAATACGAATGAAACACAAGAAAGGGAACCCACCCCACAAGTAAGATTCACCACCTACCCGATAAGACCTGCTCTCTACTGGCTACTAGCCTATCCTGCCTTGCTTCCAAACGGATGTTGCTGTTAACAGAACAGGACTTTACTCAATGCAAAAAGACAAGTCACTACGATGTTACTCCCAACTCGAAACATAGGATCTAACTTCGGCTTCTCAGAATAGAGAGCTGCCCCAACACAGACTTATTATATACCCGCAATAAGAATTGGACTCATCGGGAACATAATCCAACTCGGGACAGGGAAGCTAATGATAACTTTAGCGCTAAGAACTCGGGTTGTAACCAGTGCTTTAAAGATTGGAATCAATAAGCGGGAAGCCAACTACTAATCAAGAGAATAAACCAAATAAATAGGACTTCCTCTAACGGCACCTGCCAAGTAACTACTAGCGGCCGCCCAGCTCCAAGCCCTACTTCCACAGCTCATAATAAGGACTTCCATTACTGGCATCTAAATCACATATGTTCACTTAATAGCCTTCCCATCCTATCCTTAGGCCTGTCCTTGCTGGAATAAAGTGGGATATCCCTAGCTGTTAGTTTGCCCTTCCTGTCCACCAGTATGCCTTTCCTCCTAGGCGAACTTTCCCGGCTATCAACCTGTAACTGCGGATAATGGGAATGTATCTACTATACTGGAAGGGACGACCGGAGGACATACAAGAATAGGCCCCGGACCTTTAAACAATACCTTAAACTTGAAGCTAGCTCTCTCGGGTAGGAAAGTCAGAACAGCACCGGTGCGTCTCTATCTAATAACTCCACT
This sequence comes from Musa schizocarpa, assembly GCA_900464855.2. Taxonomy (NCBI): domain Eukaryota; kingdom Viridiplantae; phylum Streptophyta; class Magnoliopsida; order Zingiberales; family Musaceae; genus Musa; species Musa schizocarpa. The sequence goes on from LR890027.1 coordinate 531,690, forward strand.
CAAAACAGATAATACTGTTCTAAGGGGAGAATCCAGCTAGTGCTTCTCAAACTTAGCTACAGGGCTTTAAAACGTAATCTGCTGCACTTAATTCTTTAGTTGGGGCTGGGGTCCTTGTACTGCCTTATCCACATTCTGTGACTAATGCCAATGCCGAAGCCAATAAGACTCGATCTGCTAACTAGCGATTCCACTCCATAAGTAAAAGGATACCCTTTGCTTGAACTCTGTCTCCCATAACTGCTGGAGACCCAGGCTTGAAAATGTACATAGATAATAAGGCTTGTTTTGTTATTCGAGTCGTAAGGCTCTGGTTTACTGATTCCTCTTCTTATAGAGTCGCTTTTTTCTTGCTATAGGTAGTTTGCTAGTTAGTGGGGTAAGTCTCATCGTCACTCTTAGGTTGATTCTCTTCTTGTGGGAAAGGTCTAAGGGCCCGTTAGGCAGGGTTCGAGGTAAATAGTAGAAGCCCAAGTTTGCAGTTCAATTCCTATTTCTCAGTTTCAGTATTGTAAGGTGGTAGTCAATTCCCTGTTGGTGGGGTCAGTCTTGTGAGGCACAGGTTTCCGTTTGAAAGGTTGGGGTTACAAACGAGGACTAACTTATTTGTTTAGGTCTGTTACTTACTTGTTTGATTATAGTACTGCTACTCAATATTCTATCTCTGATACGCCCTATTGCGGTAATAAGCACAGTTCCCCTAAGAGGCAAGGATGGAATCAAATATTAATGAGTAGGCATAAGAGAATGTTTCAAACTCTCAAATGGAGTTAAAGGTAAAAGGTAGAGTTACAGGCGAAGTAAGGGATCCCCGGATCAGTAGCTACAGCTTTTAAAGTCAAAAGTCGTGGGTTCAGTCAGTTAGGTTGCTGTAGAATTTTCCTATTGTTTCTCAGGCTTGGTGACTGATAGGCAGGATCGTAAGAGTTATATCGAGTAAGGGCAAGCTGGTATCAAGGGAGGAGAGAGGTAGGGTTAAAAGAGAGCTAAAGAACTAAAGTAAACAGCTTGTAAACAGCATCAGAATAACAGGTGAAACACATATTTCATGGGATAATCCGAGATAGCATTTCAAGTCTGAACGGTTCCAGGTCGATTATTTCTATAACCTTGGTATTACCCCGTGACATTCTGGAAAGATTTGACAGAAGATTTGGAACCCGCCTCTCCTAGGTACACCCACCTCTAGAAGAATTCCTACGTTAAAGCTATTATCCATTTCACTATGTCCCTCATTCCTTAGCTACTAATTAAAGGGCTTCCACTACCCTATATAACTCGGGTACCAGCGCCTTGATTTCTGCCCCCGCCCCCTAGAGAGGTTGTATTGAATTATCTTCTCCTAGTACGCCTCTTCCTACTCTCAACTAGACTCCGGACTTGCTCCTTGCTCTTGAGTCTAGGCCTCTACCTTCGAGATTCCACTAGGAATAAAGAGCCAAGTAAATAGACAATCAACTCCAACTAGAAACTTATAATCAATGGTAATAATCAATGGAAGGTCTACTACTGCTGAGTGCAATTCTCCCTCATCTTATTAACAAACCTGCTTCTCAACCTACCTATCTTTGGTTGAGAACTCTACTAGTGCTTTTAAGCCTCCCGCTCCTTTCTTTTAGTTTGACTTAACAAACTCTCTTAGCCTACCCTTCCTGCTATTAAGTCCAAGAATAGACAGACCCTTTACATTCTTTAGTTCGAGAGGTTCGTTTTACCTGTCCTGCGTTATAGGCTTGTGGAAATTGATTATACGCTGTGTTAGTGGTATTAAATGATCTATTTCCCATCAACACAAAAGAAGTGCTGTTTTAGTTCATTTTGAGCGAATCTCCTTATAGGTAAAGGAAGCATTTCGCAAAAGTATATAGTCTAAGAGTGAAGTCAAGAACACGGGATCAAACACATAAGTCCGGATACGAGGAATAAGTATTGGCACCAATCTAATGCTAATGAGTAAGGTACATCGGAGTAGGAACAGTCAGAATCGAGCGAGTCAATCCAAAAGAAGTTAACTCCACGGGGCCGGAGAATTATTGTGTATTCAACAACCAAAGCATTAGACTCACCAGTATAGGTCTATTAACCTGGCATCAGCCTTGTAGTGGTGTAAGCATAGGAATGGCACTCTATAAACTCAGAATGAAAAGAAGAAAAAGGAGTCAACACCCAAGAGGGAATTTGACAAAGACATACAAGAATAAAATCAAGTAAGGAATGGGTCGATGGGATTCATTTAATTAGTAGAAGAATGCCCGAGTTCGGTCCTTGTCAGTAGTAATAGCATTCCCTACTATTAGTTGAAGTCCTGTTCAAAGAGAGGTAGGCCGAATCCACAACTAAAGAAAGAAAGTAATTGGTTTAAGAATGCCGCCGGGGAGCTTAATCCTAAAAGTTTCAGTAATGATCTAGATCGGTAGTACAACTCTTTATGCCTGCTGTCTTCGGCAGCTGTGTCCGTGTTAAAAGGATAGGATCCGCCAAGTAACTACTACGAACACAACTGTAATACAAAACAACACATAATGCATGTTATTATGAAGTTATTACTTCTGCTGTGCTTTGAGCGGCAGTAAATGCAGTGAGGGAATTAAAAGCAACAGTGTCCGTTTTCAAGGTAGGCTAGCGCCGGAGCATGGGATTTAAGTCACTAGTTCGAGAGTAAGATAGAGGATAGTTAGGTTGAAGCGAAACAAGTCAGGGTTGGTCACTGGGAGATGGAATAGGGCGGTGTACCGCTTGTTTGTGTATTCGAGCTCGGAAGCTATGAAGTAAGGCTCAGAGATAGTTAAGTAATGCTAGCTTCTCGGGGCGGGAGGTGGACTTCCACTATTGGGGCAAGTACCGATACAAGCAAGTACCAATACCAGAATGGCAGCAACGGGTATTAGTTTAAAAGCAGGCGAAAGGGAATAAACCACAGCCTTATAGACAATAAAGACCAGCTATAAGAATTGGCCTAGTGCTTTTCGTCCTTTAGGTTGGATTCCAACTCCTATGGGCGATTGTTAACATGCCGCTACCACCCTAAAGTCTGTAGATCAACCTTAGAAGCTTTCCCTTCCAGCCCGACGCTCCTACTGGTAATACTTGCATGCTTTACTTCCACTGTGAGTCTGTCCTTACTCGCTTTCATTTTTACTTCACTATATTCTAGTAGTTACTTGTTGGTATTAAATGAGCTATTTCCCATAAAACAAAGTAAGTTATGTGATAGTTAATTTCTCACAGATATCTTTATTAGTTAAGGAAGAATGTTAGATTTTAAACATGGGAGAATCGAACTGGTGCTATTAGAATCAACTACTCACATAGAAAGATAGAAATAAACTAACCAATGAGAAGAATAAAACTGATTGGTCCTCAACGACTGAACTACTGACCTACGATAGACTTTCTTTAACCGGGAACTTACCCCCTTACATTGGAATCTAACGACCACTATTGGCTTTGACTCCCGCTTCCGTGCCTCTGCTACCTTAGTTTCATCCTGTATCTAGTTATTTGTTTATTGTACTTGTTCCTTCAAGGCCTATGCTCGAGTTTGTTTGTCTCTCGTTGCGGGGGAACCTTCCTCCTTACTTTCATTCTTGGCTTATTGGTTTAGTCTTCTACTTCTGAGTTTAGTTCTATAACTAATAAAGGGTGTCTCTCGTTAGGGACCCTTGCTAAGGCAGGACATAATGAAACACAGTGGTAAAAGAAGGGGAACCTACACGGGCCAGGAGAGGAATTGAACTTACTTGTCATAGAATGAAGAGCGGGGTTAAAAGACATAAATCCCTTTCACGGCATCAGAACATTCCCCCAGCGTAGCAGAATTGTACTGCAAAGTCAGGATGCACGCCTGGCATGCTATTAACTGTGTTAGTGTTTTGGGATCTGGATTAGAATATCACCCCCATCGAATAGAATGAACCCCATCAGTATAGGAGTGAAATCTTAACTAACGAATTGATGTTTTGGGCGTTTCGGGATGTTACATCGCTTCTTCCACTGCAATGGTTCCTCCCATGCTAAATATGCACTTAGGGAATTCCACTTCAATATGACGTAATGAAACCATAAAGAAAGTCCGGATCCGAATCCATATCTAGGGAATAAAAGCAAGGAGCTGAAAGCCTTAAAGCAAGTAGGGACATACTAATAGGTAGTAGAGCGAGCCTAGGATAAAGTTGAGTAGGACTAGTAGTTGGGAGTAATAGACTGAAAGCAAGCAATGGGGAAGTCAGCGGGTAGTCAAGATTCGATTAAGTAGATGGCGGGCCAGGAATAATCCGACAAAATGAATAGTCTCCCGTATCGGGCAAGTCAGACTACAATGCCTTAATGTCAGTTCGAAGCTAAGTAGTAGGGCTTGGAAGCTTATAAGTCAGGCTTTCTTGATAGATACAATAAGGCTTGGACCTGTCTTGGGGTAATTCTTCCTGTTATAGCAGGGTTTAGTTCTTAGACTCCTAAGGCAAATGAGGAATTTTGCTCCCCCAGGGCCCACTCTTTTACTACTCTATTGCATTCTGACTACTACTAATAGAAGCTAAATCTCGTATAACTACATAGGTGCCCGGAGCAGCGCCCCAAACAAAGAACATATTCTTTATTTCATTAGAACTCCTTGTAGAAGAGTAGTTACTCGTCTCATTCCACCAAGTATGGAAGCAGTGTAAGGCTTAAACTAACAAGCAGGACTTCCAAGGTGTTAACTCCCTACCGCGCAACGAGTTCTCTGCTACTACCCCCACTATTTAAGAAGAAGAATGTATACTTTATATAGATGACTAAGAATTTTACTCGGAAGGCGGAATCCTACTCAATAGCAACATAGTTCGGGAAGGAGCATCCGCCTGAAAATAAGTCATTATGAGATGCTAGCACAGTAAGTCAGACTTATCGCCCGGGCAGTTAGCTTTAGAGTCAGTAGCTTCAGTTGGGAAGCAAGGTTTTATATCGGCAGTGAAGGCCCCAGTTCTGAGTTTCACTATGAGAAGCGCCGGTTCCACAGCCCTGGAAATACTTGTTTGGTTCCGCTGTGAGAGTTGAAGAGCTAAAGGGGCAATTAGAAGGATCAAAACAGTGTCACTAACAAAGTAAGCTTTCTAGTTGCGTAAAAGAAGCCCGAGTTGTGTGGTTAAGCCCGATTACATTAGTTCGGGCCTTGTTAACAGCAGGATACGCCTTCCATTGCCCCCAGACAGGGGAAATTCCTTATTATAACTATAAGTATTGATCGCCCACACGTCTAGTTTAAAGTAAAGGCCTTATTTTGTGGGTGTGAGTTCATTTCTGACTGTTGAGTTGGATTTCCCACTGGTGTTGTCAATTCCCCATTCCGAGTCGAGTTCTCATCAATAATAGTGAGAGCCTTATAGACACTAGTGAAGTTTTAGACAGGAACGATAGGCAGCTGGGACTAGGCATTGAGGTCCGTAGCTCCATCCTTCCGGGCACTGGTTTCATAAGCTAGTAAAGCAGGATACGATGCAGTTAGTCCGGGGAGGTGTATTTAGAATGAGAGGAACAACTACAAATCTGATAGGCAGGAAAGTAGCACTCGCCTGACGGGGGTTAATCCCGGAGATTGCCCCCCTGTGAAGTAAGTCTCATTGGGGAGGAAAAGGAGTACACGCCACAACTGAAAGGCTCTAAAACATGCCTGTGAGTCTGTAGTTCCTTAACGAGGTATCACTTCACTGACTTAAGTCTGTAGCTCACCTATGATTCTTATACTGATAGCTTTAAACCCTCTGCTATACTTAATGGAATTCGCGTTTAGGTCTGCTCCCCTGTGTCGGCTAACTCGAATGCCTTTCACCCTAACAGCCCTAGCTATCAAACAGCAATTGGTGCCTAGAAGATATGAGAATGGGTACTTTCCCCCCCCAAAAAGAGAATGAGATTGCTCACTATCAGATTTAACTATGATGGATGGCCCCGACACCCTATGAATTAGTGCCCCAGACTTATAGCTATAGTACAAAACTGGGATTCTGATTCTCCTCAGGGAACGATCTAGTCTCCGGCTTTCACCTGTCATTCGTTGTACGGATATCCTTGCTTGTTTTTCTTCTATCTTTTATTACTGAAATACCTTATTTGTTGACTTATATTATGATATTAGTAATGCCCCTTACCAGAAATCCTACTCCATGTATTTGGGTACAACAAGACAAAATGGAATAGGTTAGAATTTAGCAAGTAAGGATCGGGCCTATAAGTATAGTCAATAAGGATTTGTCTTAAGCTTGGAACCCGGGCTACTGTCTGACACCCCATATCTCTTGGGTTGGTCTGCCTCCTGTAACTCCCCTAGACCCTGGCTTCAATGCCTATTAGCCTACCTTTTACCCTAGATTTCATCTTTCACTCTTCTTCCCGAACTGAACTATACCTTATCCTCAATGGTATTGACAAGGCTGCCTCTCCCGCCTTCAATTCCTCTGTCTGTGTTAGTGTTTTAGGTCTTATACCTACTTATTGAATTATGAACTCTCCTAGGCGCTTAGGCTCTTGACTTTACAGATCCGTATTGATTGTTAATTGGCATAGTAAGTCTGGCATTCCCTTCTCTTAGCCCGACCACCCCTTACTTGAAAACGGAAACTACTGTAAGAGAGGCTTGCTTTCCCCTCTTCGATTCGAACTTTACCCTATAAATATTACTATCATTACTATTGGTCCGCCCTTCCCTAGTGCTATGAAATTCTATTTAACAATCAATAAACAAATACAGAACGAAACCATATAATAAGAATAAATGGAAAGTGTAGTTCTTTGGGGATTAGATATTCTGCTTCTCCGATAGAAGTGATTGATTCTAAGTAATAGGGATAGGTTAATAGTGTTTTAGTGCTTATACGCTCGCAAGCAAATAAGTATTCTGAAATTGGGTACTTTTATGCGCTAAGTGGTTCTCCGTTCTTTCTGTTCTTGGTGAAGGATTAGAATAAGTACAAAGATCTTAGTAAACTATTATTACTTATCCGTTGGGTAGTAAACTATTATTAGTGGTATTTTAAGTAAGCCCTTATTTACTACTTGAAAGAGAGGTAGGGACTAAAGAGGTATGTATTTAAAGCACAGGATCCGGACCTAAAGAGTGTAGCGGCTGTTTAGCTTTTCCCTTGTTTGCCCTGGTTTCGCTAATCAAATAGAAGCAAATACTAATCCATACAGGAATGAAGCGTGGTCCGGTAGAGCAAACACAACCCCTAGGCTTTCCCTCCTACTAATAGGGATGGAACTGTCGACAAACAGACTAAAGCGTAAGTATACAATAAATCAAACAATCAACTGGGAACCTCAAAGACATGAATATCTGTTTGCGAGGCAGGAAAGCAAGGCTAGAAGACGGGAGTTGTCCCGGGCATTACCTCTATTTTAGATCAGCACTAGTCATAATGTTCTGAGTAGCCATATTCTTGTTATTGCGAACTCTATTCCTGCCCCCGGGGGCAGTTTCTATCGAGAGTCTTGTTGGCATTGGTTCGATTCTCTCTTTTGAGTTAGAGCCCTGTTAGTGGTAGTGGTGGTTAACTTCCTTATTGCTTGGCTAACTATTCAAAGTACTAGTTTAGGTTGAAGGAAAAGAGAGGTGGGTTGAGAAGAAAGAGAGATAGTTTGGTGCGGGTTTACCTAGCTCAATTCGATATTAGTTTATATTGACTTTTACCAAGCAACGACGTAAGGCATAGGTCTTTTACTTCTTACTTGAAGCCTACTATACTACTGCTTACTTTCAGTCTACCTTGGCTTACTAGGCTCTTTAACTAATGCTTTTAAGACTGATGCTGCTGATGCCAATTCTCTCTGCTTGGGCAAGCGCAGCGGCTTTTCAGTGTATAACCGCAGCCAACAAGCCTGCTTACCAACCTCCGACACTCCTTTGTATTAGTATAACGCTCCTAACTCGTATTCTTTGACTTATTGCTTCTATTCTTTTACTGTTTTGTTTAAGTACGATAGGTACCAGTTCAATCCTTGGTAGCATTGTTTTAATACTAATAATATGCCCCCGGAGGGTAGGGTAGGCTCGTAAGAGATAGGGAACGCAGCTAACGAGTAGAATATCCAAACAAATAAGTAAGCCTCTAATCTAAGGTAAGTAGTGAAAAGATCCGCATCAGTGGTTCCAGACCAATAGCAGGGCAGCCTTCAAACAATGAGTTGGTGACTGAGAGAAGTGTGGCATTTTCCGTCTCGTCTAAGAAGTACTAGTTTTAGAATGAGATAAAGCAATGGTAGACTTGGAAAGCAGTAGAGCAAGACTCGAGGTAAGTAATTGACACGTTACCCTTTTTTGTTAGCATCGACTTCAGCCTACTAGTTCACGGCGGAATCCCTAGTTATGAGATAGGGTATTGTTGGGCGATATAGTTAAGGTTGAAAGCACCAGTTACAGGCCAAAAGCCGAAGGATAGTAATACTGAGATGGAGCAAGGACAGACTAATCGTGCGCGAGGTTGAGGTCTGCTAGTTCTTAGTTCCATTCTTATAGTTATAGTTATATTAAACCGAGAAGAGCTATAGTTTTGTTAACAGTGATTTGATCCTCGCTAGCTGCGATTTAAGTCTTAAGGGTCGCCAGTGAAAGAACAAAAGTAAGGACAGTTAAACTAAAAGCAAAGAGCTAATTCGATAACTGGATTCTTCGCAACAAGTTTGCCTTTAGAGCTAAAAAGAGCTCCTATATTATTACAACTCCTTATTACTTGTTATGTGTTTGAGTTCTTTTTTGAGTGTTTTAGTCCTTTGTTCGTCTTACTGGTTTTGAAAAGCGGTAAGTCAATAAGTATCTTATATCGTAAGAGGAGCGTTAAAGTGTTAAAAGGGTGCGAGTGTTGTCTCCGAGGGTGCTGAAGATTGCCCAGATACTTTATATACTGATGAAGCGATAAGTAGTAGAATACGATTGAAAGTGTAAAAAGAAGCAAGTTGTTGAGAGTGCGATTCTCCAATGTTCCCCTCAAAGACCATTTATTTGACTAATTAATTGTATTCTGCTCTATCCGATTATGCCCTATCAGAGCAAGGGACCAAAACGAAAGTTGAGGAGTGGAGTAAGCAACTTCAGAGTTAGAGTAAGGGGTGACCTAGTGAGATAAGGGAGGAGGTAACACAGTCCAAGAGCCTGTAAAGTAAGTCTAAACGCAAGTAAAGGGAGGAGTTGACCAAACGCCCCAACTAACTGGACTCTAGGGAACAAGTAAAGGAATGATGCTACTATTAATAAGTATTCAAATCGCAAGTATAAGCCTAATAGACAGGAAAGGCAGAGCACTGTTAATTTCTTATATCCCATAGTATTAGAGCGAGTTACAAAAGAATTCTAATGTTTTGGGGGGCACTTTCTCACTTTGTCACTCCCGACCGAGCCTATGTCCTTTAATTATAAGAAAACAACTGGTGGCAAACAGTACTGACAAACAAAACAGGCTTACTGACCTACCTTTGATTCTAACTATATCCACACGTAAACTCTTTGGCTTACCTACCTCGGACTGACCTTCCTTCCTAGCATTCTTCCTTTTTGGGGTTACTCCTACCCTCTTTACTAGAAAAAACTACTATTATAATTCCACAGGGAATACGTAATCCAACTCTCAAGTCAGGGAATAATGGTTGTATATATCATAATAGTTTTCCAGGGGTGGTAAGAGAATCCAGTGCATTTCGCCCTTACCTTAACAAGGAATTGAACCAATACCGATAAGAAGCAAACAAAGAACTAAGGCTTACTGCTTGCCTACAGCGACCATACTAATGTTACGCGCCAGTGTTGCTCCTTCTTTACCGACTCTCTATCTCCCTATCTACTACTGCAGTTTGTATTTCTTTTTCTTGTAGCTGTTTTCACTGTGTAAGAAGAGACTAGGCAAGTAATAGACAAATAGTAGTGGCTTTTATGTCCTAAATCAATCAGTTATTGGTGCTTTACCCTTATTGTCCACGAGATCAGAAGCAGCAAAGAATGGTAGAATTAATAAGCTAAGCCGAGAAGAAGCATAAAATAGTTTAATTAATAAGCTAAGTCAGCTAAGCCGAGAAGAAGCAGTGCGGTAGACCGACCAGTCCTATAGTTTAGTTCGGGGTTAACGCTTATGGGGTCAATGCTTATGAAGTTCGGACGGACGTGAGCCGCCTTGTGGAGGAGTCGGCAATAAGGCCTTTTCGAGTCGTTGAACAGAGGTTTTAAGGGGTTAATGGAAAATTCCCTATCCTTCTTTTACATTGTTGGCTGTTCTAATGCATTTGGAGCCTAATCAAAAGCACGGGGGAAAAACTATCTTATGTGATTGTTACTTGGTACAAACTATCTTATGATGTGATTGTTACTTTACTTGTGCCATGTCATCTTTGCCCTCTTCTCTTTACCTCTTCCTTGCTAGGTGTATAATTGCTGGGTGTATTATTACTTTTGAAACTTCATTCAACTTCCAATTGTATTGTAGTTATTTGTTTAGCAGTTCATTTCTAAAATAAAGTGGTTTTTCTTATAGGTAACATAATTCTACCAGGGGTGCTCGATGGAACTAGTTGCGAGTTTGAAGTACGGGTTCCTCTGCTTTCACTCTCGGAATTGATCCTTCCATTGATTATTTATACTTTTATTCATATGCAGCTTGCTTGGTTCGCCTAGTGATTCTTAGTGGCCTACTTAGTAGTTGAGTTATTCAGTTCATAGTGGAATAATATAAGTAATGTTAATATACTATCTTGCTTGATATAAGTAATGTTAATATACTATCTTGCTTGTTTGAACAAGCCAATAAGGCAAATACTACCTATAATACTAGGGATAGGGACCCATGCATAGATATTAGAAATCCAATTCAAAGAAAACAATAGCTGTTTCGAGACCAAAAAGATAAAACAATTGTCCTTTTTCGACCCCTAAGATGTAAGCAAATACTAATATGCTAGAAAACTCCTCTATAAGAAAACACATGTAGAAAACTCCTCCAGGCGAGGCAATAGGGCTGGAGCTAAAGAGTCCAGTTTTTGGCCTCTGTAATGAGATCGGTAGGGCTGTTGGACTACTTGCTTAGGTCTGTTACTGCTGAGTCATTTCACTAGTAATAAACAGAAGCAACCTACCGCCCTAACGTAAGCACTCATTTAGAAGCAAAATAACTACGAAAGAGTGTAGCTAGGCAGTCTCCTTTAGCCTAGATCAATTATGGAGTTTACCCTGTTAGCACCAGTTCAGCTCTTCCAGTTAGTAGTTTCAGAAGAAAAGCAAAGATCCGAATCAGTAATTTACAGAATGTGGCTCCTTTAAGAGGTACGAGGCTCGGCCATATGGGTTTCAATTCTTATAGTAGTAAGCTTAATCCCGTTTAGTTCATTAGCACAGTAGTCCATCTTGTTGTCTAGTAGTTACCTGGTGTAAAGACATAGTTAAGTGTAGCCGTGGTAGTGTTGTAGTTGGGAGTGTACTTTTGAGTTACTGAAGTCAGGGTTGGGTTTCATGAAGTGGATTCCACCAGTGCTTGTATAATACTGGAGCGAGGAACTCATTCTTTAGCTGATGATCTCCAATCTGTATTTCACTCATGGGCCTGTGCCCCTCCGTCCACTGGTCTATCTTTCCTAGCTATAGGTCTGACTATCAGCTAGAATAGGCTCTTAGCGCCTTGCTTTTAGACTCAAATTGCAGCACCCGGATCTTGTTAAAGAGTTCCCGTGACTCGCCTCAATCCTTTATCTTCTAGGTCAGAGTTGAATCGACGCCACTCATCCTTATAATAGGAACTAAGAAGCCGGCTACTACTTCCAATATGGTAACTCGAAACCAGAGATCCAACACTGCTTAGCAAGACTATAGCCCAAAAGGGAATGAACCAGTGCCCTTAACGACTGTAACTGGTGCTTCTCATAATGAAATCGTTAAACAAGACTATACTTCGTGTCTTCCTCACCTCTGCCGCTGGGGCTTTTCTCATTCTCTCACTACCGATCCCGATCTTTGCTTTACTCGCTTTGAGGCTCACTTAACTGCCGGACACTCTTAAAGGTCATACTTGCATGCTTGACTTCAACTGTTAGTCCGCCTTTCATTCATAGATTACAAGCTTCATTGCTTCGGTTACCTTTAAGTACGAAACTCCCCGACTAAAGTCTATTATTGACCACCAGCCGCCTTACTTGCCCCTTCAACTTAAGCCCTCCTGTAGCTCAAGCCCCCTTTGTTAATTCTTGAGTTTGAGCACGAGCCTGCGTAGTATAAAATCAGAGCTAGCGTACGATCTAGCACATCCAGATTAATGGTATAAAACAAAGAACTAGGTATAATAGTCAAACAAATAATATAGAATAACTTGTAAGGTAGTAAAACCCTTATAGCTGCCCTTGCATGCTTGCTTGTTAGTTAGGTCCTCATTGCTCGGTCTACCGTTCCTGGGTTTCAAGTTATAGTTTCCTTGGGTTCACTCTCCCTTTGATGTTATGAATTAAGTATTCTGTTCACTTTTATTGAGAACTGCCATACAAAAACAAATACAGGCCTACTACCTATAAGAAGCAAACTAGAAAATACAGATTCACTACACCTACTAAAAAGGACTCGCACTCAAAATAGAGAAGTTCACTTACCTGGTTAAGGCTTCCTTTCCTTGCTCGCCAACTAACCTAGTTATCATTCTCTAGCAGCTGGTCCGGACCCTTGCTTCACTGGCTCTAGGCTTCTACTGTTTACATCAGGTAATTAGTTCAATATCTCTCTTTTAGTCCCTAGCTCTTGTCTGCCCGCCGACACTTCCCGCTTCATTCTCTCTTTGATGTTATGAAATTGCTTTTGCTTATTCATTATTAATATATTAATTTGGAAATGTGTTGTATTAATTAAGCTGACTTATATTAAGATGGCTGAAACGCTGCCTAGCGAGAGAATCCCAACTAACCCCCCCACACTCTGAGAATTGAACTGGTGCCTCTCCTACCTTAACAGAAGGACACGAATAAAACAACTCCTCCTATTACTTAAACTAAGAACTCGGGATTACAATACTCCATATTAGACTTTAGTTGCAGCTAACGAGGGTGAAATCACTGCATACAAGAAGAGACCAGTCCCCGGGAGAGACTTGAATCGCTACTAATAGGGCTACAGCGAACTGGGGCACGAGCTATTAACCACTGAACACTCCCAAAAGAGAGACTTGAACCGCTGCTTCCGGGGCTGTTACTACTGAGTTAAATTCTGATCCCATGTATCCTTGCAGCTGGGTAGTGTGAGTATCCTTTGACAGGTGTATCCCGAACTCCACAGTTGATACAGCCCCACATTCTTATACTTACGACTCATATCCGGACTTCTTTATTTGATTCTTGGAAGTAGACCCAGGGGATCCCCTTACTTAGACTTCTATAGAGGGATGGAACACTTAACCAAGAGAATTGGAATGAGGAACCCTCGAGTTAAAAACAAACGAGGCTTAAAGACAGGAGCAGCGGACCCAGACAAGTTACTAAAAGCATTCAAGGGCGAGGAAGGGTATCTTTCTTTTTGAGATATAGTATTCTAAGAATTTGAGTTAGGTGTAAGGACCTGATCCAAAGGAATGCCAGGCTCGAGCTCAAGCTAACAGATTAGAGATCTGAACACAGGGTCTAGGCCTGTTATAGTGGAAATATAGAATGCAAAGGACAAACAGAAGACTCACTACCCGAAAACAAAGGGAGTGGCGTAAGCGAATGGTAATCTAGGGTCAAGGTAGGGAATGAGCGGTACTACTATCAGAATTGGGCATTAGAGGTGTGACTCAGATCAACCCCCGCAGAATCAATAAAGAAACTACCTTACTAGAAATAAGGGGTGAAAGCGAGCCCAATAGGTTAACATACAGGTTTAAGGACTGCAAAGTCAGCCTAAAAGCAAAGAAAGTCAGCCTGCTAGGTAAGGCGTGGACTGCCCCGGGGTGATGAATAAGGCTTGGCTTGGCTTGTCTTCCCTTCCTGGGTTTCTGTTTTTTGATAGGCATAAGCAATAGAATGGGTTGTTTGTTGGATTCCTTTTATCAGTGTTTGGATCCCTTGTTTCTTGTTATCATAGTAGAAGCATTGGTTCCATTCTCAACAGTACAGTAGCGGTGTCAGTTTCAAATACTTATAATAGAACACGATCTGTAGGCTTTCAGCACCCTCTTATAAGTCAAAGCATGAGTAGCACTGGTGCAATTATTGGTAGTAGCCGATGTGATATCAGTCTTAGAAGTCGGAGTCCTAGAACCAAAGTAAGGGAAGCAAGATTGATAGTTTCAAATCATAATCTCGGATAGGAGGGACAGCTTTTAGTTCAATGGCTAAAAGATCCGGGGGTCGGTGGCTATAGCCTTCAATTAAGTAGTTGGTTCCCTATCTATGGTTCCAAACCTTGTTATACTGGCTATCAGGCTAGCTATACCGATCTCACATCTGACCCCCCTTACTAATTCTTTTACTTTATGAGGTGATTTCTTATCTTGTAGGGAGCTATAGCTCATTCTGACTTCTGATGGAAACTCTTCTGTTGTATAGCTTAGGTCTTTCTTCTACTTACGAGTGCAATGCCTATTATGCTCGGGTGTTAGGCTTTCAGCACCTTACTTCAAGGCTTGCGGGTAGGTTTCAATTTATGAGATTGGCTTCGTTAGTTCAAAACAGCCTCTCCTTATGTAAAGTATACCGCTCCTCACTTTGATTCAGAAATTGCTTATAAATTGTCGTATTAGAATACTTGGATTAGGAACTCGGGCTTTCACCGCTGACTTGGATTCTTTAGCTGTGGATTTCGATCCTTACTCCTCTTCTTTTTATTCTAATACCTATGTAGTTGAGTTGGATCTCATAGGGTAGTAGCGCATTCCTATAGTTTCGAGTTAAAGTCTTGTAGGTTAACACGACTTTGGATTCCTTTTTGATGCTAGTGTTTCATCCCTTAGGAGGTAGTTCGTGAATGCAAGAGAGGAGTTTCAGAGCTAACCTCGCACATAGGCATTTAAGGTATAAGTTCAAGTATTAGTGAAACATTTAAGGCATAAGGCAAAGGAAAGGCATAAGTAGTAGTGTAGAGTCCCAAGCCAGGATAGTCAGAATCATAGGCGGGAGAGCAAGGTTCTATTGTCGTAGTTAAAGCATTAAATTAAGGATAGTAAGCCTATCTGGTTGTAGTTGCAGAAGGGCCTTTGGTCACCTCGTTAAGTACATTAGTTTAGACTCGGAGTCAGCTTTGAGTTCAGTAGCTACAGGATCAAAGCAAAGGATGTCGGGACGATAACCAGTAGTAACAGGCTCGTATGCCCGGGTTCTATTCTTTCTACTGCTTTAACAGTTCCAGACCTGTGTTTAAGTAGCTGGAGAATGAGGCAGTTAGAGAAAATCCCGTAATGTAAGACTAAATCCGCAAAGCAACGATCTGGTTCAGTAGTTAAAGCATGTTTGTCACTAGCTCCACTCAATTCTATTATTGTGACATAGTGCCTCAATTCCTATTTTTTGGAGGTGAGGGAAAGGGAACTCAGATTGACTATTTTACCAATCAAACTAACATCCAGGGTGGGATGTCAGTGTACTACTCGATACTAGTTAATTCTTTCTCGTGTGTATAAAGGGTATGGAAAGCAAGCAAGAATAGTGGAATCCTTACTTGAGAGCTGAAACTCAAGATCTAACATATGCCTCAGCGCACCCACAAGGAACCTCCTCTACGACTGAACTAAATTATCCCTATGTGGGGGTGCACAGCACATTATTTTATGACTAAACAGAGCTCCGTTTCTCCCCTTTAAGTTGACTGACCGCTCTTTTGCTTTCCTACCATTCATTCTGACTTACTACCTTGATAGGGCTACCTCAGGTCAATTCCTTATTTAAGCATTTGAGATTCCCTCTGATCCGGTGTCTGCTCTGTTACTACTTAGTTTGCTTACTTAGCCAGCCTTATGTTCCCTCTCCTCAGCCAGGGTATCCTTCACCATAGAGTTTTTATCTACGCTAACTACGGGTTTATTGCCTCTATCACCGATATTAGGACTATGATCGACTACCCACATCAGTTGGATTATTACTTAAGAGTTCTCAGCACCCTTATTCTCGCTTTTGTTGGTTGATTATTCTAATAGAGCAGTCTCGGTTTCAGCCCGGATATCGTTGGTTGGGGGACTTCCCCCTCCTATGAGTTATATTCTCGTTAGGCATTGTTGTATAAGCAAGTAAGGATTCGGATCCGCGATTAGAGACTAAAAGTAAGTAGTTCATTTCTTTATTCCTAGGTTCGCTTCTTATCGGTGGAGGTAGCTTTACCCTGTGCCCCAGCTGTTGCATTACCACTTATTGGTTAAAGTATTAGAAGCGCTATTTATAGGCTTATATGGTAGCTTGGTTTTTCTACACTTAACTAATACAGATACAGATTGATTGGCATGAGCGGAAGGCTCAAGAAATGAAGAACGAAGATTTAGATTCCGGCAGGCCCACAGACAAGAATAGAAGATTTGAATGTATGGGATAGAGGATAAGAGAAAGTAAAGATAGGCTTAGAGCCAGGAAAGACGTAGCGAAAGGCATTAGTGGAATGACCCTGGTTTGAGGTTACCGCTTAGGAGTGGTGTGGTGGCTTAAGTCTAAGAGCTAGGGGCTTAAGTCCTTAGGGGCGCTACTGAAGTAAAGTCTGATACACTGACACGCGAGTTACTACTTCTTTTTTTTCTTCTTAGAGCGTAAAAGGTTAGTTAATTCCTATGCTCGAGCATAAGTCTTAGTTCTTTGTTTGCTTCTTGTCAGCATTGGTGCAAAGCCTTGTTATCACTAATGGAATTATGTATTCTTCTTATTATTCTTGTTATCTTATCCGTATTCTTATAATAATATACAGTTACTTATCCATCTATTCTCTTATCCTAATAGTCATTCTCTTATCATAATAGTAATAGTATAGTAGCATTGGATCCATAGAAGAACAACCCCACTCGGTATTATTGCTTGTATTAATGGAAAAACGACCATACCCTATACTATATTGATGGAACGAAGCTACCCCGCGTAACTATATCTTTTGATTAATAGCATAGTTGGAGATCAATAGGGTTGTAAGCTAGCTCGGCTACCGGGTGAGAGAAGCACTAACGCACAAAAAGAGTGTAGCGGCCCCAAAGAGCGTAGCTAAAGTGTGTTGTGCTAAGAAGAAAAGATACAAGGGAAGTGTTGGTCACAGAAGCAAGGTTCGAAGTAAGTAATTTCAGAATAAAAGTAAGGCAATGTAGACTAAAATATAGGATAGTCCGATTCATATGGGCAAGTGGGATTTGCTATCATGAGTCAATAGGCAGTAGAGCGCCAGGTTCAAGGTCAGCAGCGCAAGTCCTTGCCGGGAGTTAAAACATTGTCCGTGCTACTTAAGTTAAAACCTGATGCACACTAACCATATTCTGTATTGGACCGATTATCCATCAGTTAAGACGGAGTTATATGTCATTGTATAAGAAAGAAAGTCCAAATCAATATCCATTTTATAATGATAAAAGATAGATGTTAACAGTAAAGCATAGGATCCCAGATCAGTAACTGCGGAATGTGAAAGACATTGTAGTAGGAATTAGAGATAAGATAGTCAGGTTGTAGCGAACGAGTAGGGCTTAGCAAGTGTATTTAGCGGGAATGAACCCAAGGAGTTTATGAATTACCTAGGATTAAACCTAATAGCAAGGAAAGTAAGGCTTGTGCACATGGGTATTTTAGACCGGGTCGGTTAGTTTGCGGGTAGCACTACTGAAAGACTTAAGGCATCCATCGTATCGATATGAGGAGGAGAGGGGACAATAAAGGAAGGAATGCCAGCCTTATTAATAACCCCGGGGCAGTCCCACAGTCAGTACAGCAAGAAAAAAAGTAAGTAAATAAAGAACGATAGCCAAGAAAGGCATACCACCAGTGGAATATGGAGGTGAACTATCAGAATTAGATCGAGGTTTTGTAGCCGGAAAAGAGAGACTTAGTTAATAGGTAGTGAGTCTGATAGGTCAGGGGTTTGGTTCTTGGGACAAAAAGGTAGCCTTGTTCATATTAGT
Source organism: Musa schizocarpa (assembly GCA_900464855.2). Classification (NCBI taxonomy): domain Eukaryota; kingdom Viridiplantae; phylum Streptophyta; class Magnoliopsida; order Zingiberales; family Musaceae; genus Musa; species Musa schizocarpa. The sequence continues at coordinate 549,728 of LR890027.1, forward strand.
ATAAGATTTCAAGCACGGAGGGGTGGGCTTGCGGGTCTCATAAGGAGTGGAGCCAGTACTTTCAAGTATAGGGTTTCTCCTTGTCCTTATTATAATAGGCGCTCTACTGCCCGGTGGTTTTTTTCATTATCTTAGGAGTGACATGACAGGTCGAACCAAGAAGTAAGGGGCTTGGGCTACTACTGTGAATTCTTATAGGCGCGGGGTTAATTCCAATAGTAATAGTGGACATAGGGGGTAGTATTAGTGAATCTGGATGTCGCCAGTAGAGTAGCAACGGTTGGTGGAATGGAAGGCCCGCTCTTAATTATCAGACTCGCCAGTTCCAGGCAAATCACTTTGCATAGGACTACTGCTATGTTACTACTGGATTGAGTCTTTAGGGTTGCGCTTCATTCTCTTATCACTACGACCTTACCCCCTTAGTCCAATTCTGATTAGTAGGTGTGCGATACCTCGTACTCTATCCATGTTGTCCTATTTCTATTCTCTTTTCTTTTCCTATTGTAGTGCCGGTGTCAAGTAAACATCATATTATTATTATTCATAGTCAAATGTAACTCTCTTATTATTCATAGTCAACATCATTCTTTCTTTATAGGCAGCATCATTATGATTGGTCAACATAACTCTTATTACCAAGCTATACCTTTCATCTAATCTTGGCATACCGATCCACTCTTTCAGGGCCGATCCACTCTTTTGAGTGTAGCTAAAGCGAGTTCCCCGGACGCCAAGCGTAGACTATAGGATAGGAAACAAATCTCAAGTCTCAAGAAAGTAGTAAGAAAAAAACTATTGCTATATATTGTCAATAGCACACATGGGTAGTATCAATACATAGGCACATAGGTAGCAATTAACTTTACGGAGAATAATCTGAATAGAGATGTTTACGACGCAAGAGATCTATAGTTCAATGAAAAAGACCCTAATTTCTATAATAAAATAGAAGAACATATAATATAAAATCACGGTCAATAAATAATGCACGTAAGGAGCCCTGCCCGAAGCAAGTAAGCATCCAAAGGAAGTGTTAGAGAATCGAATACAGAGTTCGGAGACTTCGCCCAAGGAAAAGCAGACTTCAAGTAGTTAGGAGCGGGGTAGCTTCACAGGCTATGAGAAAGGATTAGCAGACTGACTTCTGTGTTTGTTTAAGCCTCTGTGTTGATGATGTTACTCATGAGTTCCAAGTCAAAGTCCTGTTATCTTTTGTAAGTTCTTCATTCCAAGTTAAAGTGTTATCAATATAGTAGTTCAATAATAGATATATAAGAATTCAATTCAAAAGCCAGAGTTGTCGGGGAAGACTTGGTAGCAGTGGTCGGATTCTTCTGTCGTGGAAACAAGTCCTTTGTTGAGTGCGAGTCCTGTTAGCCCAATTGCTATTATCCATACCCCTTTTTTATTCTAACCAGTGGTATCGGGTGCCAATTATCTATTGCTAGGGTCGATTCCTTATTGTCAGTCAGTTCAGGTCTTAGAGACACCAGTTCTACTTATAGTGTAGATACAGTGAGTCTTGCTGTTTTTTCAAGTCATTCTTTATTCTGGGGGAAGCCTCTTAGAAGCACCATTCTCATACAAACAACCCCTCTTCTCTTCTTAGATAGAATAAGGCGGGGTTCGTAGTCAGTAAAGCAAGGTAAGCTGTGTATTTACTCGGTTTTATACCTTGTGTCAAATCAGCTCCTGCTATAAGATCTTGTTGTACTGAAAACAGTCCCTATCGTTCAAGAGAGGTGGGGCATGCATTCCAACTTCAATTCCATTAAAAAGGTGAACAGTCCATTCTTATGCTTCCTCACCTGCTCCATCTTAGGTTAGGCTTCTTATCCTGTTCCTACAGCAGCTCAAGCTTCTAATCCATCTTATGTTGTCGACTTAACAAGAAAAGCTTCTTCTGTGAAAACTGCTTATGCATATGTAGCTGACTTTCGCACTGCTTATTCTGTTAGGGCTGTAAACCTTTCTTTTGAGTACAACACGGGCTGTAACTACAAGTAAGAGTAAAAAATCCATGTATTAACTTATTTCTTTATTTGGAACCACTAAAGTAGAGAGTTAAGCGAGTAACAGACAGAATAAGCAAGATTTGGATAATGATCGGAAGCTGTGCGCAAGCAAGTACTAAGATTACAGATCCGCAAGTGAAGTAGAGTCTGCAAATATATAAGTGGCACAGGACTTGGTAATAACTCGATTCTCTTATGCTTGTTACTTTTGACATGTCATCTTTGCCCTCTAGCTATCTCTGCTAACTGAATTCGGTATACCTCTCCTACGGCTCATCTAACTCTGGCTAATGATTCTCTTATGAAGGACCCCCGCAGAACCTTAATCCGATTAAACTGGAACTGGAACTAGTACTTGATTCTTTTCTTAACACTGCTTGCACACCTGAACCTACATCTTTTGTTTGAATACCGGATCTCGGATACTGGAATTATTCTGCTTGAGAGATTTCCCCTGCTGATGACTAAAAGCCACCTGTACTAGATTATTTTCTTCCCTGAAGCGAACAAGCTGGAATTGACCGAGAAACTCAACTTGCCATCAACCAGAAGTAGGTGATAATACTTAACGCTTCTGTAAACAAGGAATAAGATACTGCTCTGCTCTTTCGAGCGCATCGCCGAGTCAAACAGTCAAACAATAATCTTTCTTTCTCGCTTACTTTCCTATAGCTTTCACTCGCACTGCTTACGATTAAACTAATTAACTTAGCCATTAATCATTAATGGAATTATTCCCCTTACCGCGTGGTGCACCTCTATTTCCCTAAGTTGATGCCACCAAGCAACTAGGCAAGGCGCCAAGTAACTACGGAAGGAAAGCTATCAAACATAGGATAATAATTAAGGTATAACTACATCCATAGTATAGGTAAGAAAGAAGTCAACTAGTTAGTGACTTAGAGTGGTAGCGGTAAATAGGATTTCAAAGAGGTGTGTAAGTAAACTATAGTAAAGGAGTTCAATCAGATCTTTCTGCCCTTGGTGCAGCACTTGATATAGAATGGAGTAAAGATACCACTTCCCTTTCGCCAACTCCTGATTGGTATTCTGATCCAGATCTTGGAGACTTAACTAGAACAGAAGATAAGATTGATTAAGTGAATCCATCTTGCCCATGTGATATAGATTGAAGTAAACACACAACATCCCCTTATTGGGAATCTTACAGATCAGGTTTCCTCGCAGGTTCCATTCCAACACCTACCTCTCTTCTTTATTACTTTCTTATATATAGCCTGGCCCTTGTATACTCTTATGAAATTATGACTTCTTGTGCAATCTCTTTACAAGCTTTGACTTTTGGATACCTATATTATTCCCCTAACTCGGCTTGGACCACTACTTGGGGCAGGAAACCAAGATTGATCATCGTTATTCTACTCTCTTTTCTCATGCATGCCCACTACGAATCAGAGGTGAAGTCGAACCCTAAACCTAAATCTTTATGGCATTAATTAAGGGCACAGGACTTTACTCTAACCCCTATAGTCATTAGTCTGGAAAGAAAGCGCCAAGCTCCTACGTTATTACAATTCCCTTTTGATACTACTATAATCTAGTTTATTACTATAATCATTGAATTTACCACTTGAAGAATTGAATTGAAGAATTAAGTAGGATGGTCAAATTAAAGAATTGAACTTAAGAGAAGGAGCCCTCGTTTAGTTCTTGATCTCGAGCTACAATAGAAGAAACAAGTTTGCTAAGAGAAAGAATAGGCTAAAGCATCAGCGCAGGAGCAGAGCTTTAATATAGGGCACAAGTCTACAAGTCCTAAGCAAGTTCAGAAACATAAGAGAGTTCCCCTCCACGCCTAGGTCTTCTGGAAGCTGGTAACCTCCCCATAGTAAAATCAATAATTTAACTCGGTATTAAACCGATGAAACAAGGTGTTGCCTTAGCCTTTGACTCTATCTTCTTTCGGTTAACCCTTATTGTCTCCCCTGCCGAACTATCCTCTGGCTACAAATTCTTCTGAAACGGAAACTTACCCTGAACTCAACTTACCCTGAACTAGGCTTTCCTCGCACCCCTGAAAGTATATACTAATGTGATGCGGCAGTCTCTTCAGTACTTTTTTTGGAGCGTAAGCGAGTAACGTTATCAACAATAGGTGTTCCCGATCACTACCCTTGAAAGGCTGGAAACCAAACAACTCACTACTTGTCAGATAGGTTGGCGAGTCAGGAACAATGAGGTGAAGCGGAAGCTACAAGTGGATCACTATCAGCAACAGCAAAAGCAAGGGAACCGGATCGTATTATAGGAGAAATTCCCCCATAGTTCTTTTAAGTCATGAAAGAGAGCCCTCCCTCTCGCCAAGCCTACCCGCGCCTACCAAGTATGTAAACAAAGAATTCCACTGGCAGCTGGCAACTACACCTCTCCTCCTAGCGCATTAGTAACAATCTGAAACTCCAAAAACTCCATATTTTTTGTATACTTAATACCGTAGAGCTCACTTGATGCACGTATTCGAAAAGATAGATCCTCTATCGTCACCAACGACTTAATATAAGGGCCACTATCCCCCTTCCGGCTTGGCACTGCTTCCTCATACGATTCCACTAGAACAGAACTTAACTCTCCTTCAGACTTAACTGCTTCCAATGTGCCCTTTCACTAACTCCGATAAGACAAAGAATACTATTTCCTATTTACTATATTATATCTTACTATTAGGTTAGGCTATTTCACTCCTTTACTAGATTAGTTGCTATTTCTTAACTCTTTAACTCCTACTTTCCCACTTGCCCACTATAGAGTGGATTTATTATTAGACCCCTAAGGCTACTTGACCTCTCAAGCTACTATAACTATGGCTACTAGACTAATCTACCTCTGCTCTGGCAGCTAAGACTTTTATTGCTCCTCTCTTCTCTGGCTACTAATACTGATAAAACAGGTTATCTTGAAACCCTAACTCTTATAAGTGCCCGACCCGAACTCGACTCACGCTTGCTTCCTTGCCGGATAGCTTTCATTGCTTCCCTTTCAGACCAGACCCGACCTAAACTATGGCTACTATCTGATAGAATACCTCTAGCTCCCCTCTCGTATACTACTGGAATGGCCTCCTATTAACTTATTTCAACAAGCTAAGCTGCTGTCAACTAAAACGATCCTCGGGCTCTCAGCTCATCTAACTCAGGCTTCAAATAAAGAATTCACTCTTATCCTTCTCTGGCTTATAAGTAAGACTCTTCTCCTTCTCTTGCTTCGGTATCAAAGCGAGTACTTTCCTTTGTTATTCCTCTCATTTGATGTGGAATCGAATTAGGCTCTATTCTCTTCTGCTACTATACTACCTGTCCTCTGGCTGCTGAAAACTACAGCACTTGTCGACTTGCCTTTGCCTCACTAGTCATTGCCTGTTTCCATGCCCTGCCCTCTTGCCAACAAATAAGGAATTAGCATATATCGCCTCGCAGCAAAGCCTTCTTTCTCAGTTGGCTCTGGCTCAGTCTCTTTTCACTCAAACTAACTGACACAAACTTAGCTTCATCATACAAACGGACGAAACACGCTAAGAAACACCGGCCAAAAACAGGGGATTAAACCCAAACAAGGAACGAGGCTAACAACAGTCACTTCACTGACTACTGACTTAAGCTACCCTGGATGCGGGGGATCGATGGGCAATAGTTTAGGTAGGCACGGGAAGCTATGAAGGTGTAGTTCAATTGTAATAGAAAGTAGCGAGCGGGAGAGTTGACAGTTAAGTCGATTCAGAATACCTTGTTCAATCCTATTAGAATGCCATTTGAAGCGGGTTTGCTCTCTTCATAGGGAATTTACCATAAAACAACATAAGTGACCAAGCAACTACTAGACTTAAAGTAACTACTAATGACCGCCAAGACACGAATAGACTTAAAGTCACTACTAGACGCCAAGGAACGGGGCAAACTTAGTATAATGTTGTGCTAAAGGGCTGCTCTTCCGGCCAAGTAACTACTAGACAAGGAACGGATAGACAAGCAACTAAGTAAGCCGTTGTGCGGCAGCAACAAATAGTATGTTATAACGCTGTTAGAACAATTCCAGTGTTCGCGTTACGCGGCAGGGCTGCGCCTTAGACTGATGAGTTTAATTCTGATATTGACTACATTACTTCTCACTTGACTACTTGCCAACTACAGGCTAGGCTCTTACTGCTTCCTTTCCTTACTTATGAACAAGAACTGGGCTACCGGTCTTCAAGCCTTCAAATAAGGATTACACTTTACCACTCCAACACTAAAATACTGATTCCACTAGATAGGATTAAACCAAAGAAGCCTAACTACCCATGCGCTCTCAACTAGAAAGTTAGAATTGAACTCGTTATACAAGTGTAACTATAACTATAGTAATTGCCCCACCCCAGGCTAGTATGATGAACTTTGGAGAAGGAGCTAACAAGATGAAAAAGCCGCTTCTGATCTTGCCTCTAATCCTGCCTCCGCTCTTTCCACTATTGGGTACTTTTTATACCTAACTAGATACCTAACAGGAGACTTTACTACTGTAGACTTACTTCCTCGCACAGCAAGTATATGACTTTTTAACTGTAACTGGCAATTATCCGAACTTATAGACAAAGGCCACAGGAGAGGGAACCCTTCTTTTCTTTGGAATCTGACTTACAGTCTTGTCTTTGGGAGTCCTAATTTAGCCTATGGCAACTTTCCACTATGAACAGAATTCGGCTCTCTTCTCTTCTTCAACTATACAGCTTATATAGATAGGAGAACGGATTCCACCCTTAACATCAAGTAGGATAACAGATGAAACTCTCCCTCTCGGGATTCCACAAGACCCAGAACAGGGCATTCTCAACGACACCTAGCTGAAACACCTGTAGAAAGAAGTAACACCAACAACTGACCCGACCTCTAATATCAGTGAAATCTCATTCCGTGCTAAGATCAGATCCAGTTTCTGACCCAGATCTTTCTCCAGCTTCTGCTTCCATATCGGATTCCCCGTCTTCTGCTTCTCTTGTCCCTTTTCCGGGTAAATAAAGTCAGGTGTGTTGGCTTCCAAACTCAGTGAGAAAGTAGGGTTAAGGCAAAAGAAAGGGGAGTTGCGGTCGGTTACGTCTGAAGAGGAAGCTGTGCCAAGCCGGTATAGTTTAATACCCGAGTTCAATCCTTATTTGTTGATAGGCAATTATTATTATATTAATAGATTTCATTTACAAGTTCAAAGATACTAGCATAATTGAAATAAATCAATCCAGGGAAAAGGGCTGTTTTCAGAGTCTGCTACCAGAGTCTGCTACGATCGAAAGTACCGGGCCCATTTTTAGTTCAAAGTTGTCTTAAACAGGACATAGCTTCCCTTGCATACCTCTCTTATCTTGCCAACCCATTCCGCTCGCTCCTTTAGCCTATCCGTTTTCATTCAATTCAAATAGAGGTTTGGTGAAGAAGAAAGAGGTGTTAGAGATTCGATTAGGCTTCTCTTCTGTTTACTTTACTTCATACAGGGCAGACCCTTACTTAAGTGCTTGTGTTGTCGGTGAAGAAAGGATGGTTCCGGTCTTGGCTTGGCTTAGAGAAGAATCATTATTGTTCCTCCCCGCTTCAAAGCTAGTATCTTATCCTGTCCTGCTGAAGCTTGAGCCTCTGATCTTTATACGGGGCCAGATCCAGATCTCCTAGACTTAACAAGCACAGCTGATTCTCGAGTTTACAACTTTACTTGGGCTAAAGGCAACTCGCTACCCATCTCTGTGGTTACCAACTTACTTATTAAGTTCAATGACGACCTACAAGACTTACTCATAACACCCGCCGTATTTGATTTTAATTACAATCATAGTTAGGGCAATCATCTAGTCAAGTTCTGAGGCATAATCCAATAAGGAAGTAAGCGACACTTCAATTCGACAAGCAACACTAGATCGGGTGGGGAAGAAAGACAATCATAGTATCAAGCAGGTCCGGGTTCCGGTGTTTTGGAATTCATATGATATGTTAGTTGGTTTAGAATGAATAGAGAATGAATAAGAAATATGTGATAACTGGATCACTGGAAAAAACAGGAAACGAGTCTGGAAGAGCAAAAATAGATTATATGCTTTACCTTTACGGCGCTGCGCAAGATTCCTTACAGAAAAGTATTGACTGACTTGCATAACGGAGTTTCTGCTTGATTACATTCCTCAGTAGGTAAGTTACTTGGCCCGCATCTAGTACATAAGAAGAAGATATAGTTTCAAAGGTATGTCCATCAGTAGGAATTACAGAATGGAACTAAGTAGTCAAATAACCGGTCTTCTAACTAAGGGATCCGATGTCACTACTAATACAAGGGAGCGGAGCCAGTATAAACAATGATGCTACTAAGGAAAGCAGTGAGGTTGAGTAAATATAAAACTTGTTGTTCTCGTTGTTTGCTACTCAAGAATCAGAGGTAAATACGTATTGGAGATCGGGAGCGAAACACTTTATTCCTCGTTGGGGGCTTAGAGCAATACGTTTGAACACATGACCCAGAGAATAGATTACTACCCTTAGCTGCAGTATTGGTAGCACTAGTGACAGTTTGAAACAAATAAAGATCCAATGTAAGTAACCACTACAGAAAAAAAGTGACCTTTGCAAGTCCTATTATTGCCAGAAAAAAAGTGACCTTTGCCAGTCCTATTATTGCTGCGCGGGGTAACTCTGTCTCTCCAAATTACTACTCGAATTACTTTGTTGATCAGTCTGTAGCTCCCTTATCTCATTCCCTCGCTCCTCCTCCTGAAAGAAAGCCTTTGTTTACTACTTCAATGCCTATATATTTGTTATGGCCTAGTATTTAGTTGGTGACTCCAAACAACAGAGCAGTAGACTTTAGAGAGTAAAGAACGCATCTAAGTGTATAAGGCTTGTATTTGGAAGTGCTAATAAAAGGCTCGGACTTGTAAGGCAATTAATTCTTTTGAGTTGAAGCCACCAAGCAACTACTAATGACCGCCAAGTAACTACTACAGTGTAGCTAAAGTTTTGTTTTCTACTAACGTGGCGCGGTAGCGAGTTCAAAGCGGTAGCGAGCCCCCTGTCACTGTTCAATTCTTTCTATAAGTAGTTCGATTCGTTAGTGCAGTGTTTCAGTCTATCATCTTGACCAAACACCACAAAATAGTTTAGTCCGGCGGGGCAGTGTTCCATTCTGATTAGTGCCCTGTTAAAGCCTTGTCAGCGCTAGTGTAATCCCTATATGCATACTTGTCTATACTAAGCTTGGTGGCCGGGACTACTATACTAGGTTTAGTTCTCCGTATTGAGAGTTAGATTCCCCTGCTTAAGCTTCTGAACCAATGCCTTCCCTTTTCACTCTTTAAGTCAGGTTTTATTCCGACTTTCCCTATTTCGTTCGTTACCTTCAACTTGAAAGCCTGTTACTACTAGAGTGAATTCTGTCTGCGCACCTCCCATTGCCTATTTTGTACTTATTGGGTGAAATCCTACTTCCGAACTGAGTCCTACTTCCGAGTTATCATCTTGTTATCGCTAGTTTTATTCTATGTTATGAGCTAAAGTCGTGTTAGCGCTGGTTGTATTCTATGTCATGAGTTCACATAATAATAGCAACGTACAAATTCTTAGAATAATGTGAGTTAAAGCACTATCCTACGGAAGAGCTCCTCCAGTAAGCAAGGCTTGAGCTGTATAAGACCCCCTAAAGTTGAATTCTCTCATTATATATTTATTGGCTAAGTCCTTGTAGTAGTGGTAGCATTCCAACAGTGGTAGTGAAGTTAATCGACCTAGGGCGAGGGGCCGGGCAGGCAGGAGTTTCTGTTTGAATAAAGAGATAGGACAATAAGGATTAAGCTAATAAGTAAGGCTTTGCTACTGCTCCAGTTATTTTTATTTACTACTTGAAATTGAGGGCGGGTTGGCGAGAAAGAGGTAAATTCGAACTTCTCCTAAATAGAAAGAACTATTGGGTGTTGGCGATGAGTAACTGAACTCGTATACTAGTTAGCCCTTAGCATCCCGAGTTGAATACCGAGTGGAAGTAGGCAAGATAGGGTAGTCCTGTTCGAGTTATAGCTCAATGTAATCGACCCTTTGTTTCATCCCTGTAGTCCAGGTAGTCCAGGTTAGGGTGGAAAGGGAGTTTTAAGTTACAGCTGAGTAGTACTTGTTTCATTCCTTTACTTCTTTTGGTTCATGAAACTCATTGGTGAGCTAGATAGGATTGTTATTGTTTACAGCTTCCCCGCATCGGTACACCTCTTCCGAATTTCCCTCAGTCGTTCAAGAATGACACAGGAGACCAGCCAGGAGTGCTAGCTTTGATGCCCTGTCAAAGGAATGAATCTAGTTTACTTACCGCCAAGAGAAGAGGCGAGGCGCGTTCAATCATAGGTATTCTAGAAAGGCTGATAGTTATCCATTCCAGAGTTCACCATAATTTGAGTCCTGCCTTCGTGGCGGAGGAAGTCTGGGGAGCAATTAAATGTAGTTTGATACCTTAGAGACTAGCACGCCGGTTGGTTACTTTTATCCAGTAGACCCTTCCGGCTAATGATTAAGTTTATTCCGATCCGATCCTTTACTTCAGCGCCTATTTGTGCTTAAAGGAAGCATTATAGTGAAGAGAAGCATAAAAAGCTATGGCAACAGAATACTGCATTGCTTCCCCATATTGAAGTAAGAACTCAGATAGGAACTTTGCCTGCTTATAGGCATTATCACCCCCTTTTTGCAGAGATCATTTACACCTTGAGTATAACTCAATCGAGAATCATCGTTTTGGATGAAATGAGTATTGTCCGAAAGTGACCTTCATGTATAGGTCGGGTCGGGGCAGACTAAAATCTCAAGTAAGTTCCAGTTCTTTACCTTGCTTCTAGTCCTGCTGTAGCTCGTAGCTCAAAGTAGATATACGAGTTTTGTTCCAGATTAAAGGATAGTTCCAGTCAAAGAATCTAGTATTCTTGCTTTGAAGCGGAAGAAAGAGAATAAACTGTATCATCTGCTTATGAATGTCCTGTTCCAGTTTAAAGTATTGTTCCAGAAGCCGTTGGTTGAAATTATCTTATTTTTGATTCCCTTGGACTTATTGAATTGAACTTAATGCGCACATGATATACTAGCCCCACTCGTTGCTCAATATACTAAGGTAAACCCCGCTCGTTGCTTGTTTTAGAAAAGAATCCATCTTTCTGGCTGGGCATGAGAACTTCTGATGACCCGGACTCAATTGCAAGAAAGGTTGTTGCTTGTGTCATTTAGTGCATAAGAGAATATCGGCAAAGAAAAGAATATAGAGCGCTTAGAAATTAAAGTGACGAGTAAAGATCTGGATCATCAGCTGTAGAAAGTTGAGTTCTTGTTCAAAGGGAAGACAGATCTCAAGCAGGATCAAGATCCGCAATTCCAGTGACGTTCGGGGCAGACTATCTCACGCGCGGGAAGTTACGTTCGAGTTTCATCTGTGTTTGTTGCAAGAGGAGAGGCGAGGGAGGTATATTATTCTCACTTATGAGTGGCATTCCCCTTAGGTTAAGGCTAGTATCTTCTTGATATATGCTATTATTCTAGCAGACCCAGCTCAGCACTCTGGTCTAGTGCCTTTAATTAATGCACCTGTTTTCATGGTTTTGATGCCCTAAGTCCACAAGAGAGGAGAGGCGCACAGGCAATGTCCTGCTAACTTGTATATAAGGGGCCCGGGTTTTAGTGAACTGATTGTATGTCGCTCTAGTAAGAAAACCAATGAAATGGACTGAATAATGAGAGTTGAGAGAGGGTTGACAGCTAGTGTTAAGCAATGCTAGTTTAGATGGAATGCTCTTGTTGTTGGCGAAAGATCTGAACTCGTTAAGTCTAGGAAAGTTGCTCCAGTGCGTGCGGTATCAAGTATTGTTCCCCGAAATAAGGAGTAGAAGATAGGCCCTTCCCTAATGCACCCGTTGAAAGGAATATCTATCTTTTATATATATCTATATAATCAATGAGTTTCCTCAACGTTAGCTGAGATACGATGAAGACAGGAACAGCTCCAGACTATCGGTCTCTCGAAGAAATCTATTAGGGATAGGGGCAGGGCAGTGAGAAATCAAAGAAATTGAAAACCCTATAAAAAGATGAAAAAAAGTGAGAAACTACTTGAGGCAAGCTACTCTTCTCTGTCAGTTAAGGGTGTTTGGCGAGGCGATAGTAGCAACAGTTGCTCACTTGATCTTCTTTATATAAGGATGAAACTGAAACTTAACTCTCACAGGACTACCGGGAACTCTACTCCTGCCGCCAGTCAATTCAATATAATTCTTAACTTCTAGTTTAGGTCGTGTCTTATCCTATCTTACTTCATATAAAGAAGTGAATGATGAGTTGAGAAGTGAGTTTCTAGGTCAGTCAATACTAACTTACTCGGTGTACTGATTACTCATACATATCCTTGAGTGCGAAGAAGGGAAACGAGAGAATAATGTCCAGATTAAAAATAAGCAGTGCGCTTGTCAACTGCACCTGTTATAGAAATATTGGTAACCGGGTAGCGAGTTCCCCTTAGAGCCTAAGTTCAGTTGTCAACGAGATCAAACCCTGAAAGAATAGATATTAATTTGAGAGTCCCAGGACCGGATTGCCAACACTCGAGCGCAGAGAGCCGGTAGTTTCTTTCCTCTACTTAATTCCATCTTTCTTGCTTAGCGCCCTACCGCTCCTCACCGGAAAGACGACTTGTAAGCTCACTGCCACTAGTGTGCGTCTCCTAAATTCGGTAGACCTCCCCTCGGGCTCATGATTCTTTTTCTGCTCCTGGCAACTGAAACGAAATTCCGAACTTAAAGAAGAGGTCCGCACCTTACAAAGTAATATGCCCAGGCGGGTAGAGAGAAGAGCTCGTAGCGTATATAACCGGGTAATACGAGAGAGATGATAAAATGCAATGCAATGATGAACTGACAAATCAAAGAATCCAGAATGGAACTCAAAAATCTAGTTTGGAAATCTGAACTTCCGTGAATCCGCAAGAAATAATGGTGTGAATACGAATTCCTTGAGTATAAGTTTGTTTTTACCTTAGTTCTCGTATATAGAAGCAGTTAGAGTAAAGTCTAGTTATCTGTGGTATACTATCTTACTGTTGAAGCGCGTTGACAATCAGTCTCCTCTGCAGTGCAATGAAAGTCGACAAGAGAGAGAGTTCGCAAATAATAAATGAATTACTCTCACTCAGATCACTGTTTTTAAGAAAAAATGCCCTAGATTATATTAATTACTATCGGAGTAGAGGGAAGATGCCGAAGCCGAATCAATCTATCTTTATAGTGAGGTTAACCAATGAAGTCGGCTAGAGATAAGCCTGAGTTAGATCAAGAGTAGAATAGTATTAGTATAAGATAAGATAAAGAATAAATTTGAATGGGAATGTGGGATAACGTTTACTCGCAACGAATAGGATGGATTAGTAGACTCTAAATCTGGGTTTACTTTACTTGGTCTACTTCAGTATAGATGTATGATGGGCTTTCCCCTAAAAGTATTATCAGAGCATTGTCGGGAGGCAAGATTGGGAATTTCTTCCAACAATTGAAGTTTACCCTGGCCTTCCCTTTGCTTTGCGTGCTTATCCTGACCATCCCTTCCCTTACACGCGGAATAAGATTTCAGAAATGACTCTCTCGGCGCCAACCACTGATTAAATTGCAGATGCCACACCTTTACTGCCCGCTTCGTCACTAACAAATACAGATTAAACTAAAACTCGGGATGAAACGAACTCTCCTTTTTAGTAGGAAAGTTATAATGAAATTAGAGAGTCGCCAACACCCGAACCTACCTCCGTTATTGTTTTGTCAACCAGAGAAGTAGATTCAACTACTTCATATAAAGCTTCCTCATTTCTTTCTTCATGCCTTAGCTGCCGTAGCTCTGTCTTTAAAGGAAAGGTATTTTCCATTCCCCTCGGTCAAATCCACTGAGTTGAGTTCAGAAAGGTACTGGCAGACCCACCTTAGCCCTTTTTTTTGTATAGGAATGACACTATCCAGAAGGGGTGTTGGTTAACCCTTATTTGAAGTCTCCTTACCCACCCCCAAACTCCGCAGTGAGAATTGACTTCTCCCCCGCCTCTGGCTAACAAACTTTTATTCTGTACCTTGTATTGGTAGCAATAACAGGAAAGTCTAGTTTCTTTGTCGGTAGAGAAGAGATTGGCTGTTGGGGATGAAAACCCAGCTTGTGAGTCCTAGGTATTCAATAGAGATAAAAGCACCTGTCCGGGGTCGTCAATACGCCAAGCAACTTCCCATTTCCAGAAAAGAATTGTTGGTGTGACCAATCTTCTGCATTAGTAACTGATGATCTCCTATATTATAAGAAATAAGAAAAGTGGGAATGCTCTTATCAGTTGTTTCCGCCTATCTAGCTTATCAGTTGTTTCCGCCTCTCTAGTAGTAGCTGGGCCTCACTACTTACAAGAACAGTCTATTCACAAAACTTCATATCTTTATTCTGCCCCAGAACTTGCATTTGTAACATCATTTCCAGATCCCACTTCTTATACTGCTTCTAATCTTTCTGAAGATCCTAATTCCGATCTTTAACAACTAAACTTTAATCTGGAACTAAGCTTTCCACTTCTTCGCTTTCCACTTCTCGAAGTAGTAGGATAGCACATTACCGCCATGAATACAGGACTCAAAGAGGTGGTGAAGCCCTAGCTTACTTATTAGTTTCCTAAGCTTGGCCCACTACAAGGGGAAGCTCCCATAGGCCTAGAGAGATCGTTGAGCGCTTCTACTCTTACCGGGCAACTGTAGCACAACCCATACAATGATCTACTTACCGCTTCAAGGCCTTTACTTTATCCTTCTACTGGAACAGATACGGATCCCTCTTATTCTTCTGGAACAATACTTAAATCTCGAAATATACTTGAAGACGATGAAGACAGGAATGAACTTAACATTAGCCCAAGTAAAAGAACTCGCTGACACCCTGAGTATTGATCCGCGCCCCACCTCTACTTTTTTTCTGGAATTCTATTTCCCGCCTTTGTCTTCTCAAGTACCAAAAGATAAGAAAGACAAAGAAAGCAAAAAAGAAGTGATAATATTTGTTATTATGAAGTCCTGTATTCACTACTTTTTCTTGTTGTTGTTGGGCCTGTGTTCAGTTCAGTTAAACATTCATTTCATCTACCGAGCGCCTCCTCGCTAACGCTCGAACACAGTTGGCTGAACAAAAGACGTATTACTTGATAAAGTCAGGAAATCCGTTGTCGGGAAAAGGAGCTCCAATGGTACTTTTTAATAAGAATAATAGGTTGGGCTAATATAGAATAAGAATAAGAAATCTATGGACTAATATCAAAATCAATTATTGATAGTTTGTAGCTAGGAAGCGACTCTCTAGCTTACTGCTATTCTTCCTTCTCTTATGGGACTTGAAGCCAAGTAAAGGCAGCGCGTTATAGTGTTGTTTAAAGATATAGAACTTTGCCGGGGAACCTCAGTGAAACAAACTCGTAATAGAATCCGTAATCCAATCTGAGGCTTCGATACCTGACGCAACGCAAGTGAATTACCTTAACCACCTGAAATCGAAGTAAGGAGTTGGCAGCCTTTCGAGCTAGGAGTTGAACGAACCAAGGCAGCTATTCCTGACTTAGAGATAGTAAGTAGTTAAAAAGTATTCTATCTTTGAGATAGTAAGTAGTTTAAAAGTCTTATATGATATAGAAGGAATAGAGTCGAGGGATATAGGAAGGAATAGAGTCAAGGCCTTGTACTACTCTAATACTAGTAAGTAGCTAACGCTACCAGGAAGTTAGGATTTTCAAGCTAAGGAGCAAGAGTGACTGTAGTTGCTACGGCCGGGGAAGCTAGCCCCGAAACAGCGCGCGAGTTCTAGTTCTTTACAACACAGATGGGAACTGTAGCTAACAAGTGTGCCCTGAGTGGAATCCTATCTTGTGTAAGAAGCGCTTTCCCTTCTGGGAAGTTTTGTCTACCATCCCTATCTATAGTCACTTAGAAACGGACTGTTAGAGTGAAAGAGCATATCTTTTTCCCGTATTAGTAGATTTATATCTCGGAGTGGACTAAGGCATCAATAATAATTCCAAGCCCAGTTTTCGGCGTAAGGTAGCTCTCCGGGGGATTCCTTTCTTAATCGGGAACTGCATCCGCACTCGCACCCAAAGATACTAGTATTCAGTACCACCGCGCCGAAGAAGAGAAGATAGCACAATAAGTTTTGTGACATTGTGATAATGTTGTTCCAGAGATGTTCATTATTGATTAGTTCCACTACTAACACATTATGTTATAGTCGACGAAGAAAGGACTTGCAACCCGGGACTTTACTAGGAAGACCGATCCCGCTCTGAACTACGGAATCTCATATAGGAGAACTACCGGGTACCTTTACTTAATCTAATACTACATGTCGGCTCGGCACCCAATCAGATATGTTGTAATAGGAGTGAGTTTATGTAAGATCGCGGATATGTTGTAATAGGAGTGAGTTTATGTAAGATCGGATATGTTGTAATAGGAGTGAGTTTATGTAAGATGTTAGGAGCATGTTTTAATGTCCTTATATAAGATGTGCACTTCTCTTCTCTTTGAGTACAGGTACCGCTCAGTAAGGATAATAAATACATACCGTGTTTTCGCCCTTCGTTTTTCCGTGTTTCTCTACTCTATCTGTCCTGTCTGATTGAGCTTCGATGGTATACATTAATCTAGTCTTGTTTCCCATATGGGCACATACATAATAAAGTTACTGATTAGTGATTTCCAGCTTACAGATCTATAGTTCTTTCTTGTAATATCTATAATTCTTTCTTTCGCTTCACCCTTGGCCTAACATAACATATCGGCACCAACATATACTTTCTAATTGACCTAAACCCTAACCAATAGCAATAAGTACGAGTATCTACGACGATATGATTCTATTTATCTCTATTCTCTTTCCCTTCCCCGACCGAACCGAACTCGACTCTATTCTCTGGACCGCTTGCTGCTTCCCTGGCTTCTTCTCGTGTTTATGATCCTGATTGATCTTTTGCTGATGCCAAAACAAATAATATATCTATTACTAGCGCACCCCCAAACTCATAGTCTGGAAGCTAACGCACAAAGGAATAAGCAACGTCACACAGAGCTCCAACTTAGAGAATAGCCTATTTTACGCTTTCAAGAGTTGTGGTCGAAGAAAGTAACCTAAGACTGCTCGCGCACCCAAAGTAAAGATACTCTCCTAAAGCTAGAAGATACCGTGCTGAAGCAACAAATAAGGAATTGAAACCATCCAGCGCAGAAGCACAAGAAGGAATTTATTCTGACCAAAGAAACACTCGATCAGGCAAGGGCAATCTGAGAGGACTATGAAAGCTGGAAGCAGTGAAGAGCCGAGCACAGAGCAAGGAGGTCTAACAAGCAACGGGCAAAGCAGAAAAGCAGACAAGCAGACAATAACTATTCTATTACAAAAGCAAAGAGCCAAGCAACTAGGAAAGTCACTACTACAGAGAATAATGACCTGTTCCTGTTCTAAGAGTAGGATCAGTTGCTGTAGAAAGTTGTCTGAAGTCAGCAGCGAGATCAGTGATTGGCTCTAAGTCTTGAGTGGAGTCAGGCTCTTTCGAATGGCGCGGGTAAGAGAAGAGAGAGGGCGGTTTCGTTTCCAGTAATAAGTATCGCAAGGCTATACGATCTCAGTGTTGGCAGAGAGGTTATTGTGTTAGAGTATCTTTCAGAATTAGTTTAATCGAAGTAAGAGTCTAATCCTAGTGAGGAGTCCGGAAGCTATGCTGTTTAGAGTAAGGGAAGCAATCCGGAGTCTGGAAGCAGTAAAAAAGAGCTCACTAAATTCCATTCCCTATTTCGGTGCAGCTAACATAAGTTCTTTTCTTTCTCGAACAAGCAAAAAGAGATAGATTGCATTCAGATTACTTATTTGTTGAGCCGAGAAGTAGGTTTTATAGGTCATTTTCCATTAATGGAGTTTCACCTATGTTCAAGGACGAGAAAGAAGCCTTCAGAAGCGGGTTGCCCAGCAGTAGGAACAGGATCGGAAGCCTAAGTCGAAGGTAAGGGGTCATCGATAAGTACTGAATGGGTGAGTGGAATTCTTTTTGAAAGAGAATCAGCTGTTGAAAACTTGTCTGGATTGACCTTAGTTGTAGTAGAGTTCCTGTAGCTCGGACAGTTCCGGTTGCTAACTTATATTATGTATTATGGTTGTTGACTCGAATGAAGCCTGGCAGAAATCGATTCTCAATCTCAAAGTGTAGCGCTATAGTGTTGTTCGGCTGTTGTAGGGTCTTAAAGTGTAGTTTTGTTAGGAACTTCAAGTAATGTTTTCGTCTTAGTCGCCTTCCGATACTTCTTTTAAAACCGCTTCATATACTTCTGATGATCCAGCAGTAATATGTTTTGTTAGAGAAAGGCTTAGAGTTATATGTTTTGCTTAGAGTTAAGAGGGGAGAGTAATATGTCAGCAGCTTAGAGTTAAGAGGGAAAGGCTTCAAGTCATATGTTTTGCTTAGAGTTAAGAGGGAAAGGCTTAGGTTCCTCATTAGAGTTTTGGCTACGTAAGATGTCAGCAGTGAAGTGTTGTTATTAAATATTCTGAGAGTTGTAAGTTCAATAGTTGTAAGTTCAATTACATTCTTTAAGCTTTAAGGCAAAAAGGGGTTTGCCCTAGTTACATAGTTCAATTACATTCTTTAAGCAAGGGAACCCGAAACAGCAATTCAAGTTTAGGTCGACAAAATCCAATATGGATATTAATATTAATAAAGAAGATGGTAAAAAAGAGCATAGCTTGCTGGTTAAGATCCGGATCCTGACACTGATCCTGACTCGTAACTTGATGAACCGCACCGCTTGCTTGCAGCAGCTAACTTGCTTGTTTCTTGAGTCAACAGTGTTTTACGTGATTCTATGTCTTGTGCACCATCCTTTCCTCCTTTTGACTTTAGGCTTGAAGCACCTTATTTAGAGATTGCTAACTTTATACTTGCCGATGCAGAGCTTATATCGGCGATGAACTACTGCCAGCCTACTGGAATGAGCTGATCCTGATCAAGACTCTCCACTGGAATACCCTACCTAAACCTAAACTCTTATGGCAAGAAGGATTTGATAACTTGTATGAGTTGTGCGTGAAACAAACTAGGGCAATAAAAGAAGTACTATAGTATAGCGTGAAGCTGACTATGTATAGCGTGAAGCAGCCTAGCGGAGTTCTTAAAGCGGGGATAGCAGTGCCTCATCAATTAGAAAAGCACGGGCTAACGGGAGTTAACCTTAATTCCATCTTCCCATCTTTCTTTGACTTTCCGGGAACAAACACGCGGACAAGTTAATACCCTTAACCCGAAAGGCTGCTCGTAGGCATTGAACACCTATTAATAATTGGCTCTTAAATAAATACATAGCTATAGCGATTAAGGCAAAGGCGAGAAAGAATTCAATCCAAGGTGTTAAGACCTACGATAGATTCAATTCAGTATTAGTTGCTTTAGCGCAATATCTTCTAGCTTTAGGAGAGTCCATTTCTTTTCTACTTTAATATCCGATAAAGAAGAAGCCAAGCCGAATGCGCAGGTAAGAGAAGACGTAAGTTTGTTTGACTTTCATCTTATACAGATTGTTTGACTTTCATCTTATACAGAAGCGGAATCTCATGCCCACGTGGACTATACGGTGTGTGAAACATCTCTTTGATAGGTTAGGGAGGGAAATGCATGCTAGTGGATAGGTTATGGAAGGAAATGCATGCTAGTGAACAGGCCCAACAAAGGAAGCAGCTTAGTCGTCAGCTACGGAAGCTGTTTTGTCAGTCAGCTACAAACAAACCGGTAACTTAGATAATTTCTTTGATTCCCTTTTTACGACCTCAACTCTCAAGTCACTTATTGCTAGACATATTATATTCTGACTTATTATTTATCTTACTTAAATCACGGGTGGAGGTTCCTAACGCGCATAGTGGTTGCTTGTTCCTCTGACACGCCACAATTACCTCTCGAATCTCTCTAACCTGGGGTTATAGAAGTTTTTTACCTAAACGCTTCTGTTCATGACTCAGATCTTGTTAAACGATGCAAAAGAAAGGATATATTTTCTGTGCCCTTACGTTCTTCAGCCCCTTGTAGTAATCGACCTATGCTCGGAAAAGCACCCTTCTGGATTTATTTATTTCCTTCCCGCTTCAAAGCATGGAAGAGTTTCATCTATGTTGGAAGCAGTTCAGTCAGCCGGTTTACTCTACAACAGAGGTAGGCCCGGGAAACAATTGATGCTTTAACTCGAAACTATGAATTCCACTGGCACTGATAAGCTTTACTCTAATCTACCTCTGGCTCACAAACACATAGTTTATTTGAACCCCTAAATACTTATACCGGTACTGGCCTACCAGCCCTTGAACTTAACCCTGTCTCCCTTGCCAACAACTGGATCGGTATTGGAATGAAACAACGCTATATTTTTTGATAGGCGGGGACCCCTATGTTGCTAAGGCTATTACTTATACTAACTACTGCTGCTACTATTGCTAAGGAGTCAAATCCAGACTTCAATTCTTGCCCTGTTGCTAAGGAGTAGTGAGTTCAAAAGTGAACTGTGATACTATACTATCTGATTGCCCCATAAACTCCCTGCCTCTTAAGTCTCCTTTCCTCGCCCTTAACGGTACGAAAAAACATATATTGTAATAACTTCTACAGTTCCGCTGGGTCTACAGGGAAAGCAGTTCCGTCAGAAGGAGAGGTAGGCTCGGTTCAATGAGCGGCCCTGACGCGACACCAGTGTCTTGTCGGGTTCCATGAATTTTAGTTCCAAGAGCCGAGGTCAAGTTTACAGTTACGTTTCATTCTATTACTAGGTTCGGGTGTGCGCGGGAAGTTCTGTTCTTGTTTAAACCGAGTAGCCAGAGAAGAGAGATTGGCTGTTTCATCCCTTGTTTCATCTTACTGCTGTGACTCATATCGGTCATATCGGTCATATGAGTTGAATTCGAACTTGAAAACTTATACTCCCTAGCATTAAGAGCAGTTAAGAGCGAGTCCTGTTCTAGAGGGTAGAAAACTACTTATATATCTGCCTTTCATCTTACCGGGGAAGTTTCATTCCTTGTTTAATCAGTAGTAGTTAGCTCAATGTAATCGACCCTTGGTTAATCTGTTCTGGTTCTCAAGTAAGGGTAAGGCTCGGGTGCTTGTGTTAAGCCATGATAGTTCTTTTTCTAGTGTCATTCTCAGTTCTTATTAGTTAGATAAGCCTCATTCCGGTAGATGAGATGCTCTAGTCCAGTATAAAGTTTGGTTTCAGTACCAGAGGTAGAATTCTGATCTTAGTAATAGAGTAATAGGTGTCCTCATGTTTCTTGTGTTATGGGGTTACTTAGGATACTGTGTAGGAGTTGAATTCTTATCTTAGGCATTGGAGGTGACCTTTGAGTTAAATTATTATCTCTCCTAATGTTGAATTCTTATATTAGTACTTATAGCTTCCTTGCCTACCCGACCTCTCTACTTGAAGTTAAGAATTGCTATCAACAAAGACGGGGCGTTATATTAAGTTGATTTTGGAAGTTGTCTTTGAGTGTCTTGTCTGCTTGTCTACTTGCCTACTAGTCTGCTTGGCGCCCTACTATTCGACTCGACTTCAATGATTTCCACCCCTATCCTAATTAACCAATCGTTGTAAGCTGCAAAAAGATAAGAGTGTAAGCCCTCACGAAGGAAGGGGAAAATCACTAGCTTGCTAAGAGAACTCCCTTCACTTACAACGATAACGAGACTTTAGGGTCGATGGTTTTGAGTCTAAGAAAGCACAAAAAAGAAGAGAACTTCACCTTTGTTAGTGCTTCTGTTATTGGTGTTAGTGCTTTAGTTAAGTAATACCTGGAGAGCTAACATCCGTCTCTTCCTCAACACTAGCATACTATGTGATCTTCCTTCTATTCATGAGCTGCCCTTTCGATCTTACATGTATCTAAGTAGGGAGAGTCGATTGATTCATTTCACCAATGCTTCTCGATCACTTATACTCACTTATCAGAAGATTCCCTTTTTTATATCCAAAGTCAGATTCCCTTTTTTATATCGAATAGCTGGATTAGATCTCAAGGAATGGAATCCACGCAAGGAGAGGACAGTGTCACCATATCACTCAACACAAGTAATAAATGCCTTTTTCTCATTCTATTACACTGGGATAAAATGACCAATAACACTCTTTATTAGTTAGACATGCAGATAATCGTAACTTTCTTTTGATAGACAAATTGTTAACCTTTATGCGGTATGGTAGAACACTAACGTTGGAGGTGGTTCTAGTTCCTAGCTTTCACGTGGGCAATATCGAATGTATTTAATATAAAAGAATGGGAAACTTAGACTAGACTAAGTAGTAGACCGCCATAGACCCCACAAGAGGCTTCCGCTTTCTAAGCCTGAAACAAACCCACTTCTTGATAGGATTGTATTTCTACTAGGATCTCTGGGGTAATATGCAAGATCGTTTTTGAGGGCTTTCTCTCTCCGCCCCGTTGAGCCCTTCTTTTTAAAATCATAGTGCGTAGGACAAGAAGCTAGATAGGCCAACCCAAAACTAAGGAGAAATGAGCAAGCCTCTTGCCCACTAGTAACTCTGTTCACGACTCTATCGCTTTAAGCATTCCGATATTGCTTCTCTTGCCCACTAGTAACTCTGTTCACGACTCTATCGCTTTAAGCATTCCGATATGACTTTCTATCCTTAGGGGTTCAATCCTATTTGCTTTGGCCCTTTTCCGTCGAGAAGCTCCCCCCTTATGTAATAAAAGATAGTCTCTACTCCTATTCTGGATTTCTGACTTCTTTTCGCCTTTCAAAATCATGCATTTACCGTGAGCCATTCACAATCCATTATTTACCACCGGGTGGGTATATATGGTATTCCCTAAAAAAGGTGAAACAAGCAACAGAGCAAGAGCTAGTAACTAGTAAGACTAAGCAACAGCTAATGTCAGCTTTGGGGGAGTCAGCTTTAAGGACAGGAGTGTTTTTACTCCATTCTATAATATATTAGTTAAGAGGTGCAGATGATTATCAATTTCATTTAGTATTGGCAAAAGACTAAGCAACGGAACTGCGAACTCCTAACACGAAGTGGGGCTTTCTTAAAGCTAAAAGTCCTAGGTGAGGTTCGGTTCCTAATAAACTTAACTTATATTGATGGGTTTTTCACTAGCTTATTATTATAGTTTACAGAGCACTGGCCCAACAAACTACAGCTTCAAAGAAAAGAACCACTTATTTTATTGTTCCCCTGCGCCCCGGGCAATATTGTTAGGAAAGGTGTATGGACTGGACCACTACAAGGGAAAGAAAAGCTTTAGGTTACTGGTAATGCGGAACAAGAAACTAGCAACAAGACGTTGTGCCCTAGGAGTCAGCAATAAGTAAGCAATGTTAGGAGTGGAGAATGAAGTAAGCAATGCTATGAGTTGAGAAGAAGTAGTGAGTTGAGTAAGTAGTGTGTAGGAGTCAGCAATAAGTAAGCAATGCTATGAGTTTCGAGCTAGAGTCTTTAGTGTTAGTTTTCTTACGTTCTTTAGGTGCTCTTCTATTGCTTTATAGAGAAGTATTGGCAAGAAGGGCGCAAAGGGAAAGAAAGCCAAGTTCAAGGGTGTTTAGTATTGAGAAAGGGCAATCAGAGGTTCGGCTGCCGATATGAGTGATTCTTGTAGTGGTGAGTCAACAGTAATAGGTGAGGTTTCGACAAGCATGAAGGTTACCGGTGACTTACGCAGGCGGGGTGGATACCAATCTTCTTTTCACTAAATCCAAAAAAGCAACCATTATATTAAGTTGGTTGTTTGATTGCCTCTCTCTACTACTTAACAAGTCAAGCGGATTCTATTGTCGCTGGAAACAAGGAATTCCACTAGTTTTTTTTTCGGGAGCTAACCTAAGTTATATAGTCACAGTCTAAAACGACAATTCGGCAACTGATTGTCTTGCTCTAGCTCAAAGTCACAGAACAATAATTCTATAAGCCCGAAAGTCCGATAGATATGGGCACCACTCACTAACGCTAGGACCTAAAACTCTAAGAGGTAATAGGCTTAACTAACGCACACCCCTACCCCGTAACTTTGATGAAATCTAACTCTCTATAAGTGCTATACCTATAACTGTTACTGCTGGCTCTGCTCCACCTAGCCTAACAGCTGACTGCTTACTTTTGAACAAGTTCTACTCCCGCTTTACTTGCAGCTGACTCCGGCCAATCAAGACTTTATGATTCCCTTAATCGCTCCGTGGGTAGGTGTAGGTGGAGGCTAATACAATACGGGTAAACTAGTTCAGCATAGTGGGCTAAGCATTCTGATTGTTGTCTTGAGACGACTTAACTCGCAAACAATTGATACGATGAAACTTTAACTGGAACTATAAGACCTACTGCGGATTCTGATCTTTCAACAAAAACTCAACTTTTGGATTTCCAAGCGACATAAGAACCTATCTCTACTCCGGAAAGTGTTCTTGTCAAAGCCAAACTGATAATATGCGTAAACTGCTCGCCCTTCCTTTCTTTCGAAAAGACCTTGTTTGTTCCATAGCTTGTTCTTGAGACTTATCTTCTATTCGAGCTGGACTTTCAACTTCCTTAGACACAAGCAAGACAAATGACATTGCCAATATTAGAACTCCCCTTTCTGAACCAACAAGACAAGGACAGATTCTACTTGAACTGGATGGAACCCTTAATGAGTAAGGGCTTTCTCTGGTCGGCTGTAGAAATGCATTTTTAACCTTATTCGTACTGGCCTAAACTATCATATCTTAACCTCTGATTCTTGACAAGTAAGTAGTTCCGTATTGCCAGCTAAGTAAGTATTGCTAGTTGCCAGATGGAGGCAAGAGAACCAGTTTCATCAGTAGTTGTTAGTTTCATCCCGAGTGTCAGTTGCCAGAGGAGAGGCAAGAGATTATATTCATTCAGATATTATATGTTATTTGGAGTACCTAAGGAATGTAGAGGCCACTATAGTAAGTTGAAGACAATAAGTGACTTGAGAACAGAGGTAGATTAGAGTCAAGTTCCTGGTCAAGTTCACAAGTTAGAAAGTCTGGTTAAGGTGGTGCCCCAGTGCCAGCCCTTAAGTCAATTGTTGCATCAATCCCAGGAGTTAATGGCTTAACCGAAGAGTTGGGGCAATGTCAGACTTACTTTACAGCAATCCTTAATAAGAAGGATCTATTTTGATATACATTTGGATCTACTATTTCAGTACAGAGTGTGTACAGGATCAATTTCCGTTTAAGCTCACTTTTTTTCTACTTTTCTTAATATTTTATCAATTCTTTCACCACCCAAAAACACCCTAAACTTCCCGCACTGGATTGATTGTCTCTCTCTAAGCCAAGCCAACAAACAAATCAGACAAGCAACTACGGAAGTAGACCTCGCTTCCAAACCAGTAATTGAATTGGAACTTACCTTCCCGCTTACTTCACCTATTCTTCTTAAGCTTAATATGAATGAGAAAAGTCAAACAAAACTTCCCGCTTCTATAAAAGTAGAATTCTACGAAAACCAAATTCTTCAAGGAAGTAAATACTGTACGAAGTGCCCTCTTACTATACTAGTAGGAATAAGGAATTCAAGAATGCGGTTATAACTGGCTCGAATCACAGAAGAAGAAGATAATCTAGCTCGAATCTAATGCCCCCTGACACATAAATTCCGGACTGCTGCACATCTATCATATGGTTTCAAACTTCTTTTCTTTCTCGGATCGTTGCGATTTCTAAGGTTTTGTGAGTTCCACATGGTGTCTAGATCGCCAACAAAGACGTGAGAAGGGGTCGAAAGCATCTACTTGGATGGGAAAGGGTCTTCCCTCGGCTTAGAGAGAATTGAAAGGCCCCCCACCCCACGCCGCTACATTAAACAAATCTACAAGGCCCAGAGAGAGCGTCCCAGTTACAATGGAATTTTGGCCAACTAACCTATATTTTAGGGTAATGATGGCAAAGAACAAATGGAAAGGACTAGGGTTATAAAAGGCAGGTTTTTTGAACGCAATCAAGTAAAGTTATATTTACCAAATTCTATACAAGGGGGGTAGGGCAAAGGACTATTTTACTGAGTTGTCCTTTCTCGGTGGTTAATAAGCCTCGATCTCCAAGTTAAAGTGAGCTTTCAAGTGTTCTTGTTTGCGCAGGGGCTTCATTGTTTCCTTTGCTTTCTTCATGGATTGGTTGTTCAAGATGCAATTGAATATGAGCATGCTCTTCATTATACTGTAAGGGTATGTATTTAGTATTATTCCAATTCCACAGTACATTTTTTACCACTACTGAAAGGGTTTGTTGTAGTTGCCGGGACGGTGCGAGGAAAGGAAGCTGATAGAGCAGAGAGAGCAGTAGATGCGAATCTGGTAGTATATTCCAATCTAGTATAGTTTTAGATTCAAAGTAAGGGTACGTAAAGGAAGCTACAAGACGTTCTCGTTCTTAAAGTGCACCTTTTGAATTGGAATTGAAGTTGGAATGCCACCTCTCTGTAATGGAATGATTGGGTAATACTTAACGCTTCAGTCAACTCATCATTCATTGCTGCTTTTTTAACCTCTCTGGAACGATTGGAACAGGGTTAAGTCAACCAACCCGACTGGGACTTAAGTGATAAATTCCATTCCTTTGTTCGACTTACTTGGAAGCCATAAGTAAAGAAGTAAAGTGGTCTTCAGTAAGAGTGGAATCATAGATATCAGTTCTTGACTCGGATAGTAGTGAGTGGTTTCAAGGTTAAGTAGAAAGTCCGGGTATCGAGTTAGGGCTCAGGTCAGAATAAAGTCAAGGTGCGCGGGCAGAGCAAGCAAGTTCAATGACTGCTGTTGGCGAAAGTAAGTCAGCTTCTTCAGTAGTTTCAACAGAATTAGGAGTTAGGATCTTTACTTAGTTCTATAGCTGGTGTTCGATAATAAATTAATTCCGAGTCCTAGGTTACAGAGCATACAGTTAATAAATTGATGTTTGAGTGGGCTCTGCGCATTATCCGAATTGAATTGAAGATTCCCCGAGCCGAGATCATATGGAAGCAGGTAATCAGGGTAAGAAAAAGAGTAAATTCCTGTTTGCGAGGTCTATAATCCATTCTTTATTGGGAGGGTTTGTCCAAGTCGTCCCATTTCCGCGGTAAGGTTCAAAGGTGTTGGCGAAAAGTAAGGGTATCCTTCCATTTCAATCAATAACAGATCAAGCTTTAGGGAAGAAGTGACAGCTACTGGTAGATCACCATAAGCAAGCAAGGGCATATAGAATTAGGTTCCCATTGTAAGATAGAGATTCAATTTGATTTCACTTTCCTTGGCGCTAACGGAAAGATGGTTTCTATTCCTTTCCTGCTTTGACTTGTGCTAATGGAGTTTACGAGGAAGCCGAATACTAATCGAATACTGAGTTAGGGTTTTTAGTAGAAAGTAAAGTCAGGGCAAAAAGTGATGGGAAATATAGTCAAGGTGTTGGATGCCCAAAGTGTTTTCGTTACTGCCGCTCGACGACGAAGGAAGGACTTTCCGGGCTTTTGGGAAGGGAGTTGTTGATTTGACTGTTTTACTTTACTGCCCTTGTTACTAATATTACTCTCTTGACAGCTAGGTTAATTCGATACGAGAACTGTCAAGTTGAAATGAAACAAGGCGATCCGCAAGAGATAGATTCAATGATTAACTTCAAGTCGAGGTCAGGTCAGGGCAGAATGGAGTGTTTAATACCTTTTGTACTGCTCCTGTTCTTGTTAGAGTGGACGAACGAGTTGAATGACCAAGAACCTACTAACCTCAAATTATTATGCTCGGGGTTTCGCCACTAAGTAACTACTAGCAGTCTCTCGCCACTATATCTTATTCTTTTACTACCGAGCTAAAAGCAGTCCTGGCTTACTTTTCTTCTGTAGCTAATGAGAACAACACTGCGACTTACAAGGCTATAGCTCCAAAAGGGAATTCATCTACCGCTAACAAGAAGGGAGCTATAAACTAGTAAATCGACTACTGATTAACAAGACAGCAGCCCTAGAACCCATTAGAATAGACTTTCACCTAAAACACTAGACTATTGGAATTGAACTACTATATAGAAGAATGAAACTTCCCCCCCCGCAAGAAGAAACAAAAGAAATAGGACATTAACTGCTGACCTAGAACCTTGCCTTATGGCTTATGAGCCTGTCCTGCCTTTACAAGCGGTCTCTGCTTACTTTCATTCTTAGACTCCAGTTTTAGTAGGTATCAAATTAATTATAAGCTCTCTTAGACGCATTCAATGATCTATTTACCATCAACACCAAATAGGTTATGCTAGAGTTAATTTAGAACTAATCTATTTCTTTAGAGGTAAAGCAACAGACAAGCTACCACTAGACCAGTATGAATATAGGAATTACACTCGACAAGCTACTCCTCACTCGAACTACTGCCTTTACTTACACCACTTTGATTCTTATACTACGGCACATTTCGCACTACTTTGATTCTTTTACGTAGTATTTCGATCTTTGCTTTGCTAACTATTAGCCTTACTGTCTGAGAAAGTTTGTATTTCCCTTTTCTCTGCCTGTAGCCCATACCTTTAGCTCTGTCCTTACTGTCCATTAGTCCGATACTTATTACTTAGATTCTTCCAATCCATACTTTTCCAAGCAACTAAAGAAAGGTAGAGTTAAGAGTCACTTCACACTGGAAAAGAGGTAGTAAAGGGGGACAATTCCATACCAGAGGGTAGATAGGTTCGGATTCTCTTCCTTAGGGCTAATACGAAGATGCATATCTCTCTTCTTTCTGATTGAGTTTTACTATAGAATACAGTATTCTATAAGATGATACACACTGGCAAAAAAGATTCCTGGTGCTACATCATAGGCACACAGGGAGCGTTCATTATTTTTACTATATAAGAACGTATTAAATGACAACAATGGAATCCGGTTTTAATTTGTCAAGTTTTCTATTCCTTTCCTCGGCAATAGAAGCCCAAAGATCTATGAACTAAATCCATGCTTGACTAACCAATCATATAAATGATCCTGCAGCATCTTCTTTATCTCTCCCACATTTCTCTTTTGATTAGTATTTCCATTGTTAATTTCATTTGGAAAGATTGTTACCCTTTCTTTTCTTTCTGCACAAAATAACCTTACCTTGCCTGATTCACTAATTCGTGGTATGGATTTGGAAATTGGTTTTTTTTCTTAAGGTCTCTAAGAAGTGGATGGTGATTGATGGAGCAATTATTGATCATAATTGAAAGTACTCATACAGCGTCGAACACAAAACATGTGATTGGTAGTCAAACATCGATATTCCTGTTTAGACACAGTTCCATCTTCCAATCTTTCTCGAGAGAATTTATTACTAACAGGAATTATAGCATCTATAACAGCCTCTGGGTTAAGTGGGCAGCCCGGCAAATGGACATCGACAGGAATTTTATTATCGACTCCACGAACAGTACTCTGAATCCGTACTTGCCTCCAGTAAAGAATGAATAAGGAATCCTCCAGTAAAGAATGAATAAGTACTGCCTGTAATAGTACAAGCTCGCATAGCAATGACATATTTCGGTTCAGGCATAATTGAATATAAGGAATACCTAAAGTCTAAGAATACTCAAAAGTAGAATCATACTAAAGAAGGATCCATATTCATTGTTACTGTGCCGGCTGTGATAATTATGTCTGCTTGCCTAGGACTCGATCTTGGTACCAATCCATAACGAGAAAAGTAGAATCGCGAGCCGCCTATTAATGAAGCAAATGAAATGAAACAACAACGGGTACCATATAGAATAAGGCAATAAAAAGGAAAGTATTGACCTATTTCATGTGTAATTGAAAAAGAACTGAATTGGTAGTTTTTTTGTCAACTAAGAGAAACTCAATCCATTTCATAGCTTTCTATTCTCAATGTTATATCTTTTCCTTCTGCTTGATTGGATTTGTATGAATTGGAAGGTAAGAGACCATTCCAATGCTCCTTTTCGCCATGCATAAACGGAACCGACACAAAAGAGAGCTTATTCAGAATTGTAACCAAGGCATCCCTATGAATTATATACCAGATTGATTCATAACTCGAGAGGAAAGAAAGCATCTCTGGCCCTTCACTAACCGGGGCTAATACTCAGGAAATGACTAATGCCAAGATAGTAATAAGGCTTGTTCCATTCTGAGAAATGCAATGCTCTTACACAAACGAAACTCTCGAACTTTCTATTGGCCTATAGAAATAAAGTCATAATATACTGGAAGATCCTTTACCTAGAACCTGAATAAATGGAAATAGAATACTTTTATTTAGAGTCAAGGCAATCTCCTAGAAAATTCCATACTAGGAAATACTCCTCCAGAATTGATAAATTGATATCCCACCTCCTACGCTCAGAAATCAATAATAAGATTCGAGTTATATCATTAGAGTGAGAATGAATGAATGACAAATTCCGACCAATCTATAGTACTTACTAAAAGATGGAGATTTGGAATGAACCATTCTACTTGTTTGTTTGTTTTGTTACGGCAATAACACACTTTAGAATATCAGGGTAAAGAAAGGAAGGGTGAGATTGATTTCGAAGGGTAAAGGGTTATATTTCTTTCGCTTAAGGGGTAAGACAAGACAATAAGGGTTCTATTTCTTTCGCTTAAGGGTAAGACTGGTTGGATTTCGCTACAAGAAAAAGGGGTTTTATTGCTAACCTATATACACGACAATGAAACAGAGCTCCGAATGGCGGGAGTAGTCTCACAAAGAATGGAGGGAGTCGTCTTTACTTTAAATCATCAATATTCTTTACATAACATTTACCAATAGAAAGAATCACACATTATCGAATGATTCCACACAACCTAATCAAATAAACCACTCCACTAATCTGATTTTAATAATAAACGTTAATCTCTTTATATGGAGGCCCAATTCATTATCTCTGAATCAATCAATAAGCTTGCTCTTGTTCCTGCCAAAAAACTATTAGTGATTAGTAAGGGGAGTGGGATTCTCCAAATACAAGACCCAAGACCCAGAAAAGAATACGTCCTAGACCAAAGTAACTTAGGATTCCTTTTCCGGCCGAAGCAAGTGGCTCCAACGGAAACTGCCACAGATTCTCTCTTTCTAAGACAAGAAAGGTAAAAGAAACCCGAACTACACTACTTTGATTTGAGCTACAGCAGCAGCCGCAACTGCATGAGTATCTCCGTTTCCATTCAAACATATAGGATTCACACACACTCAATGTTATGAGAAATATGGACCATCTGGTTATGAGAAATATGGACCATCTGTAAGGAAAGAGGAAAAAGGGAATCTTTCTCTAAAGAACAGCGTTGAGAAAGGGCAGATGTATAGAGCTTTTCCACTCTACTCTATCTAGTGCTTTTATCTCCAATCTAGAAAAAAGGAATCTGTTACCAACATAGTGGCCATGGTTCCTGACTTCGACACTGGGTTAAAATCTAGAGAGTCCCCAATCTTTTGAGACTTTTTAAGAACGATTGACAATAAAGAAAGACTAAGCAAAGTAGCTGTTACCTCTTTTTCTCAATTTCTCATTCTATTATGCTTGCATCAGATATATCATGGCCAATTCCTCATCATCTTCTTTCACAATACAATGGACTCTTATAAGTTATATTTCGAGAGAGGGAGAGTGTATAAAGAATCTTATTATGTCTGTCCCCCAACAAGAAATGATGAATCGAAATAATAAGTAACCCATTATATTGATATGGACACATCAGAGATCAACAAATGCTCGGGAATTCCTCTATTCAATCCTTTTCCCGGATGATTATTTATTGCTGGATATCTCGGGAGTTCCTCTATTCAATCCTTTTCCTGCCGGATGATTATTTATTGCTGGATATCTCGGAAGTATACGGATTCTCCATCTTTCCTGAGCCTCTAGTGAGTTACAGACAGAGTGAGAAATCAAATTGAAAATCTTAGTATAGGGCGCTTTTCACCTTTGTGGGAAGGATAGAAGTGATTGAAGTATGTATAGTAAGAGTATATTGGTACTCTTGCTAGAGTATATTGGTAAACTTTCTATAGTATCTAGTCTCATATGTATATTGGTAAACTTTCTATAGTGTGTAAATTTGCAATTAATACATGATTGAGTAGCGCCTTTGGGTGGGTATCCAACATCTGAACTTCATTGCCCTTCTATCTGGTTAAATAATATCTTTTATACTAGTAGCTCTGGAACAATTAGGAGATTCTCTGGAAGAAATACGGGGTTCTGCTTCTGGTGGCAACATGCTATTTGGGTAGTGGTCCCGCTTATGGGGACTATTCCACGGGTTGATATGAATCTGGATCGTCGAGCTCAATCTCGATCTTCTACATATAGCAAATCCCATAACTCTTCGATAAATACAAGACATCGTCGTCGTACAACAATGGAATCTATCTATTGGGTTATTTATAGAGATCCATATATCTGATATCTGATAGCCATATAAACACTATCTGCCAGTACTATTTGATTCTTCCAATCTTCCTTTCGAAATAAAAGGTGGAACGGTGATTGGATTGCTGAGAGAATGGAATCCCTGTCTAGGTTCGGGAACAGTGATTGATGATAAAGAAAGAGAATTATTGGCCACCTTAACGACAGCAAAAAGGGATTGATCAAATAATATTGAGTCTGACTCTAGAGTTATAATAATGAAAAACAGACTCTGGTGATCAAATGATTGAACAACCGGGATCAATTAACAGGAGAGACTTAGTTGACATTCATCCAAAATGTTGGAATTCCTTATTTTTCTTATATTATCACAATTATATCCTGTTTAGCAGAAAGACATATATTCCTTGCTGCTCATTATCAGACAATCACTTATTCACAAACCTCGTGTGGCGCTATAGACTCATTGTGAGAATTGAACATCTCAGGGATAACCCTTTTAGCTCAGCTTAGCCTTATGCCCTTCGCCCCGGGGTATCTTAGTGATAGGTTCTATAGGGTGATAGGTTCCATAGGAACTGGACGATCCTATTTGGTAAAATACCTAGCGACATACTCCTATGTTCCCTTCATTACGGTATTTCCGAACAAGTTCCTGGATGACAAGCCGATTCTCTTATTGATGAGTTTCATTTAGAAATAATATAATAAGCCATAATGGAAATATAGCTAGAGAACTATTTGGAGCATTTCGTGGAATTTAGAAATAATATAATAAGACCCCATAATTGAAATATAGCTTAGAGAACCATTTGGAGCATTTCATAGTAATGATATCGATATGGATTATTACCTTGATACGGAGCAGCTAACTATGATTCGAAACGGAGCAGCTAACTATGATTCATGTGCTAACTCAGTATATTACGCCGAAAATAGACCGATTGGATATCTAACCCTTCCATTCTAATTAGCAAAAGCAATGTCCACTATAATGAGATTCTATAGATTCCAAATCTTCATGATCCGTATGTGAATGAGTAAATTGACTTATCCCGAGGTAAATGAGAGAACTATTGATTTCTCCATAGATTGTGAAAGATGTTATACTATAAATATGATTGTTATAGCTTCGACTCATATTCCCCCCAAAAGTAGATCCCGCTCTAATAGCTCCGAATAAATGAAATACATGCATGCATTATGATACGGAGGAAGGCTTCTTATTCCACAACAACGAAAGCACTTTAGCATTCGATTTCGAATAAAGCTATGAAAAGGAGATTTCGAATAAAGCTATGAAAAGGAAGGAAGGTACTTTAGCATTCTTTCGAATTCAGAAATATGGGGATTGCATACTTGGAAAAGAAAATGTTCCATACTAACGGATTCGGGTCCATAACCATGGGTTCCTATGCACGCACGAAATCTTGTAGCACTTAGCAAGGAGTCCCTATCTACCTACGAAATCTTGTAGCACTTAATCAAGGAGTCCCTATCTATTAGTATTAAACATAAGAAAGACTTTGGATAAACTAATACAATTGGATCAGCTCCTCATAGACAAACTTGGATTTCCGATCCCGGTTCAGAATCATGAGAATCTAGCTCATGACCTATTAGAGCTCTGTCTAGTTCATGACCTATTAGAGCTCTGTCTAGTTCATGGCCTATTAGAAGTATCAGTCTAGTTAATGACCCATAGAAGGCTAGATGTCTAGTTCATGGCCCATTAGAAGAGAAGGCGTACGCTCTCTTGTCGAGTTCATGGCCTATTAGAAGGCGCTACGGTGGGATCCTAACAGACATAAACAGATTGCTGTCCGTTTGAGAATAAGAGAGTAACATTACTATTCGGTCCGAACCCAGCCCAGGAGTCACATTACTATTCGGTCCGAACCCAGCCCAGGAGTCACATTACTTCTTCGGTCCAAACCAAGGAATCAGTTAGATATGATGCAAACCTATATTTTTCTAGGTTTATAATATTTTTCTATATGGAACGAATCTCTCTCTCTCTGTTGGAAGAAGGGTACCCCGCAAGAGATCGAGGAGGATGTAATGTATTCAATCACGTGGTTTGGGCTCGTTGTGGCAATCCATTTTATTGTATTGAAAAGGCTCTAAGGAATTGAGATTTATCTATAGGGGCTGGGTCATTTCGGGGCAAGCGTATCATTTCTCATAAGGAGGATTAGCTTCCAGAGAATGATTCTAAGTTCTTGCAGAGTGGAACGTACCAGACACGAGATAGATCTTCCTAAGAACAAGGCTTCCAATATGCCAATGGGTACCCTGCTGATCCATTCTTTGTTCCTATTCAAAGATCCGCCCTTTGTCTCTGTGTTTTCACGTCGAGAATGATTTGGCAGATGAAGAGATGTCAAAGGAAAGGGGGCGGGGCTTATTACTTCCTAAAACTAAGACTCCCTTCCCTATCCTTATAGATGTATCTTCATCATATATGTATCTTCTTTCTCTAGATATAGATAGAAAGATTAATATGCTGCTGGTTTATCAAGAATACGCAAGAATCTTATCATTGTTGATTCATCGCCAGAGAGCGCAATAGTTCATTATCATATGGATCTTTCCGTTCTAATACTTTTATCCGATGGTTCTCATCTCAAGTATTTATCATGTTCTCCATCTAACAGACAGAATGCTTGCTATTGGATGAAATAATCTAACAGACAGAATGCTTGCTATTGGATGAAATAACTAAGACTCAGTTTCGAAAGGGATGGCTTTTCCCGGATGAAATGACAGATTGGATGAACATTATTAATATGGAACTTATATATGAGATTGATTTCCCATTCCTTTGTTTAGATCTATATGAGATTTGCCATTCCTTAGCCGTAAAGATATGTGGCCATGAAAAAGGGATTAAGTGGAACAGGATGGGCCGGGTGGTAGAGTCGTAGAAACTCTTTTGATTCCTTATTTTTTACCATGGAACAATATGCTACTGCAGGAAACATAGAAGAATGACAATCTTTGATCAAAACACTATGTATTATATGATCTGAACTGCCTCAACAATCATTCTGGAACGGCGAACAACCAGAGTATAGACCTTTATGTCGGTTCTTCTCAATTAGAATAGAAAGAAATCTCCCCTTTAGTCTCAGATCGATGGTTCTTCTCAATTGGACATATCATATAGATAATACAACTTATGGTTGACCGAGCCTAATCTAATTGTCTTTTGTGGAGAAGCAAAGAGAGCACCACGATCCAATTGTTTTTTGTAGAGAAGCAAAGATAGCCACGGCATCCTTCCTATAAAGATATTCACGAATAAGAGAGATAAATAGGTACTGTAATGGCTAGAGATTAACTTTACGACTAAGAGATCCAAATAAGTACTTTACTGGCTGGAGATTCACGCCGAGAAAGATAGTAAGGACCCTTCATTTATCTCAGAGTATAGTAGTATGGGATTAGTTCTTGGACGAGAATAAGATTGGGGACCGTTGAGAAAGGCGATAAAGCAGCTTTGAGCAATGAGCTCATTGAGAAAGAGCCATATAGGAACCCTTGGATATTGCTTTGAGAACGACATTGCACAAGCACAACCTAATGGGAGGGTTTCTCCCCTTTATCAAGCTAAGGAATGAAGACCAGAAGGCTTCTATTCATCTCCCTACCCTAGGTCTAATCCCTTACTTAAATGATGACTTTCAGGACAGAGGTAGGCGCAGATGATGATGATTCCAGTATTTCCGGAAGAATCTTGGCGTAAAGACCTTCTATTTCCATCTCTGTCTCTTTATAGAATTCAAGGATGGTGGGGCATTATCAATTTCCCAGTAATCCTGCATCCAGAGCCAGAATAAATCATATTAAAGCAAGTATCTTTACCTAGGCTAGTTTCTTTTGGTAATAAGGAGCTCTCTCTCTTTAATAGTAATAGTAGGGTAGTGGGAGGGTTAAGTAATAAATAATGTAGTTCTACTCTAAAGAAGTACGCCCTAAAGTCAAGGGCTGGGACCGAACGAATGAGGTAAACTGTAAACCTCTTTCTTTCCTAATCACCGGCATGCCTACTGTTCAATTTCAGGATGAATGACATAAAATCCTAATGGCTATAAAGAGTCCTTCCTTCTGCGTAACGAACTGTTTCAAATTCAAATAAGCGGATTTGCATCTTATCCATTTCTACTGTGAAGTCAGATTGAAGCTCTTCGTGAAGTCAGATTTAAGCTCTTCAAATGAGAGTCATTTTGGGAATGGTATGAATACTATATCTAGTCGAAAGCCATTGATTTCTTAGCAATTCCATCATATAAAGTTGGACTCTCTTAGGTTGATCAAGAACGAGTATTTGAATGTATTCTTTTTCGGGACTGCACTATTTGAAACCAAGCAAGCTGGATAGCGTCGCTGCCCTTCTAGTTGCTGCAAGGGCCATAAATCCGTTAAGACAAATCAAGTAGGCGAGGCACTTTATGTTACTCGTTTTACAGACCTTCTCGCTGCGCCTTTTCTTACATCAAGTAGAATAAACACTTCTATGCTCTGGGTTAGAGAAGCCTATATAGAATCCAAATGTCATTGTAGTTGTGTATAAGTCGTTGTTATATTCTTCTATTGCTATTTTATCTACCCTAATATACTAAATAACGATAAAAAGAAAAGGACTACCGAGCGTAAAAGAGCTAACTGGCATGCTAGATTTTCCTTTAGTTAATTTCATTCAGTATTTTGATAATGTCTATCCTTCGGGGCAACTAAGCACTTCCGGTACCGCTGCCCCCTCTTCCCTTGAATCCTATTCTCCATTCAAAAAGAAAGACGGGGCCTTATATACGCTAATACACAAAAATACCAACCACACACAGAAGACTTGCTAGAGTAGCTTGTGTCACTTCTTTGCAAATAGGATTCTCGGCTTGGATTCAAGTAAGCCCTTATAGAGATTCATTGGAGAAAATACTAGCCAGGTCGGTACTGTTTCCGCTTACACCAGCTAGGCGAACTCCCGCTCAGATCAAGCTAACCCTCTTGACGCTCGGCATTCAGTTGAATGTAGGATAATTGCTGAAACCGCTTCTCTTATGATCTTTATAGTTAGAGAGAGAGGAGAGTACTTTTTTAACGCTAGAGATATAGTACTTTTTAACGCGATCAATTACTTATATGACTTTTCTATTAAGATGATGGGCACCAAATGAAACGGACTTCCTGCCTTAAGCCACTATTCAAAACGTTGGTACCAGGTATCAATAAACTCCACGGTAAGCGCAGCGAAACCTTTCATTGTTAATCTACTGCTCTGGCCAGCGTACTAAAGAGTATAGGTAGGCCCTTCCAGTAAGTTTGTTGGCGATGAGTAACTTCACTCTACTACATGTTAGCGCTTAGCATCCCGAGTTGCTTGTTGGATTGATGGTTCTGATCCGGCATTATAATCCTTATTATGCTCTTGACTTTCGCACCCTTAGAGTTTAGTTCTGTATTAAGAGTGGAATTCCTAGTGTAGCTCCCCCGCTCCCTTATGATTAGTATTAGTCAAGAGTGAGTTTTTATATGATATGAAATACCGCCAAGCAACGACTACAAAAGCCAGAAGAGGTTTAGGTTTGGGCTCATAAAGTGACGTTCCCGGCTTAAAGACCGGGCCGGGGGCTTCTAATACTTCTTTATATCCAGCTCTTGCTCCATCTTAAGTTTCTTATCTCTCTCATTGCCAACACTGTCATGTCAACCGTACTCTGCTAGCAAATAGAGGAGAGGGTCCGCATCTCTTTGCTTCGCAACCTCGCTGTACTTATTCCGAAGAAGCCTGAGTTCTTAAACGAAGCAAAGCAGTAGCGCTAGCGCGAGGGAACAATAAGTTTCGCCTTAGGGTAAGATTCCATTCCGTATTGGTTGACTGGCCCAAGCCTACTGCTCGAAGTATCGTTCAAGTCCAGTATGGATCCGGCCAGATACAATATAAGCGTTAGTGTCTCGAGAGTCATAGGTTTTTTTGTACCTTTTTATTAAGTCAATGAGAGAATGAGATAAATAAGCTTTTGGGAAGCCATTTGCTTACGTTAATGTTATTATATAATATGCAAGATAGACTATTTAAGTGAGTGAGTTCTAAAGCATAAGGTGCACGAGCAGTTTCAGTGAGTTTTCAAACAAAAGAAAGGGATGCTGTAAAGTATACAGAAAAAGTAACCGCGTAAAACGTTGTGCTCATGTGAGTATACTAACTCGGGGCTGTAAAAATCCTTGTAGTGGTCGGTTCAGTGAAAAGATACAGGCGCAAGAACAAGTAAACAATTAAATACAGGCGCAAGAACAAGTAAACAATTAAGTATAGATCGGTACCTCTGTCCTTTAAGTATAGATCGGTACCTCCGCCCTTATGGTAAAGGGTAAGGCTGCCTCAATTCAACAAGCTACTCGTAGTGCCTCTCCCAGAGACAAGCAAACAGACAAAAGCTACTAAAGGACGCGTTTCAGTCGGTAAGGAGTCAATAGTGATTTATATAGATCTAAGGAGTCAAGAGTTAGAGAAATGCTAGAATATCCAGTAATATTGGAAATAAGCCCGAAAGTCAGCTAACGCACAATGTCTTGCTTCACTCCCTAACGAAAAAACGGCTCCGGTCCCTATTTCTGTCCCAACTAACTCAATAAATGCGCCCCTTAACTACAAGGAAGCAACAAGCTATGTAAGTATAAGCGCTGTAAACCCGGATTAGTGGTCCAAGCAACTCAACAAGCAAGGAACAATAAGTTATAAGTAAGCGATTCAGTGTCCAAGTAGATATAAACAGAATCATTCGTAGATCTAAACAGAATCATTCTCTTTCCCCTGTTATATACCCAAATTGATCATCTAAAGACCTATGTTCAACTCATTTTATAGGGAATCCATTTCTTACCTCAAAAGCTTTGAAAGTGCATTTATTCTTAAGAGCATCTTTGCCTTGACATACCTTCCTTCAAACTTAACTACGATTGACTACTATGATTTACTCCTCAATAGATAAGTGGTGCACACATGAATTCTATAAGCTATAATGAAGCAAGAAAACAAAAAGGCATCTAGAAAGCTGCCCTCGCCTCAAAGCCAAAACACCAAAGAAAGAGAAGGGAAGGGCTTTGGTCCCTAAATATGTATTGCTCAAGTCATATTATATTAGTCGCTGCATATGGAAGAGTGGAACCTAACATAACTCCAAAGCTTGCTTACTGTGTATCCGGGTAGTCAACATCGTCTTTCCTAGCTTAGCTGCCTCCGTCCTTTCTCGATACCCCTATGCCTCTGCTAGTATAACATCTGCCTCTGTCCTTAACGAGGTCGGAAATGAAGCAGTTTCAAGATATGAAGCTGGATCAGTATCTTTATCATCAGCTGGAGGGAGCAGGATAGCATCTCGGAACAGGCCCTTTGAAAGTAAAACAAGTCCTTAGGCTACAAAAGCATTGGAAGAGCTTTTAGGGAGGTCTTATAGGTAACCGCTAGGAAGAGATAAAACCAGGCCAAGCCCGAACTATCCTATAAAAACGAAAGGATTCCAATATAGGGCACCCACTCTAACTATAGCACCAGCACTCGAACTAGGCGAACTGCATAACGAGACTTATATCCAACAAACAAAAAGAACACGGATGCAAGTCGTACTATCATAATCCTTCTACTGATCTAGCTTGAGCCTCTGCCTCACCTGCGCCCTACTTAAATCCATGCCCCACTGAACTTAGCCTGATAACCCTAGGGGGGAAACGACATATGTTTTCTGTTCTAAGGAGCTACTGCTTCAAAGGCCGAAACCGCTGCTAGCAATAATGAAACTAGTTCTTATAATCCTTTAACTCGGGACTGGGAATAAGCAAACTTTTCTTCTTTTACGATAGTAGGGGTTTTCTTCTTTGACTCGATCGATGAGTATAGGAGTGTAGATAGTAGTGTAGTGAGTGACTGAGCACTTGAAAAACAGCTGAAGTTCAAAACCCTTGCCTAGTAGCTTGGCAGTTTGTACTACTGGGCGCAGGACTTGAGCCTTTCTTTTCCCCCCGAGAAATCATACTTCTTAAGCTTGCCTTGGACAGCGACTTGGATCTCTTTACTACGAAACTACTTGTTTGGGCTGTAAACCTAGCTCTGCTTGAGTGGAATTCCTTCCCTGCCCATCTCTCTTATCTTGTACAAAACTACTTTCAGGGGCAAGAACTAGACTTTCCGGGGCTCCTCTACCTCTGTAAACTATACTAATCCACCTCTCCTCTTGCTACTTAGTTCCATTCCTTTACTTACTTGTTTTCTTCCAATACAAGGGAGTAGGGCTTGTTTAAGTCAGTTACTAGTTATGAGTTAGAAGTAAGGAGTCAGTTATTAGTAAGCCCACTACTAGGCACCAGTGGATTAGTTTCAGTTTCCCCTTTAGCTACACCGAATTCAATTAATAGGATAATAGTAGCACGAGGTATGTCTCGTTACCGAATGAAGCAAGTCAGAAGTCAGGTATCAAACTACAGGAACAAGATAAGAAGCCGGGGTTTCAGCAGTTCCTAGGCAATCTCATTCTGAGGCTTGGCTTAAAGGGTATCTCCCCTGTTTGTTCTTATCCAGAGCAGAGGCTTACCTTTTCCCCGAGTAAATAAGAATAGTTATTGTAGTTCCCCTGCTTAGTAGCAGTAAGTAAACTAGTGTAAATTCAATCTGATAATAATCAATAATCACCAGATAGAGAAAAAAAACTCCCTCTCGCCAACCTACCCTAGTTAAGGAATTAAACAAGTAAGTAAACCTCGGATCCTATACCTAATTGGCGGGGCCTCAGCTACTGATGAAACTTGACCTAGGACTATCACTGGCAACTCAACTTACCGCTTCTGAGAAAACTTCTATTCCCTCTCCTCTTTCTCGCCTCTAATGAAACTAGCTATAGGGCAGTCAAGAATTTCACTCCGGTTGTAAACTAACTCCCTAAACGGACATAGATGCTTTCCCAAGTCAAAGGGGTGGTCTAGAACAGGACATAGCTTCCCGTGCCTACCTTAACTCACAACAAAGACTGCTGCTACTTAACCAGCACTTAATTGACTAGACCTCAGGTTTGCTCTGCTGCTTTTGATTCTACAGCTACAGCCTATGATCCTTTACAGTTAGTATACCATACCACTCGTTAGCTTCGAACTGGCATTCCCTTATCCCACTCGCCAACTAGTAACTCTTAGTCCGAAACACTTGCAACTAAATCTGGATTTCAGCCCCCGGGAAGAGATGAATGGATAACTCTTCCCTTCTTGTATTCGTTCCTGTCATCCTTAGTTAGATGCTTCCATTTACTTATTCCATTCTGTATTACCTAATGTAATTATAATAGGCTATTTTTAACTATAATAGGCTTAGACTCTTGCCTTTAACTCTTAGGCAACTGCCTTACATTTATGAATTTAAAAGTTTTATGATTCCCCCGCTCTCTCATTCTATGACTCCGCCCTCAACGCTCTATGCTCCCTTTGCAATCTTCCAATCCAGGTACGATGTAGTGCATCTACTAATAGGAATAGGTCTAATAGGGATAGGTCTAATAGCACTAGCCACAATAATAACACTAGCACAAAAAAAGAAGCTTTAGGAAAAAGAACCAACCTAAGGACTATCAGAATCAAATTACTATTAACAAGTGCAATTATCTGTTTTCTTGTGGAATTGTAAGAATATCATTTTGAATGCGAGGGAAGGAAGGCACTTTATAACTCACTGATCTGGTCTACTTCAGTTTTAGGGAAAAGGGCGGTAAGCGAAGTCAGCGGGAAGGAAATTCTGTTTATTTCTGGTCGAGGTCTAGTAGAAGTAGAGTTCCAGTTCCTTCTTAAAGTGTAGTTCCTGGAATCAAATAATATAGTACTGGCGCTTGCTCAGTGTGAGGGAAAGGTTTGTTCTGGCCAGGGTTAAGATATTCGCTCTTAATTAAACCAAAGGCAAGAAGTTAAGTACTATGCGTATAGGCTGAGGATGTCAATAAATATTCCATTCTTAAAGCAAAACAAGCAAGTATGTTTGAAAGCCATAAAATGATTAAAGCAACAGTTCCAGCAGAATCATATGCTAGATCCGGAAAGTCAACTCGAGACTCCGCTGTGCTAGTTTCATCTTATACAACAGAAGCCGAAGATCATCTCTGTTCTCATGCCCACGTAGCGCTCAAAAGATGCAATTCAAATGATGGAGGGAGTTCGAGCTCAAGCAGAAAGAAGCTGGAGAGGAGTCAACAAGTAGCTGTGAGGTTCTAGTGCTTTGTGTCAGCTGTGAGGTTTCAAGGCAAGATAGGGAATTATCCGAGAGTGGAGGTATTACGAAGCTAAAGGGGGTATACAAGGAATCAGGGTCTAGGTATGGCCTGGCCTGCTTGACTGTCTTCATCGGTATGTAACAATAATGTTGTCTAGAAGAAGAGGTTAAGCGGTGAACAAATAAAGCTGGGTTCGTTAAGGATCATAAGAATCTAAGGTCAGTTAGGATCATAAGAAGAGTTAGAAGAAGGAGCTGGCTAAGAAGAAATATAATCAGCTGTGTCTAGGAAGTACAATTCTTAATTTATTTGGAACAGACTAACAATAAGTGAGTTGGAACAGACTAACAATAAGGCTTACTTGATGTTAAGGGTAGTCGAGTGTTGGGGTCGATAACACCTTGATACTTTACTTAAGTCCAGCAGTTGAGCATTCTGTCTGATCTTCGCCCTAAAAAAGATGTCTATAGAGTTTTCAGAATGGAATTGCTGCTTCCTTGCCTTTACTTGACTCTGCCCTTCCTTCACCTGATACTTAAGCTTCATAAGTACTCTCTTCTCTTCTTTACCGACC
The DNA here is from genome assembly GCA_900464855.2 of Musa schizocarpa. Lineage (NCBI taxonomy): Eukaryota > Viridiplantae > Streptophyta > Magnoliopsida > Zingiberales > Musaceae > Musa > Musa schizocarpa. Next base: position 592,999 of record LR890027.1, read on the forward strand.
CCGAAAACTCATAATACAGAATGATAAACTCCAAAGTCAGAATGAACCAGTAACCGGAGTAAACAGAATCAGAGGATTGAGCTAGGTCTAATAGAATCAGGTAACAAACCACCCCATGTACTCTTTCTTTAAATACATAATTTCTAATTGGGGAAGGGAAACACTCTAGAATCTGATGCTACAGAATCATTCTTGTTACCGCCCTAGGGATGATGAAAGAGAAAGGTAGCTAACAAGCCGAGTGCTCTTATATTATCTTAATAAATTCCATGAGGAGAAGTAAGGGTTCAGGGAATTCTAAAGTACTGGGCCAGGCATTGAAGCAGGATTAGAAGCCAGATCGGTAGAATCCGCAATTCTCGTTTTTTCAACAAGAGAAAAGAAGGTACTGGCTTGCGGGGCGGAATAAAATCTTATTTGGAAGCGTTAACGGGAGTAGTTAACCATGTAGTGTCAGTTCAATCAAAAAGGGAAGCAGCTGTATCCTTACTGACTTATATACCATTCCAGATAAGAAAGTATTGACTCGGAACTATGTGGATAAGCTTGTTCCCGTAGCGCTAAGGAATAGAATTGAGACAGACGAACCCTATAGTGCTAAGAGTCCGAGTAAACAAGGAATTCAACACCAGCTCTAAGAATTGTCTAGGAAAGTTTTACTTGTGTGAAGCAATGACAAAGACCTAATTTGAGGCAAGGAAAGAGAGATGATTTGAGTGCAAGTAAAGTATTCTAGGTTCCATGCATCCTAAGTGAAGTTCAGTTTGATCCTATATAAATATCAAGATTCGAAAGAGACAAGCTTAGTAGTAAGTAAAGGAGATAGGTCGGGGCAGAAGATGTTGTAGCAGAAGGGGCAGTTCCTGTTCTGCTGGAGTATCCTTCTGTTCGCCCTGTTCCTTATCCTATTGAAGAAGAAAGGGAATCAAGATGTCTTTGGCGCAAGACTAAGCAAGGGCTATACTATACAATAATGAAAGTACTTGAGCATATGCGGACGCTCTTTATTGTTGCGGGGCACGTTAGTATAAGAGGGAGGGGTCTTCATGTCAATTGGGTAGACAAGTGAGTATCGTTTATTTCCTTTTATGTTATTCTTTCTTTTTCTTAAAAATGAGATTCTTTAGTTCCGGCGCGAGGTTACTGATTTCTATACGATACGACTTCTTTATTCAACGTATACGAGATCCAGAGCTTTAGATTCAAAGTAAGGGTCAAGAGGTCTAAGGCTATGGATAAGGTAATCTTCCATCAGAGGTCTAAGGCTATGGATAAGGTAATCTTCCATCAGAGGGATAAGGATATGGATAAGGTAATCTCCATCAATCTTCTTTTATTAAAGAAAGAGACTCCAGCTTTAAACTACTAAAACTAACAACATTTGCTGAAAGACTTCCATGAAACAAAAAGAAAGCCGATTACCTACCATTTCAACCAAATCAGACTTGGGGTTTAGACTAAATCTTTGTGTTCGTTATATCAAGCCAATTGACTTACCCTTTACGAAGGGCACTTTCGTGGTCATTTCTCTAAATTCAGGCACTAGTATTGCTTTTCCTTGGGGAACTTCCCTAGAAGATAAAGAAGCGAAGTGGAATTACCTAGTGGAGTTCCGGAAGATGAATCCCGGAGAGAATAGAGTATAATAGTCGGTGCCAGGGAAATCAGACTTATACGGAAAGACATTTGGGAACCTAGCTAGATCTCAATAGTAAGAGTAGGCCCACTAGAATAAAAAGTATCCGGAGTAGAGCAACTGAGTAGGGGATAAATAGGTAGTAGGGGAACCTATGCTTTAAGTCAGAGGGGATTCTAGCCTATGTGTTCAGTAATAAACCCAGTAGTGGAACCTAGTAACAAAACCAGTAGTATAACCGAGTAACAAAACGAGTAGTATCACCGAGTAACAAAACGAGTAGTATCACCTATGTGTTAAGCAATGAGAAAAGAGAGAAAAGGTAGATGTCGGGGACTGGTTGTCGTATTACCCTTGTAGTCAATTAATCCAGTAGTATCACCTATGTGTTAAGCAAGTAGTAAATGGAGAAAGAGAACGACGAGAACCTGGACAAATTTAGTGGAGTAGTAGAACCAATGTGTTCAGTAGGGAACTCTGGGATTCTAGCCGGTATTAGCTTGTCACCCTCTGCTTGTCTGCTTGGTTGCTCTAAAGGACGTCAAAAGCCTAAGGTCTCTCTCAGTTAAGGGATGGAGCAGCAGGAATCAATTAATTCTTCAGCGCTAAAGTCAGCTACATAAGTAGTTTAATCAAGAGAAGAAGCATCAGATAGAGCTGGATCAGCAGCAGTTATAGTTTAGATCGGAAAAAGAAAAGAATCAAGATAAAGTACGGGCGCTGTGCGAACAGAGTGGAGTTAACCATTGTGTTACTAACGCTTATGTCTTGGGATGCTAACGTGAGTTCCAGTGTTTGTGTACTTGATTACATAATGGGGGTTTCCTCAATTTTCCATAAGTTAGTTTGTGTCAGCAGGAAGCAATTAGAGCAGAGCCCACAGTAATAGCGGTGTTTTCCCTACCGGCCTACTGTAATAGGGGTTTCTTCCCTCCTTAGAGGGAGAGTGCATATTCTACTCTTATATTCCACAAGTCATTGCGCGTTAGCGAGTTACTAAGTAAGCTAACGGGAGTTCGAGCAAGCAAGGACAAAAAGGGAGCTTGTTCTTTTACTTTTGGTTCTTTTCTTTCACACTCGAACAGAACTCTACGACTTAGCGCTTAAGAAGGAAGAATGGGTGCGTTACTATCTTATACTTTGTGACTATCTTCTACATTATAGGAATAGGAAGGCTAGGATTCAATGAATGGTTTACTGAGCACTCGCCTCTCGTTCAAGTATAGTATGGAGCGGGGAAGGCTGTCTGGCAATAAATAAGATTGGATTTCTTTTATTAAAGCAATGGGCGGCAAGTTAGCTTCTTGTTGTTTGGCAATGAGATAAGAGTCGGGTTACTCATATATATATATATTGCTTGTCCTGTGAAAGTGAAATAAATGATTGAGAGTTGCATGGGATGTATCAATTCGTTCTCAAAGTTATAAGTGAGTTTAGTGTGTTTTTTTCATTTATTTATATTATGCTTATATGTGAGAAAGATTGAATGGAGTATTGGTTGACTTCACGCTCGCCTCCTACTGTTCTAAGTCTCGTATCAAGTAGAGTAGGTTTCGTCAAGTTCAAGTTCCGCTTCAATTCAACAAACAAGAGTAAGGCGGTACTGGATAGAATAAGTGTTGAGCCGAGCAGAGCAAGAGAAGAGGTCTAAGAAGCGGGAACAAACATGCAGTGAGATCAGGTTACTCCATTTTTGTAGTTGTAAACAAGCTAGTGGTAAAGAACAATAAGCAAGTCGTTGTGAATAAGCTAGTGGTAAAGAACAATAAGCAAGGCAAGAATCAAGTACTTACTATTGTATAGGGATGGCGGTTGCAGTATAGTTATGAACACAGGTCCAACTCCGCCTACAGCTCGGTTTCTTAGATGAAATAAGTGAGTTTTGGAAGCAATGCTTTGTTTTGCTACTCTATTACATTATTGATTACATTATGGGTTTGGTGCACAACATTATCTTTTCTTTTTTGTCACTTAATGATATTATGACTATTCCTATCCTATTGATCAGAAGCATCCAGCGCCAGTATAAACTATGATGCTACTAAGCTTTGGAGTAAGGTGTTGTTACCTAAATTCTATCATGTGTCTACTCTGGTCGACAATAACTTGACTTTCATTGAGGGCAACACCCGGAGAGGAACCCTTAACCGACTTTTCGCTTCTTGATACATACGATTAAAGTCAAGCACCAACTTAGACTCGAAACAGAACCTTTTGCCGCCAACTGACGAGTATGGGCCTGATCCTTATCTTTCTACTCTCTACCTATATCCTCTCCTTGGTTACCTACTTCCTTTATATCTCCTTGGTTACCTACTTCCTTATAAGATTCAACTCGAGCAGGCAATTCTTATACTTCTATGATCCGGATCCTTATTCTTTACCTGAAAAAAGTGGATTTTCCTCTTACTGCGGATGCTTACTCTGCTTACACTTACTTTAGCCTTCTTCTCGGCACAGCGGATTCCGTTGGTTGTTCTGGCGATGATCCACTTCGTTTTTTATTGTTTGTATAACCCAATGGATTCTTTCTACTTTCGCTAATAACTCGCTAGCCTGCGCCCCGAAACAATATTAATATATGTGTCTTCCCTTGCTACAAGTTTATTCCCTTGCGCTTGTTATGCTGATTCTTTATCTCTCGTAGACATTCATTGCACTGCTTCTACCTTATACTATATGGGTAGGGTACTTCTAGTGGGTTATTGGTAGGATACTTCTAGTATGCGAAATCCAAATTACTACTTTTTCCATGAAATCCCAATACGACTTGAGAGTGGAAGTTGCCAGTCCTGTTTACCCTTCTTTGTAAGTTGAACGAGTTGGTGCAAGAGACGTATAAAATAGAGTATAGTATCTGGTTGTTCAACCCCAGTAGGAAGTGGATAAAATCAATAGCTCCATCCTATTAAAGCAAGGGAACCGTCAAGCTCAAGCGCATCTGTCTTTACTTCAGTTGAAAGGTTAAGATCAGCTTTCCAACGTGAGAGTTGTGCCTCTCAATTCCATTCTGAAAGCCGTGTTGCTAAGAGGTTGTCCTGTATAGAGTAGTTTTCATCAATAGTTGTAACGGAGCTGAGTAAGAAGTGTTGGTTACGTGCTTATATATCTTAGGCTAGAGGTAGATTCAATTCCATCTTTTCTCTTTTCTAGTTTTGCTTGAAATTCTGTGATTAAAGCATTTAGGCTCCAAATAGGTTTGACCCAGTTACAGCTTGGGGGTGCCTCAATTCCGTATGCAAGGATAGCAGGGCAAGTATAAAGTCTGGTAGATGCTCCACTCCAGAAAGGGAAAGTAGTCTCGCAGAAAGGCAAAAGTCTAGTTTTTAGCAAGGGTCTCTGTCTTTTAAGGGAGTTTTGAGAGAATCTAGAATCTTCTATGCGCCGGGCAATAATATAGTACTGGTGCTTGTTCTGTGTGAGCTGAATTATATAGATGCCAGCTGTGTTGTTACTTTTTCTATAACTATAAGGGGAGAGAGAGCACTTTATTCCATTCTTAAAGCAAGCAAGTTAAGAAGTAAGTGAACCATAAAGATGTTAGGGGTAAATTAATTCTCAGGACAGTAGGAGAGTTTCCATTAACGATTCCATAGAAGATGAGTTCACAGGCTATAAAGGACGATCCATCTATTGCCTTTACTTGGTTTCAAGATAAGAAGTGTTACCGCTTATATAAGTCTGGACCACTACAAGGTTAAGAAAGGAGAGTTCAAAAAGTGCTTGTATGAGCTAGTGAAGAAGGAGAAGTTTCCGTTTCATAATTATTTGTTGACGTCGACCGCTCAAAAGAAAGGATTAAAGTTTTCGGGATATAGATCAAGGTTATCAGGGTCATAGATAGATTCCTTTTCCGTAGTTGGCGAAAGAGATTCCATATTTCCATTTCCATTCATGAGTTGCTTGTTCCTGTTTTCCCTGTTCTTGTTAAGTCTTAGAGATCAAGATCAGAATATGGAACAGGATAAGAAGCCAGATCAGGTTAGTAATAAGAAGCCTCATCTACTCTATTGAGAAAACTAAGAATTCTAGATTTGCCATTATTAGCCTTATTGTCCTGCTTGAGCTTAAAAGCGTAGAAGTAATTGTCTTGACCAAGCAACTCGTTGCGCGGTAGCAACAGTAGGAGTCCATATGAGTAGTTATTACAATTCCTGGTTTGTAGTAGTTACTTGGCCTGTCTTCAACTCTTAAACTTACTAGAGGGCTGTCTCTTTGAACTCCCACTACTATACCTACATTCTTATCCGCTAACTCCGGCTCTTATAACTATACCTAGCCCACTTATTAAATTCCTAGACAATGTTGTACTACTTTCCTAGACAATTGAACTACACTTCCCGCTTCCTCAGGCACTAACGGAGAATTCCACAGGGAAGTAAACTACCCCTGCCCGCGTAGTGAACAGACTGAGAGACAATAAAACATCTCGCTGCTTACTAGACCTGCCCTGAACCCTGTGCTGTCAACCCAACAAGTAACATCACTTCCCTAGCCTTACCCTGACTTTAGAACCAGAACGTTACAAACCACAAATACTTCTTGAAACAAGCCAAGCTGCTGGCTACTATTAACTTAACTTCATTCAACAACTACCCGCCAAGCAACAACAAGAGTAAACCTTAGCCTTAGCGCTTCAAAGCAAGTAATTGACTCTGCCCCGCCCTCGTATTGGAATGAAACAAGTAAATAAACTACCGTACCCCTAGCCAGGACTTTCTTCTTTAATAACTATGGATTGGATTGCTCTTCTAACTCTCCTCTGTAAACTAACCACTCCTGTTCGATAGGTTGATACCAGAATGATTCCCACATCTGTTCGATGGGTTTCTATCTTAATTCTTCCAGTTTGAGATAGTCCTTAATTCTGCACGCTCCTATTCCAGGGTTTTCTACCATAAATCTTCCCACTCTTGCTCGATACCTTTCCATCTCATCTCCCTTCCCCGAGACCGAGTCGAACGAGACCTTTCTATGATACCGAGTAGAACGAGACCTTTCTATCTCATCTCCCCTTCTACGATACTGAGTAAACAAGGAATGAACACAAGCCTAGCCCACCCGACAAGCGTATACTACAGTAGAAAGAGAAGTTCACCAAATCACCAAAACACTGTCAACTCTCCTTTCTGAGGTGTTCTCCTATATAAAGAGAATATATCATTTATTAGGGACAACAGGTATAGATCAGAGCCACACAATTCTCTCTTTTCTTCTAAGCTTAACACAAGCACCCGAACCTAGTAATATAATTACCCAAAAGCATACCTATATTTCGGAAAATAAGTGGATTTGCCCCCAAAAAGCAGTAATAAAATAAGTAGGATTATCGCACAATCAGTAGGATTTCGTAAGTCAAGAAAGTGGAATTAGAAGCGAGTCCTTTGCCCTAAAGTAAACTAAGTCAGATCCCTTCTTCCCTTGCAGACCCGACAACACTCTCCACTGCCGAGTAAAACACTGGATAGGCAACTACATCTATTATTATTATATTTCAATTAGATTATAGGAATTGATCTCACAAGTAGTAAGCTTAGTTATCCCAATAATCATGTAACTGCACTCAAACATAAGAGAAAGGAAAGGCAAGGGGAAAAGAGAGGACAAGTCGAGAAGCTACTACTGAGGAATGAGCTAGGTATGATAGATTGATGTAACCAAGGATAGTTGATAGGTATAACCCTGTTCCGCTCCTGTTTTCGTCGAGCGTCAGGGGAGTTTATTAGAAATCAAACTGAAGAGTTAGCCGGGGCAGTGAGTCTTGATCCACCAAGCTACTCAACTTAATTGTATATCAAGTGCAAAAGAAACGAAAGAATAAATTAATGATTTGACAGCAGCTAATGATTTGACATGACAGCAGCTATCGGGTGTTCAAGGGCAGGGGACAGGGTAAGTTCAGAACAAGCAACTAAGCTAAGATCAGAGATTGGTGCTCTAGCTCTAAGAATTATCTAGTAAAGTAGTACTTATAAGCAGTTCGAGGAACTATTGAGGTTAACCAATTGATAAGAAAATCACCAAAACATGAAAAAAAGAGAACAACTTGATAAACTCTGATTGGAAAGCTTAACTCTGATTTTAAATACAGGGGTTTTCTACTTTAACACAGGACTTACTTTGAAGCGAGGTGTACTAAACATTACTAATAGGTATACTAGGGTCTCTGTATTGGGAGTGAGAGTTCAACCAGAAGCTATAGAAGGAAAAGAGGAAATAAGAAACTCGAGTGAAAGAGTGAAGTTGGTATCTTAGTATCGGAGTGAAAGAGCATTAAGTTGAAGGCGGTGCCCTTACCGAGTGCTGTCTTCGGAGTCAAAGATTTGTAGTTTCGCCGGGGAGTCAAAGAATAGATTGCTTCTCTTCTGTATACAAATAAAGTGATTGCTCTGGACTACTTCCTTTAATTACTCGTTCTATTCTTAACCCTATACAAATCAAAATCTCGATCCTTTGGCTCATCTCAACAAGCTGCTGGCAACTCTTAAAAGAAATGAGGCTCAGTTGCTTGGCCCTCAGCTTCTGATCTGGTATACCTTCCTCGCACTGCCTCTTAAGACGATTGATTAACCAAAGAACTTCGAAGAAACTCAAACAGACCCCGGATACTGATTGACTTAGCGCTTCAAAAGGCTTATTTCCCCGTAAAGGTAAGAAGGCTGGGCTGTTCACTTCATCTTTGCACTCTTTCTTTTTTATACCCTTAATTTACGTTAAGCAAGCTAATCAATCACCTCTCTCTCTTAGCACCAACCTCTTCTCTTAGCGCGGTATTAGTATAATAACCGGGATCCCGAGAATTAGCTCCTCTAAGGCTAGAAATTAGGACTTGTGCGAAACCCCTAAAAACTCTCTAACTTAGCGACTTGTCCTCTGATTATTCGGCGCCATTGTTGATAGGTTACTTATTGGATCTGGTATTGGCTTTGAAGCGGGAAATCCAGAGAAAAGCTCCATCTCTATATTTAGAAGAAGGCGTTGAAGCGAGGTTACTTCAGTGAAGTTCGACTCACTTTGATCCTGTAGAAAGAATGGAATGATTACTTTAAGCCGAATCGAAACAGTGCAATGAAAGATTAGGGTGCAAGTCATCTGCTATGAGAGTTGTCTTTTCAATTCCTATATATTTGATGAGTGAGATGCGCAAGAGAGAATATTTCAATGAAGTGCGTCGTTGACCCCCATAGATTCAATTACTGTTTGACTGAAGTAAGTATTGACAGCCCTATCGTTATCGTTCAAGAGAATCAGCTAGAGAAGGAGCAATGACATAAGAATCCGCAGTTGTAAGTTGCAATTCCAGTTTAGGCTAAAGCTGCAATGAAAGGTTAGAATATATTACTGGCAAGGAAGGGTAGCGCTAAGTACTTTATACTTTAAATAAGGATCGGCTTGTTTACTTGTGAACTTTTAATCTATGTTAGTTGGCGACGAGATGGGTTTGGTATACTCCGGTCTGTCTCTGGGAGTGCAGTCGGATTGGAAGGCTGGGTCTTAATCATCAAATTCCATTCAAGTATAGTAATAGAGATAAGCAGCTGTGCGCTTGTCAGCTTATGAATGTCCGTCCTGTTCGAGTTCAGTCAAAAAGGGAGTTGGTGCAGGCGCTCGAAAGATGGAATGACATTACTTCTCAATAAATGATACGGGCTTTCCCCTACTAGCTTTGTGTTCCGAGCTTTCCCTTCCCCAGGGCTTTCCCCTACTAGCTTTGTGTTCCGGGCTTTCCCTTCCCCTGGCTTTGCATGCTAGGCTTGCTTTAGTTAAGGGTTGTGGTCCAAACAAAGAAAGAGTGGGTAGAGTTCCCATTCTGGTTTTTGGCTTGGCAACGAGAGAAGATTATGTTGTTGGCGACGAAGCTGCAAATTCCGTTTAGTTACTACTCGGGGATGAATGGGATAATTTTTTGTGAAGTTTTTCTAGGAAAGGGCGAAACTAAAATAAGGTGTGTTAGCCCTGTCGAAGGCAAGGCGTCGTGCCTTAAGCGAGTTGAGGAGTGAGTTTATAAGGGCAGTAGGCTGTAAGTAGGGTCAGAGCAGTAATAGGTGTTTTTCTATTCCATTATCTCATATATGTCAGATAGATGATTTTCGAAAGGTTAACTCGGGACTCTCTAACGCTTATTGGCAGAGCAGAGTTTACCCCTTCCTTATTCTATACTCTTTTGCAGCACTCCATTCTATTCTTCTATTCCGTTTCTTTTAAGTGAGCTTTGTTTTGAGTAAGCAGTGTTGTTTTAATATCTTCTAGGTTTTTGAATATCTTCTCTATTTTGTGTCATGCTCCATTCCGACAGTGGAAACACGCCCGCTACGTTTGCCTCTTTCACTACATGCTATAGTACTTTATATATTTAGCAGTTAATTTCTTCCTGTGGTCCTATACCTAGGCATTCGAAGTCTCTATTTTCTTACTCATTGAAAGAAGCCCCTGCTTGACTATTCTATTGCTTGCTATCTTTCCCCCAGTGAGTAGCTCTTGCTATGTTTTTGATCGGCATGCATCTTTCGGTCTCAATTGGAAGAGCCCAATGATATCGTGAAGAATCAGCTCTAGTAAAAGTTCATATTTATTTGGATTTATTTTCCTTATAGCAAAAGCATTATCTACAGTGCCCGCCATGATTATAGGTGCGTGCTGGTATTCGAGCAGACGTTTTCAAGAGCAATTGCCTACGAGTCATCTTCAACACCACAGAGCAGGCATTAGGGGGAGCCGAGCCCTCCTCAAAGTCTAGGTGTGCAGGCTTTAGGCCTTCTAGAGCTTTCTATAAATATGGGAAAGGTACAGGCATGTCATGCGGATAATGGAATCGCGCCTTTGCTAGCAGGCCAAAGAAAGTATATTGTCTTTAGTGCCTAGAAGCCATGGAAATTAATCAACTAACAGTCCGGGGGATTCAGTCGAGGAGTTACCGATCCAAGTGCTTAACCCGGCTGAGATCTACAAGGTTAGTGGCATATAAGGTTGTGATGTCAAGAGATGTTTCGTTTGATGACCAAGACATAAAGAATTGAAAAAGAACAAACTGATCCTTATCAAATAGAAAAAGAAGATCAAGATTTATTAAATAATAGATTGGATCTTATACCTTTGCAAGCCCTTTATCCTTCCATTGAAAGCTTTTGCAAGCCCTTTATCCTTCCATTGAAAGCTACTGATTACTTTCCTGCGACAACTCGATAGCTCGCTCGTGCTCGTCCTAGCAAACAAACTACACTAGCTTTTGGTCAAAAATTGGTTAGAGGGTTAGGTTCTATTCCTGCAGTCCTTGTTTCACTTTAAGGCTTTTTCCAAGGACTTTACTGGAATAAAAGCAATTTGATCTACCGAGAAAGGAGAGAGATATTCAGAAGAACTATAATACCCTTTTCACATAGGTCATAGGGATAAAGAGTGGCCTAAGGAAGATATGCTCCTTCGTGGAATGAATGCATTGGCGGGCCCTGTGCTGGGATTTGACATCGGACTTAAAAAGACACCTACATACGCGCTCCGGAAAAGGCTTGCATCCGTAGTATTACCGCAGCAGCTGACGTCAAAGATTCTATTGATGGTGGAATCGTTCACTCCTCAGATGCTTTCCTTAGCTTAGGTTTTGAGTGAGACTTTTAATGATTCATGAATTCACTGAATAATATGTATGTGTTACTGAAGTCATCGAGCCATTTGTAAAGATTCTTGTGTAATCTCTGCTCTGGGCCAGGCGAGCTTTGCTTTCGCTTCTAATGCCACGATAGATGGTACAAAGCATTAGATCCACCTTTGACCAGTGACGCTAGTTGGATAAAAAAGGATAGTGGATCCCCCCAGATGTAGAGACAGATCCAGAGCTGCCATTTGATCGATATAGAGTTGCCATTTAATTGGTACTTCCCAAGGAGCAGGAACTTCCATATGAACAGTAAAGACGAAATTGAGCCCCACCCTAGCATATAAATTAATCTAGTCTCTCTATTTCTTGATTTCTGCAAACATATATTATGAGGGCCTTCGTCTTAGAGCAAGTAGAGCCTTCCGACTTGACTTCTCTTCAACTGGAATGGAGGAAGAAGGAGAAACTGCAGGGTGCAATGGAATTCACTTAAAAAAAGGCTTTAGAAACTGCCCACTACCGATGATGAAGTAACTCGCGTAAGCGCAAACAAGCAACCTTTTAGGCAAGGAAGGGGTAAAAAGCTAAGGGATATATCCATCAGTATCAGAGGAAAGCCATTGAGAAAAGCAGTGGAACCAATCTTGTTAAAAAGCCAGTCATTTTACAGGCTCGAAAGCAATCCATCTTATTTGAGTCCTAGTTACCATAGACCCTGTGTTAGAGATTTGTTCATAGCTAATTGTTTCTCCCCTTTTGTTAAGTAATAGAATATCTATTTCGACTATTTCTAAAATTGATAGTGAATAAGTAAACCTTCCAGACCTGCAAGAGTTTGTGTACTATACTAGGCCTAGCAGTTCCACCTCTTAAGTCTTTCTTATATGAGGTTTCAGTCTCCTCAGTCTAAATAGTAGCTTTTTTTTAATTTACCTTTGATTCAATTATATAGTCAATAAGCGATAGTCAATATAAGCGAGTGCACTTTCCTAGCAAGCCAATTACTGCGGGAGTGCCAGTGAAAGGCCGGATACTCGGGGAGCTCCCCGTCTAAGTTCCTAAGCAAGACTGCTCCCATTGGGTAGTGTTGCATTCTTGGGTATGTTGTCCTAGCATTCCCATTGTGGCGGTTTAATTCTTGGGTCGGGTGTCTAGCATTCCCATTGTAGTGGTTTAATTCTTGGGTCGGGTGTCTAGCATTCCCATAATCACAATAGTTTCAGTGCCTGGTAACACTTTCCAGAAAAATACTTATCTAAAGTGCGCGGAAGAAGGAAATAATCCAAGTAAAGGCAATCAATAACCTCTAAAACACAAATTGATTACTTATCTGATGCGCATGCTCTATCACTGGGGAATGCACCGAGAAACTCCCTTAGCGCAGATCAATCGCACTCAAAGAGACTACACTTTAACACTAAACCAGTAACTCCCTTGGCGCAACAAAGAATTCCACAATTGTGGGTTAAATAGAAACTCCCGAAAACGGGAACTAAACTACTGCTAGAAGACGGGAGCTCCACTAAGGCGTAACGGCGAGTAAAGTAAACAAGGTAAGTTTTATGCTCACTGTAAACTCCCTTAGCGCAGAAGCTCTGTTAGCCGAGCCGAGATCACCTTTTGAATTTCGCGCCACCTAGCAAGAACTTTCCCACTCGCTTGTAGGCTTACCGCCGACCTTTAATCTGGATCTTACCCTCTGATTAAAAAGATGTTATCTACTACTCAACGATATCTACTTATTCGAGTTGACCTCTTATCTTATGTAATAATGGAATAGAGTTGACCTCTTATTAAGATAAAGAGAGTTGACCTATTATTAATATAGTAATACCACGCTTAAGTAGCAGAACACTTTAGTAACAACACGTTTCAAGTATAAGAACACTTTATACAGGCGCCGTAGCATAACTCCCGAAAACTTTACTTGCTTCACAGCGCTAAAGTCCGCTTATGAATGACCTGTTTGCGCTATAGTTATAGTTGTTGGCGATAGGTAGCTGCCCGGAGTCAGTCCTGGTTGTCGGCGATAGGTAGCCGCCCGGAGTCAGTCCTGATTGTCTTTCATAAGGAGCCAGATCTTAATCCAATCTCAAGTCAGGTGCAATGAAAGGTGTTGGCTCTAAAGTAAGGTCAGCTGCTGTTGCTTGTCTATCCGTTACTTGGCGGGCCCTTCGCTTCAAATACTGACCCTGCTTATTGCCAAATCAAAGCAACTTGCTTCTAATAGAAGATCAAGGACTTGTGCAAGCATTGAACGGTGTATCCATAAAGCACAGTCAGAGCAATGATATAGGCGCCCTATCACCTAATGTATTTAACCAACAGATTGCATGGATTTGGATCTCGCATCACCATGCTCCACCGGTTCCCTTCCTTTAGGATGTGTAGTAATAAGAATTGCTGTATCTCTAGGAGTATTGCGGTCTTCGTACCTTTTGTACAATCCTATTGTAGAAGTAGTGGATAAGTAACAGTACCTTCCTTATGCAAGCTAGGAAGTCAGTGATCAAGCAAATGACTTTTCCAAGTGTTCTTTTTGGACAACCAGGTAAGATATCGAATTAGTAAATAGAACAACGCTTAGTCTAAGGAAAGATCTAGTAAGATATCGAATTAGTAAATAGAACAACGCTTAGTCTAAGGAAAGATCTAGTAAGATATCGAATTAGTAAATAGAACAACGCTTAGTCTAAGGAAAGATATCAAAAGAGAGAAGCCTCCTAAAGTCAAATGGTTAAGGGTTGGAGGGCTCGGCTCACACTCACATTAATACCAAGCAGGGCAGACCTTGTCTAACAATCCATACTAGTGCGTATAACGAGCATCCCGGCCGGTAAGAAGTAGGGTGTTCTTATAATCCTTATCGGGAAAGCTTGGTTGGATAGCTAATATAGGGAAAGCTTGGTTGGATAGCTAATATAGATACCGATGTATAAATGTCTACTCTTCCTCCCATTGAGGACCTCTGCTCCTGTTCTAACGATATAAAGGTTCTTATCAGTTCAGTGCTTTTATTTGGATGAGCTGTCGTGCTTTCTCGCGTAGTTGATCTTGTTTTTCCTGGAGAAAGAAGCCCTATACTATGTCAAGGCGAGGGGCGCCCAGCAAGTTATGTAGTAGCTTTCGTTCCGCCTTAGAGTCTAGAGGCTTTTCTAATGTCGCTTCGCCTGTCTGCAAGCGAATGCAAGTTTCAAGCATAAAGTTTCAGTCTAAAGTGAGTCAGCCACCGAGTCTTTGTAAAAGAAAGAACCCGAGCACTCCATCCTTTTCTGTCCATTCATGTGCTGCTACTAGGGAAGTTTAAGGACTCATTAACTTTAAAAGCAAGCTATAAGTACAGGACGAGTAAGCTTTACTAGATGCAGTTAGCCAGATATCCAATGCACTAACTCATGGACTTCTAGATATGCCCTGATGAGGGAACCCTATTATTGTAGTCCTTGGGAAAAAGAGATTCTATAGGAGAGAATCAGGAGATTACCTGGGGTTGGACGAAAGCCCTATATATAGGAGTCATCCTACAAAGAAAACAGAATTTGTCACTGGGTTTTGCTGCTCTATGAGAATTCCTAACCTGGGGAACTTGATGGAAAACAAGCTTGATAACATGAAAAGAGAAAAGAGCCCAGCCCCACCAATCAAATAAGGCACTGCAGAGCCAGGCCCAAAAGTATGCTTTTGCTCGCTCCGCAAGTAAGTACGAACCAGGCAAAGAAGCAATGCAATGTCGACCAACCCAAAAGGTAAGTCAAAAACCCTGATGCCTGAGACATAGTAGAAAGACTATAAGCGCACGCTGCCATAAGGCAAACCTATAACCAGGCTGATGAAACCTAACAATAATGTTGTAGAAAGACTATAAGCGCACGCTGCCATAAGGCAAACAACCTATAACCAGGCTGATGAAACCTAACAATAATGTTCAATCAATTAGGTCGGTCGTTGTGATCCTTCTTTTCTTTCCCTTCTAGCCCATCTTGACTATTCCTAAAAAGAGCCTTCCTTGGTTGGGGGGCAACCAAATAATCCTTAATAACTTGTATGTAGGGCCCCAGTCAAAGGTTATTCTAATCTTTCGGATCAAACCTAACCGACGATTCATATTCTGGCAATGTTCCAGATAAGAGGGAAATTCCATTCAATAGAAATCTGGCTGTCCCTCAGAGCGCTATTGTTCTTTCCCCCCCTGGAAAGATGTAGATTGGGAGTATAAAATTGCTTGATCGTTCGAATGACCAGAAGGGGCTTGCTAAAAAAGCAATTCACCGCCTTTGTTCGGCAGTTCGGTTCAGTACTTTGCATAGTATACAGCCACTCTTAGGCAGTACTAAGACAGTTTTCTTATCCCTGTAAAATGCTCAAGAGCCACCGCTCTGTAATAACGAGGTTTTCAAGCAAGCTGGAATCACTTGATAACTAACTTCTTTCTATAGATATATAACATTATAAACCATGATCCTTCCGAATGTGGCGAAGCGAGCTAGGTTACCGGTAGAAATCCTATCCTCTGACGAGAGTTTCTGCTAATCGATTGAGAGTCATAGGAGTCGCAACCCCTATGGAGGCTATGGAGGCTTCTTGCTACTACCCTACCATAAGAGCAATAAGCCAGTCACAGGCAAACAACCTATGTAGTCTATAACTTCCGAATACGAATGCCAAAAACACCTAAAGGTCGGCCACTGCTGCCTACGATCCAGTGTGCTGGGTGCTCGCGGATCGGAAACCTTGACTTTCCCAAGAAAAAAAGAGGGGAAATAAGGACTGGGAACACCCGCGAGAGCTAAAAAGAGGCCGGTCCTTTGTTAGGAGTTGTTTTACTGGGACAAGCCGTTCGTTCCGTTGTCTCCGAGTCAGGCCCCCGAATCGTCTGTTGATCCGTTGGAGTTTTTGGTTGAATACTGTCTTTGAGGAATTTATGAGTGCCGGCTTTGTCGGTCTACTCTTTCCCCCTCTTGCTAGCCGGCCCACTAAAACAAATAAAGGTAGGGAGGGACTGCCGCTACACCGAACACATCTGGAGTAATAACAAATAAGAAATATACTTTATGTTGTTTTGCTAGAATAAGAAACAACAACAAGTCCATTTTGGTTGGAGTTGTTATTACAATACCAGTGCCCTTAAGCCAAGTAATGTATAATGTGATGCTAAAGGGAGCGATGGCATAAGACTCACAGTTGCTACTGCCGGCAGTGAGCTTACAAGTCGTCTGTCTGGTTAAGATAGGTAGGCGCGGGAATCAAGATCTTACTTAGTTCCAATTGAAAGAGCGGGTGAGTCGGCTTCTTCTCTTGTTGGTAACTTCACTTCAGTTTGTCCCGAGGAAGGGAAGGAAGATCATCCAGCTCTTTTAAAAGTAGACAAACAACTGACTATAAGAGCTATTGTAAATATAATCCTCTTTGCACTCTTGCTTGGCTCTTTGCCTTTGTATAAGTAAGTGTATAAGACTAGGGTCGCCTCTCTCCCATTGCTTTAAGGGGATTCAACCAGAGCAGAAGGATACTCTAAGCCAACTCATTCCCTGCAGATGCTGACTTTCTCTCTGTTCGAGTTAGAGTCATAATCCCTTGTGTCATCTGTTTTCCTATATTAAGAGAGTTAAAGTTCTCCTATATAAGGTTCTCTTGAGGTTCCTCTACTGTGTTGGTATATGAGAAATTGAAGTTTTCTAGTGTCTTGGCTCTTTTATTTAACTACTCGCTTCACCACCCTATGCCTCTGTCCTATCTGTCCTATATGAGTGGGTGTGTTTCCTCTGCCTTTGTCCTAGGTCGATGCACTTATCTATACTTACTAATTGACACAAAAAAACTTATACGAGCAACCCGACTACTTACAGAATCAACCCAGCAGCAAAGCCTTTATCTTCTTCCTCGAACAGGCAAGCAACTACGGTTACTTCTTTCTATTATACCACCTAAGGCTAGGCACACCTATAAGGCACCAGTTGATCTGAAGTCAACAAATAATTCCAATACTTGATTTTCTAAGCCAAGCCGCAATGAGCAAATATAGGTTTACATAGATTAGCTGGCTTTCACACCAGATAGAGAGTAGAGTGACTTGGACCACTACGCCTACTTCTTTCAACAATCACCAGAACTTTACTACTACTTTGCCTCACTCCTACTGTTGCTTGTCCCGTTGCTTGTTGTTTAGTTGTTTCTTTACCTATCCTCTTGAGCTCACTCCTACTGTCAACCTTAGCTGTGCCTCATTTATTTGACTAATTTCAAGATCCAACTCCTTTATCGTCGACTGCACTATCCCCGCTCCGTAACTTCAATTCCCATCTTGATGCTATGTGTACATATCACTTCAATTCCCATCTTGATGCTATGTGGACATATCAACTAGCGAACAAGAAATAAAGGCCAGGGCTGAAGGGCTTACAGTAGCAGAGTTCCAGAAGCTGTTGCGGAAACCCTTCTTTGTTAGTTTTCTTAAGGATCGAGGTGCTAACGCTTTCGGGTTCTTTCTTAGCGAGGGTGAAGCATCTATTGACTCTGTGTTGCGCTTGGACTAAAAATCAATAATATCTTTTATACTGTCCACTACACTATCAAATTAAGTCTCAAGGAACAGTAGGTCAGGGGGCATCTGCAATTCTTAACTTCAAGGTCGAGGTCGAGTTTGGTTCATAATCTAGTACAGGATCCGAAGCCGTTCAAAAGTCTGCATAAGAAGATGCTGGCTCAGATGACGCATAATTGCCTGTTCTAGTTTCATCGTCAAACGGGTCTCTTCAAGGAAAGTTTTAGTTGTTGACGACGAGCGGTGCGGTTCTTTCACTGAAAGGAAAGTTCGGGCGCTAACCAAGACAAGAAAGATTACAGTTTTCGAGATGAGCTGCTCAATTACATTCCTATCTTGTAGAGCTGTGCAGGAAAGATTACAGAAATTCTTCTTTGCCTTTTACACTTAAGGAGGTCAGTTCATTCTTATACTTGTGCTTACGGAAAGGGAGTAGTTGAAGAAGCCTCATTTCAGTTTTCGTTCTTTTCGACATAATTTAATTTATTGAATCCGGATGGTTACGTTAGTATAGAAGAAAGGACTCATAATCAGGTGTTCCTGCCTAAAACTAAAAAGATGGGACAAGCTACTAGGCAAGTAACTACTCGTACCTGAGTTACAGTATTAAATGCAATACAGGAGTCCGGAGTTCAATACCAATACCTTAACCTGGCCAAGCAACTACGGAAGTTACAAAGTCAAAGAGAGGACAAGCAGACAAACAGTGTTAAAGTGGGAAAACAGTTCAACTTGGAAAAGCAGAATAAAAGAGAATGCTAAACCCTAGGAAATTGGTATTAAGTATTAGTTACTAGGCCAAGCAGACAACTATCAACTCTCAACTACATTTTCATAGCTTACCAAGCCGACCTAGACTGAACTTCGATTTAAGAACAGCCTTAACCTGACTTTATCACTTGAACTGGAATCTCATCTCCCTCTCCTATGTCTACAGCCAATCCACTACTGGAGATGGAGCACCAACCTAGACAACTGGAACACCCGACCCGACTTCTTCAACACCCGGTTCCTTAGGTCAATTCTTCTCTGGGTAAGTGCTACCCTATTTCTCTATTTGCTATGCAAAATACCGTGTTTTGGTGACTGTGCTTCCGACTTGCCTTACTTACCTCTTTTCCTTGGTCAACTACTACTGATTAAACAGGACAACTACTTGTTTCAGGGTAAAACTATACCTCTCCTCTTCTCTTGCTAATCTACCTCTGTAAACTAACCACTCCAGTTCTTGTTCTCCCTTAATTCTGATCCTATAACTCCGGCTCTCATCTCTACAACTACAGGCTCGGCTCGTCAAACTACATAAGAGGATTTCGCTATAGGTATAATAGAAGGAAGCGGGTAACCTTTCCGCTCGCTACCGTTTAGTTTAACTCAGGCTCCTACCACCCCTAGGTCGGCGGCTTGGAATTACTTAAGGGCAACTATTCACTGACGCTACACATTAGTCAGCTAATAAGTCAAAGCAAGCGGTGTACTTCCGTGGAGTTCCAGAAATCCTTGCTAGTTTGCGCTGTTCCCTTGTAGTGCTTGGCTTGTGAACTCAATAAATACGCGGTATCAATTAGCTTTAGGAGAGTATCTTTTAGTTCTGGTTCCTTACCTTGTTCTTGTTCCTGCGGATGATCCTTTTTATAATCCTTCTTTTCTTGATACGACTTAACTCGAACCCTACCGTTACTTGAAGAATCATTTGCTTACTGACTTTCGTACTCAACTCCACTTTCTTCCTTAGACACAAGCTATACCCGAACTCTACCTTTCCTTCCTTCTGCGCAAGAAAGAACAGTATCTTCCATTTCTGTTTTACTTCGAGATAGAGAGAAATTCTTCACTTCAAAATTCAATCATCTAGATAAGAGCAACGTATAGAAATACTTAAAAGGGGAGTAAACTCAACTCACAAACGCTAGAAACTGGAACTGGCTTAATTGACTTTCCTAGGGCAGCTTACTGACTTGATACTGAACTTTGCCCCTTACCTTAACAGAGACAATAGCCTTGCCCTTTTTGCTAACGCTGGTAAACTCCTCGTATGACAAATTCCCTAACCTAATATTATACTTACTCGAGTATATTTCTTTTAAGTAAGTACTAACCTTATATACTAGGGCTCCAAATGAAGAGTCAATTAATTCTTTGTTGCGAGAGGAATAGAGTAAATTCTAGTATTTAATATACTGGGTAATTAGAGCTCTAAAGATTCCATCCCATTCTTTGTTTTCTCTAAGCTAAGGGAGTTGCTGCCTCCGCGCAACAAGACTCAGTGTCGTGGAAATTTTCCATTCCTGTTTTCCTTGACACAGTTGCTACAAGTCCTGTTTCTAAGGAAGAAGCACTAGGTTAGTTACCAAGAGATATCCATAATACCCGGCTAGCTCATGATTCTGTTTCCTCTCTTTATACTAGATACTAAACTATAACTGCGTAGGTCTCTCTTTCTCGGGTGCAAGGCAAGAAAAGTACTCTGGCTTTGAAGCGCTAAGCTCTTGGAGTGGGGGTGCTCTGACTCTTGGGGTTATCGTTGAAACATAAGTATCTTCAGCGGGCAGTCCTTAAGTAGATAGATTTCCTGTTCGAGGTCAAGTTTCATCAGTAGTTGTTAGTGTAATCCCAAACCAGTAGTATAGTAGTCTATAGCCATAACTTTATGAGTTTACAGGAAGAATCAGAGGCAAAAGTCAGGTCTAGGCCGGCAAGGGAAGCAGTTTAGGAGGTCTGCAAGGTCAGCTGCTGTCGGGTCAGCTAGAGTCGGGTCAGAAAGGGGAGAGTCTGGAGTGAAGTAAGGAGTTCAAAAGCAAGTCCTGTGTTCGGGAACTTGTAAGTAGATCAGAATCCAACGCGTAAGTCTAAGAATGCACCTAGTTGTCTCCTTGTCTAGTAGTTACTTGGCCGGTCTTAAGTATATACTTGTCTGCTTTTTAATTATACGTGACTTGTCTATCCGTGGCTTGGTCTGACGTAGTTGCTTGGTGGCTCAAACGGGGAGAAACAATGGAAGGTCTGCTCTTCATTCTCATACGTAGATATTTCATATAAGTCAAATTCTTATTCCGCGTCCGATGCTCCCCTGTGTGTACTATCAGTGAGTTTTCTTCCTGAGTTCTATTGTTTGTGTCGGTAGACGCATTTCCTTATTGTAAGTAAAAGAGTGAGAAGCACTTTGACAAGCCTGTTTGCCGCTAGTCACATTATGAGAAGCACCAATTCCACTCTTATAGGTAGTATGTTTCAGTTTAAGAGAAAGTAACGGTAGACCCAATCCAAGAAGCAAGGAAGCAAGTCATTTGTTTGAGAGTAAAAGACAGGATAGTTAGAATCCAGCTAATAAGTATAGTAATGAACTATAGTGCCTAGAAAACTATAGCGATAAAGTCAGAATAAACCAAGCAATACAGGATATCAGGCATAGCTCTAAGACATTATGGCAATAGTCAATACTGAATTGGACAGTGCTCCGCTAATCCTTAATCCCTCCTCGCATTCTTATTGTTAGTTAAAGAGTAATCTCACTCCAACCAAGGGCGCAGCTGGAGCTAGATTCAATGAATAAGATGTAAGTGGCTTCCGATCCGCTCCTTACGTAACCTAGCCATTCTCTTACAGAGTTGGTTACTTTTTTCTATTATACATGGCTACAGCCTCATACTCTTGTATGCTTGTATACTTGCCTAGTAGCTTGCCTGGTCAAAATCTCATAAGCCTATAGAAAACCCGGACAAGAGTGAAAAGAAGGAGTTAAGAAAGGAGTGAGTGTACTTGTAGAGGTATGTTTCCTTCCATAGTGCTACTGCCTTTGAGTCCTGTTCTTATCAAGATATGAAGCAGTCCGGTATTAAGGTGTTGGCGAGGAAGCGGTTAGGTAACATCAATATATATCCGATGCTCGATGGACTCAATTAAAGGATTTTCCTGCAATCAGATCCTCAGCCCTGGATACAGCGGATTTGTTACTTTACTCAACAACTAACTTATAATGACCAAGCAACTGGACAATTCCTGAGTGAACCTGTATTAGTTGGCGGCATAGAGTTCTAGTTGCGCGGTAGCAATGGTAGCAATGGTAGGAGTTATTCGAGTGTTAGTGAGAGGCTAAAGGGGAAGTCGTTGAAATGAGTTGAGTTAGAAGCTATAGGCGAGTTCATGAAAGCCCTAGTGCGAAAGCGAGTGAGGGCAAGAACAAGGCTAGTTGTCGGTTCTGTTAGTTTAGTTTAGGTAAGGGAAGACTCCGGTTGTGTGCCGGGGAGTCTTTTAATTCTTTGATTTTACTTCAGCTAATAGAGTTGTTGTTCTGTTAAGGTAATCATATAGTACTGGCTACACGGTGTTGGGAAGGCACTTTCAAATATAGTTTGGCTAAAAGGGAGGAAGGTTTCAAAAAAGAAGGATTCCGGGAAGATCCAAGATTATCTGCACGTTAGATAAGTTGGTTTATCAATTCCTGCTTTGACTTGTGCTAATGGAAAGGGATATTAAATTACTGTTAGGCAGGGCACTTATGGAGTTATCAGATATTCCGCTTCTGTTGTTCGGTGCCTATTTGTTCAACAAGTGAAGAGTCAGGAGCATGAAAGTAAGCCGTTGGGTTCCGCTCTTTCATATGAAGCTAGGTGGATTCTATTCTATTCTTTCTAGTTTAGGGATGCCGACATCAATCAAATAGGAAAGATAAGGCTAAAGTCAACAAGGAATTGAACAAGATTGTTATGAAGTGCAGGCTGGTGATAAGGCTCTGTTCAGAAAACACCAACCAAATAGGTAATATCGGCACCCACATCTAGATGTAACTCACGTAAATTAGAGACTCACCGGGTGCGCTCCGTTAGCGAGTTACTTAGTTGCGCGAAGCTCACGTTAGCGAGTTCATTTAATTGATTCTCTCTGACACACCTATTATAGAAGTGACTAAACAACCTACTTATAGAAGTGACTAAACAACCTCCTGACAGCAAACAAAAACTTCAAGAATGGCGTTCCGCACACATGAATAACGGACAACAAAGAAAGATTTAAGTAGAACTAAAAGACACTAAACTAAGCTAACTCAACTACTATTAGAGGATACCTTCAAAGCTTGTACTATCTTAACACGTATAGAGTTGAATTCTCTATTGAAACTTAGTCTTGTTCCGAAGTCCACAAACGACTTTATTTCCATCTTTCGATGATGCTTCCTTTACTTACAACACTGGCACAGAAAGAGACTAAGTGACGTTACCAACCTCTGGCTTTTGTACCGATCCAGCTCCAACCCCGGTACATTGCAAACCTGCTCTTCAAACTTCCACTATATTATGAAATAAGGAAAGAGCAACTAACCTAACCATTAAATAAGGAAAGAGCAACTAACCTAACCTAACCCACTAGTGCTCAATTATGAAATTCGATTCCTAAATTATAACTTGACTACTGTAAGAGTGAAATTCCTTATTTATTTACTTTAATGAAGACAGTTTGGGCCTCCATAATAAGTTTCGACAAGGTCACAGCTGTTAGAGAACTGAACTATCCGCTAGCTCGATCAGGAGAAGCCCAAGCAAGATCAAAAGATAGAGTAGAATAAGTATCTGGAGAAGAAGCCCAAGCAAGATCAAAAGATAGAGTAGAATAAGTATCTGGAGAAGAAGCCAAAGCAAGATAAGGAGAGGGATTTGGATCAGTGCCAAAGGAATCAGTTGTTGTGTAAGTTAAGTGCTTTTAAAAGTTAACTTGTGTGTTGGTGCTTGTTCAGTGTGAGTGAGTAAATAAAGTCTAGTTCTTGCGGGTGCAGATATTAGCTCTTAAAGCAAGGGCAAGAAGGAATATTTCCAAGTCAAGGCAAGAGGGCAGGTTAGCTAGTCCATCGTGGGGTATATCGAAGTGGGGTATATCGAATAGAGTCGCCTTAGTTGGTATAAGAGAAAGAAGTAACCTCGGATAGCAGAATTCAGTACAAGGGATCGGTGCTCTTCCGGGTAAGGTAAAGAATTCAACAAACAAGTCCGAAAGTAAGTAAGATCTGATGCTGCCGAGCCGGGGGAACAAGCATATACTTCATAATTTCATTTAAGTTCAGAGCACAGGGGCAGGACAGGTTCTCTATAGGACAGGACAGGTAGTACAGCTCCAGTTACAAAAGTCGAAGGTGGGGTGTAGCAAAGTAGGTACCATGGAAGCAAGCGAGAAAGATTGATTGAGAATGAAAGAAAGAATAAAAGAAATAAATACAGAAAGTAGAGCAACAGTTCAAAGAGCCAGAGCAAGAGGTGAGGTAACTCCGGTAGGGAAATCTACTTCTCCAAGGTAATAAACAGAATCTGGGGCGTTATCCGATGGTTTATAGCTACCCGGAAAGTAGAAAACGAACAGGAGTGGTTAGTTGACTTCAAACTTGAACAATATATAAATACAGGCCAAGCTACTGCTACAAATGCCCTTCACCCTAAATATATAGGTGTCAAATTAACTCTAAAGAACTTATTTCTTTGGATTACCAATCATACTTAGCAACCATAGAACCTGGACTACCCGGTTTCATTCTATCTTAATATAGGAGATAACGTATTCAACAGCCCCTCAGGCAACTAGCTAATCTAACTCTGTCTCTTTCCACTCTACAGACAAAGTACTGGCTTAGAAGCCCTAAGCTAAGTTCATCAGTTGGCGAACGCGGGTATAAAGCAAGCGGGTATCTCGGTCGAAAGGAATCAAATATGGAGTTTTAAATGAGCCAAGCTACGTATAATCCTAGAGCTCCTAGAGCATATTAAGTAACTCCACTCACTACTACTAAGATAATAAGTGCAACCACTCACAAACTCATCAGAATTAGACCACAACTAATAAGATTGGAGCTGTTAGGGGTAATACCGGAGTCTGCCCTGAACCCAGCTTCCGAACCAACACTCTATCCCTTCACTAACGCTTACTTCTTGCTTAGCTAGATAACTCTCCCTTATTTCTTCAGTAAAAGCACCGGATAAGGGTGGCTCTTGCTATAGTACTGTAGCTTGAACCTCTATTTGAATGAAAACAGGTGGACTTCCGCCTAAGAGAGCTTCTAATGAATTTCAAGAAAGCCTATAAAACAGGGCCATATGGGTTTGCGTAATAAAGAAGAATGGCAGTAATTGGAAGACATAGTTTTAGTTGCCAGCAGCAGGGTTTGTTTCAAGAAGTTACTAGGGGTCGGGTGCTAGTACTGTTTTTTAGTTTCATCCCGCCCAGCGACTAGGCCTTGGCCGCTCTATCAGTTTCCTTTCCTTACAACACCGGCACACAAAGGGATTCAACTTCAGGACTTAGGGCGGAAGAAGCACGCACCTCTCTCGTCGACAATGGAAGGAACTACAGCACATCGATTAACTCATGAAAAACCGATTGCATTGCCACCGGCTGGCTTTGCTGATGATCCTTATTCTCATTCTGCTCTTCATTCAAACAGAAACCCCCCTTTCGTATTCTTTACTTCTTGCTTTGCTTCGTCGACAACACCGAGATATTCTTTTCTCCTCTTTATGTTGTGTTATTAATATGGGGCTAACCCGCTTTTAGCTCGCAGCCGCGGCATCCGACTACTACAGTTTCGCAACAACAAGTCTTAAAGCAACGGCTAAACAAGGCACTACTCAACAAGCAACGAATAATAAGCGCACGGAAGAGCTCTCATCTCATAATCAAGCTATACTGGGCGAGATCAATCGTGTTGGTGTTATCTGAATCTGCATGTTATCTGAATCCGCATTAAGTATGTAGGCGAGTTTACTTTAGACTTAAGCGTGGATCAATAAGCTTACGCGCAACGGCTAACTCAACAAACTTCCGTACAAGGAACTACTTTACTTTCTCCAACACCGAGATAGCTTCCACGCACTGAATCTTCTTCCGCGGATCTTTCAAAGCTTCTGCGTCATCTGATCCTGATCTCGTTGATGTCTACTTTCTTTCTTCAGCTTCTTCAATAAGATCTTGAACATAGCTAACTGCTTACTTTCTCACTCTCCTTGATTACTTAGACACAAGCAAAACTGTAATCTCCTTAAACGGAAACTCCCCAAAACTATCCTATCCTGACCGCTTCACATTTATTATATTATTACCTGCCCGGAACCCTGACTTGAGAGCGCAGAGTACAGTAAACCCAGAATTAATTGTACGGGACATATTCTATAAATCGGTAAAAAACCTCACTACCACCCTGAGATTCTAGTTAATAACCAAACAAACCTCACTGCTTGTTGAAAACCCCCTAACACTGCTTAACCTAATAGAAAGTCAGAAAATAATATAAGTGCTCATTACTCAAT
This sequence comes from Musa schizocarpa, assembly GCA_900464855.2. Lineage (NCBI taxonomy): Eukaryota > Viridiplantae > Streptophyta > Magnoliopsida > Zingiberales > Musaceae > Musa > Musa schizocarpa. The sequence goes on from LR890027.1 coordinate 619,056, forward strand.
AAGTCTTTCTAACTAATATCTGAAAGCCGTTGCTCATTTACTTGTTTGACATGTTTGTCTTAGCCAACACGCAGAGTTTTTTGGTATGGAGTGGCTCTTTGTCAAGCTCACTCCTTTACTGGTCTAAGCGGTTTATCTTTGAAGCTGTAGTTTGCTTTGAAGCTATAGTTTGCTAGCTGTGCCAGCGTTAGTCGAGTTTGTGGCTTGTTCTGCAACATTTCATTGACACTCCGTAAGCTTACGCTTACCCTTGTAAAGCTTTCTTTTAGAGCAGAGGCACCCTTTCTTTCAACGTTACGAGATAGAGATAATACTTCAACTTTATACTGGACTTCCTTCGTGCAGATGAAATGAAACACAAGGCAATAGAGTTCGGGTCGGCAACGTTCTATAAGCGCATATACTTAGCTTTTTAGGGTGCAAGCGCTTTCTCAGTCGTTTCTCATTGAATACGAGTGTCATCCCAGTTTTGGCAAACAGAGTAAGCTATAGGATAGGGTTGCTTGTTTTAATTGTGTACATTGCTTTGTCTGCGCTTGTTCTTATTTTGTATTGTTTCCAGGCCATAGAATCTCTCTCGCATATGATATGACGCGAACCTTGACCTCTACTTTCCTTGCCTCTATCTCCTCTGTAAACTAACCACTCCGACTTAATATAAGGGCAGCTAAATCCATTCCTTTCTAAAGAATTCCACTAGCAACTCTAAACTACACTACTTGCTTTAAGAAAAGAGTAAGGTAATCAATGAAACTCACACTCGACCAGTACTACTATCTTCTTACCTGAACTCGGCTCTAAACTCTACAACTACAGGCTCTCCTCTGTCAACTAAGTCAGTAAACAAAGTCAGTCCACCACCCTACCCCCCAAGCTTAGTATAGATTATCCTCTTGCCCCAACTAACTCAACAATCACTCCATTTTAAGAACTACTTGTAGCTGACACCCGCACTGCATCTCTTCTGTCCACCGAAGAGGATAGAGTCAAAGGCTTAGGCTTAACCGGCTTTCATTCCAATTATTAGCTTATTATAGGATTCTATTTACTTGACTATCAGATTTCCCCTCTAGGTCTAGAAACTCCCTCTCGTAAACCTATACCCTCGTAGTTGAATGAAAAGTTCCATTGCACAGGGTTTTTTTTAACGCACCATCATTTCCTCGCACCTAATGCCGGATACAGGGATACAGCTCGTTTGGGAATACCGGGTAGTCCCGCCCGTTACTATTAATTCGTAGATTAGAAAGCAGCTGCCAGTTTACGAACACCTCTGATTCAGAAAACCCTATAAACAAAGTATAGCACCGAACTCTCCTCGAAAGTCACTTATTATCTTATTGCTGCTTACTTTAGAGCAGATACAGCATATTCTCTTTCTTCGACTTTTGTGATTGGATGAAGATCTTTCTTCCCTTGCCCTTGCTTAAGGATAAGAGGTTTGCCTTCTGGGGGAAGAATCAATTCCTTCTGATGCTAATGCTGTTCTTGTTTAATCCCGAGTTTCATCTTATTTATATTATATGGAAGTAGACCTCGAGCAACAACCAGTTCTGTTGACAGGCAAGCTACTCTATCAGTAACTCAACCACAGCTATCAGCCCTTAGAATCAATGCCAGCAAGCTAAGTTCCACTTTCGGAATTCTTTGCCTACGACGTTCTATTCTAACCTTTGAGTGAACCCCTGTTTGTGACTTCAATCGGGCAATCGGTGGGCTTCCTACTTACTAGTTAAATTCTAACCTTGCTCCTGCTTGAAGAGTCTTATCCTTTCCTTGGTAAACAAATACTTCTTTGATTTCTATTTCCACTCCTGGGTTTAAAAACAAACCAGACTTGATACGAGATGAGATACGGATATTGCTACTTGGGACTGTTTTCGGCTACCCAATGGAATCTAGTGCACAACTGTAGCGGGCGGACTTTAGGTGGGTTTAGGGGTGCCTATATCTAGCTGACTTTCCGGCTCACTATAGCTTACTTTCCTAGGTGTGCGGCCTCAATCAATTCTTAGTTCGGTGACTTTCTATACTATAGTAATTTTCTCATCTCAGTGCAATTATGTCATATGAGATTCTCTTATCTTCTTTTATATGATCTCTAACACTTGACAATAGCTAAGCTTTATTATCGTATCGTTTCGGGGCGCTAACGCTGGAGTGAGTTCGTAACAAGCAAGGGAATATCAAATCAGAGAATTATTCATGCTCATATAAACTGCAAAGAATGGAATCTCTATAAGAGCAACGGTGAATATAGATACAAAGTCAGAGGAGAGGACACTCTTTCCTTTCGCTTTCAAGGCTAAATCAACAACCTTCTGGAACCGGATTATTCTATATATCTAATGACCGGCTTAACTGAAATCAATCTATACCGGCTTTCAATCTATCTCTCTCTAATTACCCCCAATAATATACTAAATCAACGAGTCAATCCACTCAAACTCACTAACGAAACTTCTTACTGCTGATGCTGACTCTGCTGACCCTTACTTGCACCTAAGCATTCAGTCTTCTTTATACGATAGCACAAGCAAGAACAACATCATTGAAGACTCTATATCTCACCTCCCCGTCAAGAGAGACTTGTAGGCCTCCGCGCAACAAAGAATTAAACAAGGCTCTATTTGTTTGATAGGCTGGAGTCGTATAGATCAGATGCTTTTTAAAGATGAAGTTTAAGTGTTTTGGCCCGTTGCTAATTCTTGTTCCGTTGCTAGTTTCGTTCGAGCAGCAGAATGCCCTGTTTCAGTTATAGATTAAGCGGGTAATCTTCATCACTTAGCTATGATGCTTGAGAGTCTCCGAGATCAGAAGCTTTGCAAGGAAAGGACTGGACTCGAAAAGGCCTGAATGTCCCGCTCTAGCAAATAGGTTTGATTCTTGTGTTGGTGCTTACGCTCTAAGTCGTGGAGAGATAAGTGCTTCTTATGCTTGTTCTGTAGAACTTCACTTTAGAACAGCTTCCTCACCGGATATAGCTTCAGATCTATCTAAAGTCATTTGTATGGGGTTCATCCGCCTTTAATTGCATATCTTATTAATAACAAGGATAACTGATCCAACTCCATCTGCTTACTTTGGCACTGCTTCCAATTAGGTTTTACTCATTAGAGAGGGATTCCATTGATTAACTGAAAGGATAGGTTGGGTGGTCCAAACACAGGTTCACTCTGGACTTGGCCTCTATTAATGACTATAGGAACAAGATCATCGGCCGGGAGTTCAGGTATTGGCTTAGAAGCGGGAGGGAAAGACAGAGCTATAAGGCAAACTTAGTGTAGACAAGTAACTACTTAGCGGCAGCTTTCCCTTCTTCCGTTCTTTTTTCCAAGGGCATAGAGTTTCCGCCCCTCCTCCTTCAAGTTCCAGTGGGTGTAGGTGTTTTTTGTACTGGCTAATGCTAATTGTTCCACTTAACCCAATTGAATTTTCCCACTAAAGGTAAAGGAAGGAAGTCTATTTTATGAGTCTATGAAATAAGTATGCGCTTCCTCGTTAGAGTTAGATTGGGATAATTATAATTCTATTAGGGGAGATTCTTGTTTCACCGCCATAAGATTATCTTTTCAATCGAGTTTCCACTAAGTGATCCTCCACGCTTTGTTTTGTTTATAGATTCGGTTATGCTTTTGGTAGGTCTTCTTGTGCTTCCTCCTCTGTCCCTTTTTCCAGTATGGTGGGTTTTCGCCTTGTCTCGAATTAAAGCGTGGTCGAGCTAGTTCAGTAGTCTAAACTAATGTATTAAAAAACCTAGATTCAATAAAAAAAGAAAGCGCTTCCATTAGGATCGAGACATCGGTCGAGAGCTCGGCAAAGCATCAGAGTAGCAGGGCCATAGGACGTAAGCTAAATTCCAATCTTTTTTCCATTTTCTGGGGTTCGGAAGAATGGAATCTTTTGCCCTTCCACTCCGATATTATATTATATTAGATTATAGAACTGATCGTAGACCACCCTGCTGCTGCCGTTGAAGGAATAAGGGCTATTCTTGGAAAATGCTATAGTTGGGAAGTTCTCTTTTCTCTTTCTCGCAAACAGATTGACCGAGTTTGAAAGAAGGACCTGTTGGTGGTTTTGTTTTAGTCAGGTAATTAGTATATTAGGACAAAGGGCATTCTCTTGAAGAAAGACCGTAGAGTGAAGGCGATATATGATATATTCCTCCGGCCAGGAAGGATCAGAGTCGGCATTACAAGGATGGAGGTAAAAGGTAAATACTAGGTTTACCAAGGATGGAGGTAAAAGGTAAAGACTAGGTTACAGAATCAGCATAAGAGTGAGTGTTGTGAAGAAGCTAAAGAGTGTTGTCGACAAGAAGAGACTGGAACGGTAAGGGAAAAGGGCCGACATTCCGTGATTCAAGGGCTGGCTCTCGCAAGGGAAGGGCGCGGGGCATGATAACTCCACTTCTTTCGCACCCCGAGTGGCTTTAAGAGTATACCAGGACCATGTGCTCGAGAATCCATTAATGTTTGACTTTAAGCGCTAAAGGGAAAGTCTAGTTCGGGGAAAAAGAGTAAGGAGAAAGTCAGTAAACCGCAATCGGGTAAGAATTGAAAGGATAGGTTTTTTCGGGTGTTAAAGTAGTCTAGGTTGGTGCTTGTATTGGCGACTAAGGGGTCAATTCCTTCGTTTTTTCTCATTCGCTATTTCTGCTTTCGTCATGTCGGCAGCAACAGTATTGAATTTGTACTAGTTATAACCAAGTTCCGTTTTCATCCGAAAGCCGTTTTGGATCTAGTTACATCCTTTCCAACTAACATTTCAGCAAGAAATGAGAAATCCAGTCGGGCCGGGGCCTTCTCGTCTGCCCTGTACTCTACTCTGCTTCAGCACTAGACCGAGGCAGTTTTTTACTTTAAACAAAGAAAGTCAGGAGATTGAAAGCAACCAACCTTAACTCCCGGTAGCAGGTGTCGGCTAGCAAGTTTCGGTAAGAGAAAGGCGTCTGAAGATCGGTTATTGCATAGGTAGTTAATTGTCTTCCGACCCCTATCATGAAAAAAGAAGTGTAGCCACTAATGAGAGCTCCCTTAAGGCTGCGCGCGATCCCATTGGCTTTTAGGGTTAGGGACGAGCTTAAGACCTTTACTGGCCTTTGAAGAAGGAAGAGAAACAAACCTGTATGTGATGCCCCTTACACATCGCAGTAAGGAGGATCTGGCTAAACCTCTCTCAAAAGTATCCAAGGCAAAGGTAGTCTAAAGCTAAAGCATTCTCCTAGCGACCTACACTTTCTTTCCGGCTAACTACAACATTACTATGGATTTTATCGGCCCTACTTGCACCAAACTGTGCTTCCAATCAATTTCGATAAGCTAATTACTTTAAATATTCTTCCCCCTCTGCATCGATGGGTTTTCCACTCGAGATGGGTTTTTTAGAGATAGGATAATTCCCAGACTGAATGAAAAGGGGGGTAGCTGAACCGGTGGCTTCCGAAGCGAAGCGTGTTGGCAAGACGTGCGATCTATTTGCAGCACGGGCATAGTGGAATTCTCCTTGTTGGGAATCTCAGTCACGAAGTATAAGGTGGAATATTGGATCCTGAATGATGAGGAGAAGCGCATATAGTAAGCGGTGAAGAGAAGCGCGCCATATAGTAAGCAATCCGAAGAAAAGAAGAGAGTCGATCGCTCTAACCGAAGATGATCGAGTAGGCAAAGTGAACTAAGGCTGAACTAAGTGCTTTTCCTTCATTTATTTTATCAACGTTAACCACTTCTTTGGTGGTAAGCAAGGCCTTAGTCTTCTCCGCTAAGTGCTTTCGCTTCTGTTCATGCCTTTGATGAGGCCCACCCGGCTCGAAGTCCGTGACCTAGAAATTCGATGCTGTGCACTATTGCCATATCCTGGCTACCCGGGCCTTCACCTAGTACCGAGGGTGGAAAGCTGGCTGTAAAAAGAAAGAGAGAACCCCTAGGTTGTAAGAAAGAAAGCTTAGTGCAGCGCCAAGTGCCTCGCTAGTGGAGCTATAGGCGCTAAAGAAGCGGATAAGGAATAAGTTGATTTAGTAAAAGAGTGAGAACTCCCTAACGGAGCTCAATCTGCTTTTCGATTCGACGAAATGAACCGTAAGCCTTCTATTCTAGCCCCTTGTTCTTGAATCTAGTGAGTTCTCTGTAACTAATCTGGGTTGGATTAATAGGATAGGAATTCGGGGACTTGATTCTTAATTCGCAAGAGCTCCATTCTATACTATTGTTTGAAAGAATAGAAGATTTTATTGGGTTTTCAACGCTACTACACTTATTTTTGTCGAAATGTAAAAGCTGCACAGGATAGGGAGGCCGCCCCGTCCTCAAAGGAAAAGCATGGAGATCCACTCGATTATGGAATGGTGTGATGTTTTATCGCTCAATAAGGAGTACCTTTGTATATATAAATGTTTTGCTAAAGTGGTTGGTTCTTTTTAAGGCGGAAAGCAAGTCGAGACAAGAAGCACTGTCTCAGAAGCTAGCCTGTAATCCTTTGATTTTATATGTGTGAGTGCACTGGTCCGGTGTTTCTGAAAAAAAGAGATGGATGGGTTTTTTGGTGGCTGCGGTAGCCTTAACCATCTGCACAGCTTTCCTCATACTTCAAACATTAAGGCAGAGAGAGTTTGTTTAGGGTATAGTTTCAGATAAAAGCGAGAGTGGATGGATAGGCATAGTCAGAGGCAAGAGCTCTTCAGTAATAAATTAAGGGTGAGCGCACACAGCACAACTCCCCTTTTGGATCATTTCAGACTAGGCCATATATTCATTGAAAGGCAAAGCTAGACCATGCATTATTGTTAGGGTAAAGAACCTGCGCCGACACTAATCGCCCTATACTTGCTACGCCTGCTTCGCTACTGAGATCCCGCCACCAACCAACCGAGTTTGATCTTGCTATCACTTTTGAGGTTTCGATACTTTAGCGCGTATAGACGTTATGCGCTTTCCCGCTCGACTCGCACATATCGATTTACGTCCTATTTCTGTGACCCCTGCTGGCTCGAACTACTTTAGGATTACCTGTGCCCCTACTTTACAAGCACTTTTAGGATTACCTGTGCCCCTACTTCACTTAATAAGTAGTTTACGGATTTCAAGGTACACAAGGAAGCGGATCTACCTGCACGTCCGAAAGGAACCAAGATAAAAAAGATGCGTCATCGAGACCTGAAGACACCCGAGGAACGACTATTCAAGACCACGCAGACCGACCTTTTGTTAGAGAATCAGAGAGAGGCACGCTAGTTACAAGTAGCCCCACAGCAGCAACCTCTGATCAATCCGGGAAAGCGTCGCCCCTAGGGTTGGTGCGTGCTACACAGACTAGGATAGTTACCGTAGCGAGCCGGCTAGACCGCACAGCTCCAAGCAAGTGGATAACAGACGAGAGATATTGTCCTAACCCTGTTACCAGCCTTGTCCGTTTTATGGTAGAGTTGTATACCAAGAACGAAACCAATCTCTAGCCAAGCAACTACGTTAGACCAAGTCACTTAATAATAAGAATAATAAGATAAAGATGAGAAAGAGAAAAAAGCAACGTAAACAAAGGAAGAAAAAAGCAGACAAGAAAATTCCACACTACTACATTCTTTTCCACACTACTCTATTATTAGACTTATATACTTACACGGACTAAAAATATTAAAGGAGAGTTTCTAGTATCTGTATAAGATTAAACTCCTAACGGAGAGCCAGCTGCTTGTTGAAAGAAGCCGAACACTAGCGGATGAAACAAGGGATTCCACTATAACTGAAAGAGGAGACTAGGATGAAACTAGGGAGAAAACTGGAGGGGCCGCATAAGGTAGAGAATTAAACTCAGAACTCAGGTGCTTGAACTCAAGAATGGAGGCCAAGCAACTACGTAGGGGCCAAGTATAAGAGTCGGGTACTTCTCATTAAACGGAAACTCAAGCTTAAACACCCGAACTCCCCCTTGAAAGCGAAGGGAAGAGCAAGTAGTAGCTCCCAAATGGTGTATGCTTTAGAGTCGTTTATTCAGACCTGCTTTTTGCTTACTTGTTCTCTATTCTCTTTTCTTCTGCCCTGAACCCGAAAGCACCTGCATCTGAACCAACAAACCTACTGGGACCACTTTTACGCACAGTCGACTCGGGTTCCTATTGCGTTTGTACTTCTAGTATATTATTAAGGGTAATAGAGAAAGGGTCAATAACAGATAGGACAGACTTGTAGAGTTCGGGGTCAATAACTGAGTTTTGAAGCAAAGCAGCTTGTTACTATAGAAAGAGAATCAGATATAGACGAGAAAGATCAGTAGCGGAATTGCCTGTTCTTAAGTTGTAGAGAATGTCCTGTTCGCAAGTAAGCTACAGTGAGAGGCGTAAGCTACAGTGAGAGTTTAGGTCGGTTCTTCACTTGAAGTTAAGTTCCGGACAGAATCGAGTACGAGGTTGGGTTGGGGAAGAAGAATCCGCCTACGTTGCGAATCTAGTAGTGGGAAACATAGAAACCTGAGTTAGAGTAGAGGACCACTCCCTTAGTTCTCAGGAATCTCATCTATCTATCTTATATCAATTCAGGCAGGTCAACTCCCTTTCCTGTTAGATGGATCAGTATTTGTTTACTCGACGATCGAAAGAGGGTATTCCGCTAAAGACTGTCTAGGTCCCTGGGCCAAGTGGTGTATAAAGTAATATGGAAATTGATGTTTGAGTCGAATCGAATGCCCACGTAGCAGGAGTAGAATAAACATAAGAAGCCGGAAAGTAGAAACTCGAGAAGCAGGAGAAGAATCCGTGTCTGGTTCAAGTCTAATAAAACCATCAATCAGGTCAATGTCAATTAGGTATGATAGAAGAAGGTAACCAACCCTTTACGCTCACCGAAAACTGGAACTGTCAGAAGTACCCTAACTGCTGATTCAAATAAGGGAAATCAATAGGCAAAGGAAAGCAAGCCGACAAGTCGACAACTTGTTTCATTGGCGGGGTTTATAGAATCCGTAATCCAACTTAGAGGTAGGCTGCCAAGCTACTACTAAGAAAAGGGAGGTTTAGTCGAAACAGAAGTAAAAGAAGAATTAGCCAGGCAGAGCAGAGGGGAGAGTAGCTCTAGTTTCATGAGTTGTCGATTCAGAAAGGGGAGTTCAAAGAACAAGAGGGATAAGGAGCCTGAGTTGACTTACCTAAATTTGTACACTGGTACCTGAGTAAGGAGTTCAACTTGTCTATACGTAGCTTGGTGGGCTCGTTACTAACTCTTTCTAATGTATATAGTATAGGACCGGAGTTGCTTGTTGGCTTCAACTGGTACTGCTCGGAATGGAGCTAGTCCCCCTTAGCATGGAGCTGCAAGGATCAGGATGGAGTGGAGCTGGCAAGGGGTAGGATAGAGCTGGCAGGTGTAAGACTTAAGCTAGTTAGACTCGGAATGGAACTGCTAAGGGCCAAGGCCTCAAACAAAACTTACTGGCTCCCACACTACTAATGTTCCATCGGCATCAGAACAAACAAAAAGGCAGATCACCATTAGCAATAGCAAGCTTAGAAGCGGGAAGTAGCGAGTCTACCCGAGAAGAATCCGTAGAAAGAAAGGAAGCGCACTTGCGAACTGCCCCTTGCTTGAAGAAGAGAATTGGAGTTAACATATGAATGAATTGAATTAACCTTGACTGCTATGAGCCATAGGTATGTAGATGAGCCAATAGTATACAAGCCATCAATTGTTATAACAGTAATTAATGGAGCCTTAGGGGTCTCATAAGAAAGGTTTAGTAGTTACTTTATTGTTTAATCAGTTATCATTGTTATAAGGATCAGAATCAATTTCTTAAAAAACCAACAAAGGTAAAGCGCAGAACTCAGCTCGTAGACTTAACTCGCACCCTCACTTTACTTGATAACAGGCTATTCTTCTCTCGGCTACTAGGCTCACCTGCTCTTGAACACTTCTCCTCTGGCTACAAAGTTTTCCAATTCCATTCTTTAGTGCACTACCGGTAAGTAAACTCTGCTCTTGACCCTATCCCTATTCTCTTGCTCATCTAACTCTGTAAACTCATACAGATGCCACTGGGGATTCCACTTCTTTCGGAGTAAGGTAGAGCAGGAACAGGGCAAAGTAACTACTAAAAACTGCCAAGTCGACAACTAGGTTCATTCTGTTACTACTTAGGTCAATTCTTATCTTTTGGGGGTAATATTTGTCTGGTGCGGCTTACTTTGAATCTGCCCCCCCTAGTGTAATTCTGATTAGTAGGTTAAAAGTGGGATTCTTAAATGACTTGTTGGCTCGGTTAAGCCTTAGTGTATCCCTGGCCCAGTTGCTTGTCTTTGAGTTTCATTCTGAGTTAACTACTCGCTCACCTCTCCTTCTCTCACCTAGGTATAGAGTATCGGCATTGCGATAAGTTAGTGAAGACCTGGGCCCTCGCTTTAAGGCTGTTACTCACTAGCTTCAGTCTGAGTCGTAGTGTCATTCCGATCATCTCTAGCACTCCATTCTTCCATTCCGTATTCCTAGCCTGGAGTCTCTGATAGGTTTGAGTTTCATTCTAACCGATGAGTTCACCCCGAAATCAACTCTCACAAGAACTGGAACAGGAGAAGGTATTAAACGACAGAATAAACCCGACTACTTAAACAATAAACCCAGCTGCAAAGCCAACAAGCTACTATGTTTGACCAAGTAACTACTAGACAAGACGGCAAGCATACAGCTTTTCAGTAAGTAGAGCAAGGTTCGGTCCCTGGTGTGAAAGAATCAATAGGCAGGGAAGCCATTTAGATTTGTAGGGCCAGGCTTAATAGATAGTATAGTAGCGAAAGAACTAAAGTCAGAATAGTAAGATTCATAGGCAGTAAGGAAAGGCTTAAAGCTGTAGGGAAAGTCCTGTAGGTGTGGGTGGGAATGAAAGAATAAAGTCACAGACAAAAAGTAAGGGCAGCGTCAGCAGCGATGGCTTGATATGGTTTTTGGTATCCCTTGAGTTAAGTATTGTCTTGTAGGGACAGATGGCATAGCATACTTAAGCAAAGAAGCAAGGCTAAAGGAAAGAGAAGTAAGGCCTCTCACTAAAGAATTGAGCAGTAGGAGTGTAAGACTTAAGGGTGAACATAAGAATGCAAATTAGCAATAGAAGAATCAAGGGGTCAATAGAGAATGAAGTGAAGCAGTATCCGACTAAGAGGTATACTTGTACTTCTAGGGTAATTAAACAAGAGAGGAGGTATAGTAGCCTTAGATGTAGGAATAAGAGGTATACCGATTGTAAGTTGAATTCCCAGTTTCATCCAACAAGCAGACCCTCTCACGCCTTAACCTGACTTCTTAAATACAATAAAGGAGTCCTGAGTTAAAGGAGTTAGGAGTTCTAATTAAAGAAAGGAGTTATATATGAGTTAGGAGTCCAGAGCAATTACTTTTGGGGGAAGCTGTTCAGTAAGAAGTAGAGGCCGAAAACTGTTCATAGTTGCCTAGGAGCCTAAGGTAGAAAATCAATTTAGTTAGAGGAGCCGAATTAACTGTATTTGTTTACTCCGGAGAGGCGAGGAAGCAGAGCCAGAGAGGGCTATAGGTTCAAGTCAGAATGCAACCAGTAAGTATAAGCCTTTGAAGCTGGAAGGGGAGTTCCACTAGAGGAGAGATAGTCGCTTGGACCCTATTCTGAGTATTCTATCTTAAACTATTTCTTTGAATGCGCTAGCTATTATTTACTATGACCCTCTTTCCACTTGTCTTATTCAAATACTTATTAGTGAAATTCGAATACTGACTTGCTACATTCTGAGTGTGCTAGGTAGTACCTTTACTTATTAGTAATACAAGTTCAGAGAGTGAAGTCGAGTTTGGCGCAGAAGAGAAAGAACCAAGCAGAGGCAGAGAGCTGGAACTTTACCCCTTTCAACAGCATCTGATCTCGGAGACTCAAGCCTTCACAAACAAATAGAGCCTTGTTGAAGTCAGTTACTAGACTAGGGTAGTTTGGCTAGTACATAAGGTATCAATGACCCTATTCATCAGCGGGATCCCCCAGTTGCATTCTGTGTTTAAAGGGGATGGTTTCTACTACTGGTTTTGCTTGCCCCAGGAATTATGTATTAGGCCCCGGATCTCGCTCATTCCTCTGTCTCTGTAGGCTGCTAGTGGTGGCTTGGCTCGAGAACTAAGTAAACAGTTAGTTGAGTAGTTAATGCCTTAGTAGTAGTGGATTGGTGGCTTTCAGCACCTTTAGTTTCAATTAATCGCGAGATAGATAAATATAAGTTCATTGGTTTATCTTGTATAGATCTGTATAATTACAAAGCAAGGTTCTATATACACAACTCCCTTCCCTTCTTATTGCACTTTCGCCAACTCCTTTCCTAGGCAACACTCCCACAGCTGAAGCTAGTAGGCATTCGAAAAGAGCTAGAAAAGAAAAGAGATGATCCTCTCTTCCATCGATCGTAGATGACACTGGAACTGGAACTTCTTTTAGCGCAGAGTCAAGTTGTTCAACAAATCATTGAATCTCTGTTAATGACCTAGTTCTTCTATACCTATACTCAAGGTTGCTTCTTTAGAAAACGGATTCTTATGTTGCACGTCAGTGAGCGGAGCGGGCAGCTTATTCTATGGTTGATGATCCCTTCATAGTAAACTCCTGACTCTCCTATTGGAATTGAATCTCTCTCTCTTATTGACCTGTACTAAATTCGATACTAAACTGGCTTCCACCTATACCTACGAAACTTAACCGACGGGGTGGGCATGAGCACCGAACCTCTATAGGATTAAGCACCGAACCTTTCTCATAGACATCTGCCCCTGACCTATGCTTCTCGCCCTCTTGCAAATAAGGATGTCGCTTCTGAAACTTGTCGATGAAACTTGAATAGGCAATAAAGCTGCTTACTATCCTCGAACTATACTTGATACTTAAGGAGCTAGGCGATAACAATACTTTGCACTTCTTAAGGCCTAAGGAATATAAGTTAAGTGGAAAGTCAAATAGGTGCACACTCAATTCCGTATGCAAGGATAGCAAGGCAAGTAAAATCAAGTTTCTATAAATTGATGCTCCAGAAAGGGAAAGTAGTCTTGCAAGCTGAAAGTTAAGTTTCGGGTACGAAAGTAGTTTACGAGATAGATTATTGGCGGAGCAGACTAATCAGCAGGAACAGAATAAGTTCGGTATCTTGGTGTTGTCGGTTCATAACTTCAAGTATAGGTTAGGTCGGCGCTGTTGGGTTACTAAATTTGATGAGTGGTGCAAGAGAACAAGATAAGGAGCCCGGGCATAGAAAGGGTTATATTCTTCCTCTTAATAGAAAGGGTTATATTCTTCCTCTTTTATATACTAGCTCTGTGCTCGAAAGAAGAAATTAATGTGTTGGTTAGGCTAAAGATAAGTAAGCAGTAAGCGAAGCGGGAATAGAAGGAGTTCGAAAAGAAGCCGCAGGTTAGTATTAGTCTTAAAGTGGAGAGTCTTGAGTGTCAATTCCTAATCCTAAGATCGATTTCAAATAGAGATATTCGGCAGTTCGAGAATCCGCAGTTAAGTCTAAAGGAAAGCAGTCTAAATCTGGTGTCGCAATAAGATCATAAGCGGGGAGTTTAATCAAGATCTCAAGCTGGCTAAAGTTAGGAAGTATAATAAAGATAATCAGCCAGTTCCAGTTCTAGGATATGCAGCTTATGAATGTTCTGTTCGTTCTTATTCCCAGTTCGATTATAAGAAGCACTAGTAACGGGCTCATATGCCCTTGTTTAATCCTTTCCATTAGTTGTTTATAAGCCTAGGTTAAGTAATGTTTGCATTCTCATAAGTCGTAGCCCCATCAACTAAATAAGCTGCCCTATTTACAATTATTAGTAGGCAGCTCTATTCTTGTTATCATTAGGTAGTTCTCAGTTGTTAATTGCATTCCCGAGCTCAATTCGGAATTTCTCTAGTAGTCAACTACTCTAAGATAGAATAGAAATAAGCGTATGATAAATAGAAGTCACCCGGGATAAGACATTTTACAAGAAAAGATAGAATGAAAACATGGAGTTGTAAGGCTACCTATGGAATGAAAAAGGAAGGACTTGAGGTCAGTTAGTTTAAGAGTTAGAGAAGAGAGTACCAGAGTTCACCCCGCAACCTATACTTTAGGGCTAGACCAGCTATCATATTAGTAGGAGTAGTCGCCCACTAGATCATATCTATATTGTTAGATAATAAAAAAGAATTAACGGAATGGCGGGTAAGAGCAATAAGTCCCCCCCGCCTTAACGACTAATATCAAGGCCATTTTGAGGGTATCTATAATCTGGCTGCCGCCCTTCATTCTCTAACTGTAACTTCAATGCCTATGGTCCCAAACTAGAGGCTGACTTTACAAACGAAATCGACCTCGCTGCCCCCACATGAGCAAACTGACACCACCGATCAAAAGAATCAAAAGCACTGCCCGCCACTATCATATCAACTCTCACTGCCGATAACAACAATAGAACCGATGCTACTTTTCCTTATCCTTATACTTATACTAGGAACTCCGGCTTTTTCTCTAAATACAGAAGTTCACCCACTTGTTTGAGCATAGCTTTCCTAGCAATTAGGCTTACTTTACCATCTCCAACTATGCCCCTCTTTGCTTTCAAGCTGTATTTTACCTATCGGGCTTGCTTTTCTCCGAGTTTTAGGATGACTTTACTATATCTCAATAGAAGAAACAGCAATAGAAGAAACAGAGTCAAACAAGCGCTTCTCATAATATCTCTACTGCTTATGGGCCTACCTATCCAGTCTTTGATTCCCTCCGGTCGATACCCGTATCTTTTTCATTTCGTTATTCAATGTAAGTATTCTGTTTTCTTATAGTAATTCCACTAGCTCGTATCAATAGAGTAAAGTTTAGTCGGGGGCCCCGGTGTTTAAAGATTTCCTCTTCTCTTTGTTGGGTCATATCGTAAGTCTCTCTTTTAGAATTTATAATGAATATTAGGCTGTTGCTTCTGATCTTTCTCTTGCCAACTTTAAACGGAAACTAAAGGCACTCGTAGACAACCAAGGTAAAGCCAATCGTATTAATGAAGTAGCACCCAACCTAGAAAACACTTGAACCGTTCACTTTTCGGCTGTTTAGCATTAAGTCTGATCTTCCTTTAAACGTGGGTCCTCACTTAAGTACATTGGGTCTGTGTCCTGGGGGGTGGGGCGAATTCCTATTCTATACTAGGCGCTGGAGATAGATTACATTCTGAACTTACGAGGTCGGGCGCGGCACACGAAACAAGTCCTTCGGTATTAGTTTAGTTCCACCTATTGGTCCAACTGTTGTTGCAAGGTTGAGTTCTACCTATTGGTCCAACTGTTGTTGCAAGATAAATTAAGTAGAAAGTCAGTTAGCTGCAAACGGGAAAGAAGGAGGTCAATGTCTGTAAGTAAGGTTTTCCTGTCTGTAAGTAAGATCGTGTAAAAGTCAGCAGCCAGCGGGTAAACAAGTTAAGTTGATTCAGAAAGTCAAGTCGAGAGTAAAGGGAACCAGTTTCTTTTCAAACAACCTCTATCCTACCCAGGTGCTCGATAAGAAATTGATGCTCGAGTTTCATCCTCTGTGTTGAACGCGGAAGCTAAAAGAAAGCGCACTAAGGGTTATAATTAGGATCGAATCTAGCTCCCCTTTCGCAAGCCTCGAATATACAGTGAAGTTACGAAAATCGGCAGCAAATGCTAAGTCTACCTCGCTTCCCTTGATCCTAGCCCGCTCGGCCTACTCTTTATCTTACTGGAGGCGCCAAACAACTATTCTGATTCCCTATAGAAGGGATATGATCTAGCCTCTTACTTGTCCATTTCATTATTCAATTAGGTACTCCGCTATCTCAGATAAGGTAACAGAATGGAACAAGTGCTTTAAAGGCCGGAACCTGAGAGACTCCACTCGAAACTAGGACTTCCCTACTGATACGGTAATCTATATGAAACAAGACTTCAAACAAAGAGAGGT
The DNA here is from genome assembly GCA_900464855.2 of Musa schizocarpa. Classification (NCBI taxonomy): domain Eukaryota; kingdom Viridiplantae; phylum Streptophyta; class Magnoliopsida; order Zingiberales; family Musaceae; genus Musa; species Musa schizocarpa. The sequence continues at coordinate 634,987 of LR890027.1, forward strand.
AGTTTGCAACCAAGTCAAGTGAGCTTTGAGTTCTCCGACTTAGAGCGAGGAAGGGCCGGCTAGAACAAGTGAGCTAACTTCTTTATTTGAAGTGTGAGTCTTTCCTTCAGTTTGTTTGATTCTGATAGAAGTTGTCGTTGACTTGTTATCGAAGGGTTCAGTCCCATTGGGAGCAGTTGTGCATTCTACTATTACGATAAGAGAATAAATCAATTACAAAACCCATTATCATATATTACCCCCCAAAATACTGAATGATTGGAGGAGAAAAAGAGGAGAGGCATACTAAACCTAGGGAACGGAAGGGACAAGCGCAATACCACAACCAATAAGCAAGAGTAGAAATCAGGTTAGAGTAAGGATCCGAGACGGTAAAGTAAGTCGGGTATATTGTCAAATAGGGAATGAAAGAAAGTAGTTTCGGCTTTTACCAAGGTAGTAAGACTAATAGGTTAACTACAGGAGTTAGACCATTAGTTAAGCATGTAGGGCAGTAAGCGCAGGCCGAGATAAGGTAGAGCAAGGTCCTAGTTGTTAGCGATATAATTTTAGGTCAGACAGCAGGGCGTACCTAGATTCTTCTACTCCTAGGTTTCTGCTTTTCCTTCTGGAGTTGTTCTCTTCTTTTTCTTACCTCTACTCTATTCTATATGCGCTCGACCATACTTAGGTTATTACTGGATGCGCTAGTCTCGTATCGTGGGTAGTATCATAGTTGTTTCTAGCATCTAAGACTAAAAGCAAGCAACAGTAGACTTTAGACAAGGTGGCAGCAGATTTATATTCAAGGTAAGTGAGCTTTGGAGTTAGTAGTTGTAGAGTTAAATAGCGATATGGATAGTCAGGGTTTTTACTCCGGTGAGTAAGGGCTGCTTTTACGCTGGCAAGTTCCAGTATTTGAGATATAAGCCCCATTCTTATTGACAGAGGAACCGTACTTCAAACTAAAGAGAGGCAGGCCAAGAGCTAGTGCAGTTTCAAAATCAAAGTCAAGGGAGACTGGCTCATAGGCACATATAGTAAGTAAAGCCAGGGTTGTTAGCTGGTAGGGTGAAAGGGAAAGGGTACGGAATAACCTTACTAGCTCTAGATAGAAAAAACACTATAGCACCAGAACGAGGGTATACAAGTTCGTCATCACTTAGCTTACTTGCTGGCAGGGTACAAAACACAAGATGGATACAAAGTAGGCTTGCAGGATACGAGGGTTACTCTATTTATCCCAGGCAAGAGGTCGAATGACGGAGGTTTCTCTACCCGAGGGATGAACTCTCAAGGAAATAAGTACTCAATCCTAGCCTACGGCGACAGCCAATAGAATAAAAGAAAGGCAAGCTCCATACAGATAGTATAAAAGGATGGCGTTGCAACAACAAGTGAGTCACCCGTCTTTTCAGCAAGCCCGTTAGCACCCAAAGAAATATAGTCTGAGGTGTAAGGTTACAAAAAACTACTTCTATATACGTAACCAATGAACAGGACTAACGCGCTAAAGAAGAGCATTAGAAAGCTTATACTCCACTGGGCGATATCCACTAGGCGAGATCCAATCCACTGGACAAGCCTCTGACTACTTTCCATTTCACCGTGTAGTAGGCGTCGTATTCTGTCCACAATGACACAAGCACCCGAACTCGTTAACTTTGCGTTTCTGCTGACTTGACCTGACCTCCGCTTTTTGTTATGAACCGCTTAAATGAACCTTGGATTTTATTGTCAATTAACAGGGATTAAACAAGAACATGAACTCTACCCACGACAAGAAGAAGGAGGCTATAGCAGAACCCTAACTCACTGACGCCTTAGCATTTGTTCTTGTTGGACCTGCCCTGTCTGAAGTCAACTACAAATCATCGACTGTGCTTTCGAGCGCATAAGATTTTGGAATCATCTAACTCTTGCATCGCATTAACCTAGCAATCAATAGAGTTAACTTTATTCTTCTTCTCTTCAAGCTAGTTGTCTATCAACTTATTCTGTTATTCAAGCTAGTTGTCCATCAACTGATTGTCCTGTCCTATCTTCTCTTCTTCAGTGCGGTTCATAGAGATGGAGTCTTCTTCAGTGCGCGGGTCATAGAGATTGAGTTTAAAGAAGCCACAAACAAGACTAATAAGTGCTTTAACAGGGGAGTTTCCAAAGACAAAGCTCGCGCCTGCTTCTTTACCTGCATCTTATGGTGATCCCCAGTTGTAAAAAAAAAATGATTATTGATATACTAGTAGTAGGCGATAAAGAGGTTTCCAAATTATTACTTTTTTGGAAGAGCACTAGGCACGCCGGTTGGTATAGCTCCAGTAAATACATGGTTGACCTTTACACGAAAGAAAGAGTGTCCGCATCCGGACTAAACCGACTTGACTTGGACCACTAATTGTTTGGGCTGTTAACCATGATTGGGGGGTTGGTTAGTGACCTTAGAGCCCGGGGAGTGGCATCTTAGATTAAGCCCCTACCACGAATTCTTAGCTTCCTGCCTTAGATACTGTAGCAGAGCTCTTACCTTCCTACTTAGGAGTTCAATTCATCAATTAAAACTAGAGAGACAGAGGCGCAGTTGATTTCCCCTATGTCTTATGTCTGGGGGCGGGTAACTCTTTTAATTCTTGCTCTTCTGATCCTACTTTAAGGCCGGGCAATTCTCTACTGAATCTCGCATCAAGGGCGGAGTAGTCTCTTCTTCCCTTTTCATCACCGACAACACCCCAGAACTATATAATTGCTGCCGTTCTGTCCTCTGCAAGTCGAGTTTTGAGTTACCTAATTGAATCTACTGTGCTAAGTAATTGAATCTACTGTGCTTAAGAGATAGGAAGATTGCTTAGTCTCTCGTATCGCATTAACCGCGCTGAGAGTTGGGACGAAGTCAACAAATACTATATTGAATCCATCTTGCTTCGAGCTCCCTAACGCCGTACTTGTGCTTGTTCCTAAGCTTGTTGCAGGCAGTAAAGTGACCCTTCTTATGTTCTATGTACAATATAGAATAATGAATAGATTGAATTACTCTACAGTACTTTCTCTGGTGCAAAGGAAGAAAGATCTTAATCAAATAAAAAGTAAGCATCAAGTATATATATATATATATTTCTAGTAAGAATAACTTTTATGCGATGTGCACTATCTGAATAATCTTAAGGCATAAAGGTCACTTTCCAGGATTTGTTGCTTCATCAGAAAAAAAAAAAAAAAGCATCATCCGAGTAATAAGCTGGAGCAGAAGCAGTTAATTAAGGCGAAAGAAAATCAGCAGCAGTTCTAGTGTAGGGTGCTAGTCTTGGAAGCAGGTGATTCTGTTGATGCTGTAGTAGCTCGGCCAGTTCTAGTTTTGTATGGAGCGGGTGCTTTGCTTACCATGAGAGAGTGAGTTTACTGGTTCCCTTTCAAGCTTTTGAGTTGACTCTCCTGTTATAGAAAGAAGTACCCTTATAAAGACCTATTACTCCTTATCCGACTTCTGTTCTGATACAGATCCCCCGCTTCTAAATCCTTCTCCCGTTTTGATGAAACACTTGAATAATTGATTGCTGTGCAAACTCACCTATTTGAATTGAATATCCATCTTATCCTTATTGCACTTGGTATGGAAGCTTGTAAAGTAAACCCAGTCATTGAACTTGCTTGTGCAGAGACAATAATTTGAGATCTTAGGGCTCCAACTAAAACATTTGAATTTAGTGTGCACTACTTATTATAGGAATGCTGTAACAACCCTACTTACTGCTTACTCGAACTACACTTGTTGAACTCATATCGACTGCTATCCATTAGCTTAGGTCCGGAAATAATCCATTCTATCTAACCAAGACAACCTAGAATAATGGAATTGGATGTTAGACAGAGGGTTCAGCTCCATAATATAAGTTAAAGAATGAGATATTGGGCAGAGGGTTCAGCTCTATAAGATGAGTATTAGGAACAGATCTAACAACCAATGGCGACGTTGACGTTGTGCTTACGTGAAGAGTTTTTTTAATTTGATACTGTTGCTATTTATACTATATTTGCAAATTAATTAAATAAGTGAGGACGCTAATTCAGTGCTCTACTCCAATCTATTAAGGGTGAGGCTGGCTGTGCCTCTAGCTTATAAGTAATGGCAACAAGGAAAGGAAGCAATAATTCTATTCCTTCACTTCAAGTCAGAAAGAAGTTTGCGAGTTTATGGAGTTTAGAGTAATAAGTTAGTTTGTGCCAGCAGCAGTAATAAGTGAGTGATGAGCCAACAATAATAGGTTAAGAGCCAACTGTTTAGTTCCTATGAAGCGCCATTAAGGTGAATGTTACCCCGGATTGCATTTATTTCCTGAACCTACTTTATACCCAACAAGCAACTGCTACTTTACTTAGAAAAGACTTAACCAAACAAAACAAGGCTTCACCGCCGGGCAACCCCTTGCCCCCTTTGAAAGCTAATTCCTATGATCGATTGTTAGCCTTCTACCAATGACTTCATTCTAGAGCGTAGGGTCCCAAACCTTGCTCTACTGCCTCTGGGACTGACACTACCTATCTGTATTCTTGAACTAATAAACGCTAGACTGAACCGGGGAATCGACCTTAGAGCAGAGAGCTTCCCGTCAACAAAGCCTTTCGCCCCTATAGAGTATGGGTAATTCCCCTTTATATGCTAACTCGAAACAGGGCTTTACACTGCTGCTTCCGAGCCTTACTTGTATTCGTTTAACTCCTCAGCAACTTACCATGAGAACTCAACAGATCAAAGTGATTCTTTGGGCGCCTGACGACTTTGGCTGCCCTCGCCCCACCTCGAAGCTGCCTACCTTAACTACTATTCTGACTTTATAGTCGACTTCTTACTTCTGAGTTGAATTACAATAAAATACCTTACCACTTATACTAATACTCGGACGAGCTTGATTCTAATAACGCTATACTACAGAGTCTATTTCGGATATGCAACAGTGACGTAATAAGCAGAGGTACCCAAAGGAGTTACCCAAAGGAGTTACCCAACGAAAGAGAAGCAAGGATGCCAGGAAGGAGTAGTAGCGCGCAGTTTCAGTCAATAGATATATAATGTAGCTGACGAGCAATAGCCTTAGTTCTGAGCCGGGTTTCCTTTTATTGGCGGTTGTTTTCCTTGTTCCGAGTTCGGTTCTTCCCCTGCTACCTATAATTATGGTGGTGTCCATTTTCTTATTTGACTTTTGGGGTTAAGTGTTGGTCTTTTACTTATGAGTCAAATTCTTATGAATGTCGGTTCAAGCCTACTGCTTTAGAGTTTCATTCCCCGGGTCGAGCCCCCTGTCATCAGTGATTCGATTCTTTTTTTAGTCACAGTATTGGCCTTGTTATCAATAGTGGAGTTTCCTGACCCTAAGCTCTTAGCTAAATTCAGATTATAAGATGATTTATTCATCGGTAGCTTGTTTCTGAGAAGCAGAAGTCACAGCCTTATGTCTATAGTAGATTCATTCCATTACTTATTGATTGATTTCCTGGATTCGAGCAAAGGTCTATTATTCTTCTCTTGGTTGGGATGATTTCTTTAGCTGAGCTACATTGGTTACATTAGGATCAGTATGAAACCAAAGAGAGGTAGTTTGAACCCAAGTAAAGCCAGCTTTGAGTTCGGAGTGGCATATACTGTTAGTAGAGAAAATCCCTATTCCCAAGTAGATTCTTGCCAGCAGTGATTCAATTCTTATAGACAGGAGTCACAACCCCATAGGGTAACAATGGAATGATTTTTCCCCAGTGGTTCCATTCTCCTAGTTGGTTCCATTCCCCTAGTTTCCCCCACAGATGTACCCTAACTTCTGATTTTGATTCACTGAGGGCGATGCTTTATTCTTCCCCGGAGCTGTATTCTGACTTGCTAGCTAAGTGGGGTCTTATACTTATTCCCTGGATTCCGTTACTGCTGAGTTCAACTCCTATTTGCGAGTTTGATTACCCGATGCACCTGCTCATTCTTATTCATAGGGAGCCCATATTATAATGAGTATTCTGCGCCTTCTTTCTTTCATTCCGCCCCCTGTTTCTACTCTATCAGGTAGTGTTGAGTTCGAACTTATGTATTTCATTCCGTGCAATGCGCGAGCTAACCAGTTCTGTGACTAATGTCTTTCATTCTGACATACTGCCTATCTAGTAGTGAGTTCTGATTAAGCAAAGGAGAAATATGGATTAGTATACAAAGAGCTAGTCTGGTAGCGCCTTACTGGAAAGTGAAATTTGTATACTCACCACTCGCCTTAGCCCTAAATACGACTCCTTGAAATTCTAACTTCAAAAGTTTATTCTCGTACTACTGAGTTCGATTCCGCACATGCGCCCAACTAACTACGTTCCTTCCATTACTTTACTACTTGATTGAATTCCTTAGTCATGGTTTCATTACAACTACTACGACTGGCATATAGTTCATCCATCATCGTAGAATGAAAGAAGGGAAAACAAGGGAAGGGCAGCGGAACGATGGTGAGCTACTGGAAAGAGTTGAACCGGGATCAAACCAACACCCCCAAAAAGAAGAATTCATTGCATTGGTATTCAATCTTACTCGTTAGGTCCCCATCCAGTCTTAAAGCCTGGCTGCGCCTCTTATTGTTTTCCTTACTCAGGTCCTTATTACTCGGTTGCTGGTCCTTACTTGTTTGTTTTAGTAGCCCCTTCCCGGATATAAAATACTAATGTTAGGATACAACCACCGCTAATCAGAATAACTGACATCCTCACTCGCCAGGCAGTAAATCTGACTTGTTGTAGTAGTAAATATTACTTCTTTGCTTCCAAGCGGGTACTACTGCTTCTAAAGAATGCAAAGAGGAGTTAAGAGACCTTAAGCTAAGAAGGGTAGGCTACGATATAGTAAAGAAAGGTTCGAGAGCCGTAAGGGAAGTATGAGTCTGTTATTATCTATGTCTTTGTAGTAGTGACTTGGCCGCCGTTGCTTGTCTATCCGTGTCTTGGCCATTTTATCATTTCTTGTTCGATGGGGGTTCTACCAGAATTCTTATCCTCTAACTCTGTTCCTTGGTGACAGATGATACCTTACCCACCTGGTGCTCTTTCTACAAAGACAGATGATAGTCAAACACCCGAACCTAACTCTCCTCTTGACACTAGCTGCCCTCCCGAACCGACCTCTGCTCCTATAACTGCATTCAGATTGGCTGTGGAATCCTATTTCCTTAATAAAGATAATATAGAATATAGTAGGAGAAAAGCCGACTAAGGTTATCGATTGACTCATGCCCTATATTCTCTATTTCTTCTTTGCTTAAAAAAGCAGATGAAGCCTACCCGAGCGAGGCGAGCACAGGACTTGGTAATAACAAGAAAACAGGAAGAGATGGTAGGGAAACAATAGGAAGTGGGTAAGAAAGAAAGGACTGGAAGCGCCAAGCAACGACTGCTGATTGAGCCGACTTAATATAAGGGCTCTTATCCGATACCTCTGTAAACAAATACAGATGAAACTCGGGGTGCCCTAAGAAGCAAGTAAACCCTAAACTAAGTGAAGTAAACCCTAAACTCAAGATATGGGTGTGTAAAATACTCGCATCTTTAGATGTTTGATGGGAAATTACCTATGAAATATACTCAAAGGCTGTAGAAGTGCATTTTAGACTAGAAGATTGATGGTTCCGCTCCTATAACTTAATTCTGATCTGAGTAGCTGACCTAGCCCAGTAACAGACTGAGGGGAATCGTATGTCAACTACCCTGACTTTGGGCAACACCCGAACTCTCAACTGGACCAGACCACTACCACTAGACTCAAAGAGTCGGGAAAGAGACTAGAAAGATGGTGTTAAAGCCAGGCAAGCAGACAACTATCAACAAGGGGCTCCTGCCGCGCAACACGAACAAAGGAATTGTTATAACCAGTTATAACATGCTACTGTTGCTGCCGCGCAACGGCGCAAGCCGTTGCTTGTCTATCCGTTGCTTGGCCCCCTTCCTTCCCTAGCAAAGCAGGCATACCAGAGTTCACCTTACCCGAACCCACATCTTGAGTTTGAGCACCCGACCCCTAGTATAGTCAGTAATCCAATACCCGACCCTAACAAGCAAGTAAGTCCAGCCTACCCGAGTTAAGTCTGGTTATGCCTTAGATCAGTCTGGTTGGTGTGAGTTGAAGGCTTGCTCGCCCTTACTTATATTCCTTCTCTCATCTAACTCAATTCCGTTTTATACCATCATTCTTTTCCTCTGTTTTCTCTTCTCTTCTTACCACAAATCATTCATTTCTCACTCCTTCCGTACTCTCCAACTGATCTCCTACTTCCAACTGATCTCCTACTACTTATATCCTTCTCTGGAAACTATGCCTCTACTCTGGCAACAAATGATTGTACTGCTGGCTACTCTCCTGTACCTCTTACCTATGGCTCTTCCACCTATGTCAACTATTCACTTCATTCGGCTAATCTCACTCTGGCTCTGTTAACTAAGTAATATCTTTTCTCTCTCCTATAGCTCTGGCAACTGACACTCTTTACTACTTACCCACGCCGTTCCATTCTGTAATTGCTTATTCCTAGTTGTTAGTGTCAATTCTTACCAGTGAGTGAACCCCGACCCTACTTCTTTAGTTTTAGCATCCGACTAGACCTCAACTCCCTTACCTGTAAACAGGACCACTACCGCTACTAAGGCTTTAACGCCAATAACTCCACTCCTACCTCTGTCAACTTCAGACTAAACAAGGGATTCCACCAGAACAGGACTCAAATCTACCACTTGCAACTGGCTCATCTTTGCTAATTGAATGAGGCTCGGCTCCCAAGCACATAGCAAGTCATAAATCAATTATAACATGTTATTTAAGAGTCCTAACTCATTTCCTCAGTGCTTAATTCTTCCCTCTAGTTTCATTCCGACTTCATAGCCAACAAGCAACTACTAATGTTGCGCGTTAGTCTACTGTGCTGAACTAGTTTTCATTCTTATCTTAGTACTAGATGCTTACTACTAGATGCGTAGAATTAATACCTTATGTACTAGATCTGATCTCATCGGGCCAAATCACTACTACAAAGACATAGCAAACAACCAACTACTACTAGGGCCAGAAAAGCAAGATTCCCGGTTGACTTCTCAATTACTGCTTACCTTGGAAACCCTTAACCTCTCATAAGTGTTAACCCCGAACCCACCTCTTCTCTTACCTAGGGCAACAATACCTCTGGCTCATCTAACTCAAGAAATCTACTTTACTCACATTAGCACTTTTTTTCTACCCTTGCTTTATAACTCTTGACTAATTACCCATACCCTGCTTGTGCTTGTTCCCTTGCTTGCAGCCCTAGCGCTACTTACAATAGATAGATTATTTACTAGCTTGGCGGTCTAACGTATACGCTTGGCCGGGAATTCAATCAGTCAGTAACATCCACTCATTCTTTAGAGTTACGGGAGTTAGTCTCCGAAGTTTCAGAGGTGGCATTCATTCTTAAGGCGATATAGCTCATGCATCAAAGGTACATCGTCAATTCTTCGTTCGCTTCTTGGGTGCGATCAACAACAATAATGCGTTCATTGAGGTGTGCGGCGAGCACCACCACTAACTGCTTGTAGGAAACCTCATTCTTCAATTCCTTATTTTAGCAATAGGTGTAGTAGAGTGGTCCAGGTCGAGGTCAAGTGGAAAGTGTAGTTTCGAGGTTTATAGTGGAATTCTTTTTTAGCTGTGACTGATGTGACTTATTTCGGTGTTAGAGAAGTCAAGTTAGTTCCTGTTTTCGGGGGTAATAGCTGGAATAAGTGAGTTTTAGTTCTTATATACTCTACATGTGAGTGAAATGCTATATGAGTGAAATGATTTGCAACAAGCTCTTTCGCAAGAGCAAGCCCCGAGCGAGAGTAACCCTTAGCATCCCGAACTATAAGGAAGGAAGCAAGCAGCTTGAATATAAGTACGGGCAAGCACAAAAGCAAAGAGACTCTCGTACTTATTATCTCTCAAGTGAGAATTGAACTAAACCAAGACTACTTAGGACAATCTCTTACCGATGAGTGAACCCCGACCTCTACTCTGGACTAGCTTGCCTCTCTCTACTCACCAGACTTAAGAACCAGAACAGGTACCAACTTAATATAGGGTCTACTCCTACTTAGTTCAATTCTGTAATTCCTACTTCTGAGCTTGCTGGCTCTTAGGAACTTCATTCTTATCCTCTAACTCTGTTCCTTGGTGAAAGATTCTACCTTTCCTACCTATCCCCTGGCTCTTAACTACTCGTATACTAGTTTGGGACTCCACTCGGTATTCAACAAGAACAGCAGCTGACTACTAATACTGTTATGGCTCATCGACCTCTGGCTCATCTAACTCAAGCTACTATACCTTTCCATCTCATCTTTCTCTTGCTCATCTCTGCTAACTCTGGCTAATCAATATAACCCTAGAGTCTGTTTCTGGACACCTCGTATCAAAGAAAGTAATCCAGTCTGCCCTTTGCTCTACCAATGCAAGTAATCTAGTCTGCCCTGTGCTCCACCAATACAGGGATTCTTTCTCATAACTAGACATTCCTCGATTTATACTTACCTCGCTACATCTATCCCAATTGTCATTAATATACTTGTTTGAAAAGTGTGAAGAGCAGGTTAGCAATGTACCTGGGTTTGGTTGGAGCAGATACATCCGTAGATTATTCAAAGTAAGGAAATGCAGCTGTTAGAGCAGTTATCACGATGGTTTGCCAGCCTGAACTGCTTCCCTTTTGCTTACTTATGCTTGGCGGACTTGTAGTTGCTGATCTACCTGTGGCTTCTTCGGATGCTGACTTTATTGTCGAATCCCTTGGTTCATCTTACTGCTGTGACTCAGATCGGTCATATCGGTCATATGAGTGCAATTCTAACTTTCAAACTTATACTCCCTAGCATTAAGAGCAGTTAAGAAAGAGCGAGTCCTGTTCTAGAGGGTAGAAAACTACTTATATATCTCTGGCTTTCATCTTACCGGGGAAGTGGAATTCCTTGTTTCAGTGAGGGTAGGGTGTAGCTCTTGGAGCCTGTTGCCTGAGTTCAAAGAGATGATCTGAGCCTTAGTTAGCTGAGCCGGGAGTTCTTGTGCTCGTTGCTTGGCCATACTTACTTGTTTTATTAGATCTGAGCTGAGGCTGCAAGCGGGTATCTCGGGTGTTGGATTGGATCCGCATTCCTTTACGAATACGGGAGACTCAATATATGATAATGAACCTAGCAATATTCCTTTACGAGTAATAGAAACTTGTCTTGATTATGGAATGGAAAGAAAAAGCGACATACGAAAGGAAGCCCCTTCATATACTTGTTGTGGACTGAGGAACTCACTCCTTACTACTTCCTCGGTAGCTCTCACTCCTTACTGCGGTATCAACCCCGGAATACTGAATTTAAGAAGTGGGAATAATTCGGGTGGAAAAACCATCAAAGAGGAATGGGAATGTAAATAATGGGAATGTAAATAATATAGAAAAAACGGAAGCATTTGACCCGTAGCCACGCCCACTAGGAACTGAGTGGCAGCTTGGCGGAAAGCCTAATACTCGATGGTTACATAGAATTAGAGTCTGTCCTTTTTAAAAGAAGCTAAGTAAATGAACCCTATCAAGAAGCTAAGTAAATTAACCCTATCGTGACTTACTAAACGAAAAAGCCCCGACTTAGTAAGGCTTGACCGAGAGACTATAGAGTCAGCCCCTATGACCGAGAGACTATAGAGTCAGCCCCTAGTCAGTTAGTATGAGTCAGTAAGCATACCGAAATTCTGTAATTCAAGTTTGCCAGGTAAGGTTAGCCAGAGTAGAGGTACGCAAGGTGGAATCTTAAATAAGGAGTTTCGGTCGGGAAAGACAATCAGAATCGCATGGGATGAAGAAAATGGGAAGAAATGAAAAGAAATGAGAAATATGAAATAAACCAGAAAACTACTCATATTTATCATATACCAAATAAGTAGACAAATAGTAGGGAAAAAGAACTATCCAAATATATGTTATTATATAATAAACCAGAATCAACAAAGAATTCCACTGGGTAATGCAAGGCTATAGCTACTAATAACCAGAACCAGTGCTAACCAGACTCAGACACCTAACTACAGGACTAAGACATGAAGAGGCAGTGCAAGGCTTGAACCGGTGCTACTTATGCTATTGGTATTGATGCTAGGGTATGTGGGGTACTAAGACTGAGGCACCTAACAACAAGACTTAACCCGGGTAGGCATAGAATGGAGCTAAGTAAACTAAGAATTGAACCACAGCTACTAGCCTAACAATCAGTAGTTACAGAATTGACCTAAGAGGTGAGCAAGTAGGCGAGGTGAGCTAGTAGGGAAGTTCGAATTGCACTCAGTTGGCAAGTAGGAAAGGTCAGAATCAAACTAGTAACTAGAAGAATGGAACAAAGTAGTAGTGGACAGTTGCATCAGTATTAGTTTACTCCGGTATCGGATAAGAATTATGGTATTGTTGCCATAGCAGAGGTGGAAGAGCCAGAGGTCAGGTTGCCAGAGGTCTTATATAGGAATATAGGAGATGAGCCTCATGAAGTTATTTGTTGACAGCGAGGTCTGCAAGGTAAGCAGTTCAGTCAGACTTAAACCAGGTGCTAACAGGACTAATACCAAGGGTAGCTATTCCCCACATCTGTTATAGGTATGTACCAGACTAAAACCAGGGCTACTCGGACACCAACCAGTGAATCCAAGGCTTAAACAAGGGCGAGCAAGCCCGATACCCGTGCTAGGCAGAATTCCACCACTAAATCGGCTTAAAGCAGTGCTACCAGGAACGAGACTACTACCAACCAGTCTTAACTCACTTACTGCAGAACACATCTCTTGGCCCGCATCCAGTACTAATTACAGAGGATAGGTTAAGGTTATAGTTAGAGTTAGAAGCGAGTCCCGTCTTGGGGATAGGCTGGTTTACTTTCTAGTTTAATCCCCTTCATTAGTAGGTTCATCCCAAGTTGCATATCCCTTGTTGCATCTGTGTTTGATGCCAGTTGTCGAGTTAGTGTTTACAGTTCCAGCGAGAAAGTCATAATGAAGGTATGAGGCATGGGATAAGAATTAAGTTGGATGAGCCAGAGAAGAGGCCTGGTATATTAGCCTTAGTTCAAAGAGACGAGGTAGGCGTGGAAAGTTACGTTCTTGCCCAAACGAGTAGTAGTTTAGTTTAGTTTCATCAGTAGTTGTAGCCAGAGAGGAGAAAGATCAGAGGTAAAGTACTTGCTTTGAAGTCATAAGGGAATGAGTTGTCGACCGGTCCCTTAGTTACAGGTAGTGAGTTGAAGAGTTGAAGACCGGTAGTAGTTAGTTTAATTCTTTGTTTCATCTGTATTAGTTGACTACTTGGTCGTTAGTAGTAGCTGCTTGGCTTTACTTATACTAATAGTAGTTGTACTAATAAGTTGTACTAATCCAAAGAGAGTAGGTGGCGAGTAAGAGGCAAGAAGGGGACCAAGTTTGGGAATGAGGTGAGTATTGACTGGCAAGAACAGAACAGCTAGAGGTAGAGTAGCCATAGGTTAGAGGTATAGAAGAGGAGCCTAATTTTCATAGTTGCCGTAGGTAAGAGGCGGAGGTGTATAGGGAAGGAAAGAAAGTTAGGATAGTCAGCCTTGCCTGCGCTCTCAACTCTCAAGTCAGAATGAACTAGTAGGTCAAGGAATAAGAATGCAACCCCTTAGCATAATCAGTAACAGAATTCAACTCAAACGAAGTGTTTCAAGAAGTATTAGTTGACCAGTAGTAGTCCTGCTCTGGTTCTTGTTAGAGTAGTAGTAGTCCTGTAAGAGACAACCAGTCAGAATTAAACTCATATGACTCATGCTTCAACAAGGGATACTAAGCCTTTTAAGCCCAGAGCAGAGGTAGGTAAGGGGTTAACTCACTGGTCAGAATTGAACTAAGTAGTGCTAGTCTAGTTCACGGGCTCCTTAGCTAGTGTTCGTCGAGTAAAGAAGTAAATGACCTGTTCCTGTTATCAAGTCAGAATTCAAGTTCACTGGAGGGGTCTCGTAGCTTGTAGTTTAGTTGTTCCCCGGCTGATAATCGATACCTCGCTCAGGCTTATCAAGAAGGATGAGTCAAAGGCTAAGGCAACACCGAATAGGTAGTCAATAGGCCCAGCTACGTATACAAAGGCAAAGAGAGGAAACACGCTAACCTTAGCAACTCCCTTAAGTAGGGTATAGGAATGGAATACCTGGTAAGTTTCATTGCCTGGTAAGTTTCATTGCCTGGAAACACAGATGCACTTAATGGTTACTTTATAACTGGGCCGAACAGATAAGAAACACAATCAGATCAGGCAATAAGAGTTGACGAACACAGGACTCTGCCCCGACCTATACCTATACTGGGAGTGGAAGTCGTTTTACCTGTATTAAGATCAGTTAAAAGCTTCTTCTGGGACTAAGATCCTTAGCCGGGTGTGGGGTGTTGTAAAGTAATAAATCAACCAGTACTACAGGGGCTACTACTACAGGGAAGGGCTGATTCCAGTTCTATTACAGTTGTTGGCGATGAGAGAGGTGTTTCTTCTTTACTAAAGTCAATTACGGGTGTTGAAGCTAATGCAGTGGATGCGAGTGTTGGTGGTGCTGTAGCTCTTAGTCTGCTCGGGATGAAACTCTACGTTGCTTGTCGTCTTGGCTAGTTGTCATAGGTAGATGATAAAGAGAAGGATCCGAGGCATGCAAGGGAAGCTATTAAATTGGTAGCTGAATGTCTGACCCCTTTCCTGAGTAGGTAAAGATCAAAGATGCAGTGCGGGTGTCAGCAGCTGTTGTATAAAGTAAGTAAGTAGAAGCCTTAAAGCCGGGGTAAAAAGAGCATAAGTGGAAGGTCTAGGTCAGTTATCCAAGTGGAGTTCTTGCCCAAACTAGTATACGAGTAGTTTAATCAGTAGAGTAGTAAAGAGTACTGAGCCAGAGCTGCTCTAGTTGTTGGTGAATACCGGTAGTTGTAGTCCAGTTACAGGGAGTTGACAGTTCTTAAATCGAAGTAAAGTCCAGGTCAAGATGTTAGGAAGAAATGAGCTATTTCATGACTTAAGTAGTTTTATGGTAAATCACATTCAAAACTTCTTGGCGATGCGAAATAAGGCTATTTTTGAGTATCTAAATGATGGTCTAAAGTATCTAGAGAAGAGAACTGATGGAGGTATGGTTGCCCTAGGTAAGAGGTCGGTTCGGGCACTTATGAGAGGTAGGGTCGGGGTGTCAATTCCATCCGTATTTATATAGCATGCCCATAAGTTCAAGTAAGCATTCAGGGAGATGTGCGCTAGGTCGGGTGCTAGTGTTTCTACAGCCATTATTTTTTCAATCCGGAGTTACAGAATGGAACGCGAGTCGAGGTCGGCAGCCATAGGATTGAGCTCAGTAGTCAAAGAACCAAGACACCAATATTGGAATCCAAGAAATGATAAAATAAGAAAAGAAGGAAAAACAACCAGAGGAAAGATCAGAGGCAATGACATTCTTCACTGATAGTCGAGGTAGGCGCGGGTAGTTTCATAAAAGGAATCAAATCACCAAAACCATCAAATCATAAATAATCTAGAAAAGTCGACGACATTTTTCTATACTAATTCAGTAGACGTTAGGAAGGGAAAAATAGAAGATAATTTGGAACTCTCTTCATATAGGATAACTGATCAAACAAGGGATGAAACTAGTTCAACTCAGACTTAAACCAGTATGTATGAGAATGCAGCTAACCAGGTGTAAGGCTTCAACAAGTACTACTTAGACTGGTATACCTTTTAACTATGATAGGCCACTGGAATACAGTATGGGACTGATGCTAGTGCTGCTAAGACTGATGCGGTATGTTACTAGTATGGGATGCCTAAGGAGTCCAAGAATGAAAGGGAGAGCTAGTAGACTAAGCTTCCTCCGCGACACCGAACACAGGAACGAAAACAGGACTTGGTAATAACCAAGAAATACAGGCTTTGATCGACTGCTGAAGTAAAGTAGCCAGTTCCAGTCGTTGCCCCCGAAAGAAAGAAGAAAATACAGGTGAACACAGGACCCGACACCAGTGGATCTGAAGCACCAGTGGATCTGAAGTCAACGAAGAATTAATGGGATCCTTAGTGCCCTAGTATGCAAGGAAAGAAAGAAAACCAGTTGACTAGATCTGATCATCGGAGAATTTATACCTTGACTAGTGTATTAGTAGTTATCGGAGAGAATTTATACCTTTTATTGATATTAGTGGTGACTTGTCGGCTTGCTTGGCCTTTTATTATGACAGTTGTGTTCTAGGACTTGGCTCGCATCTAGTATACGCTTGGCCAGTTACTGTTCTTGTTGAATACCGGTAGTTGTAGTCTACCACTGATTCCCAGAAGTAAGGAGTAAGGAGTCAGCCCGAAGTAGGAAAGGAAGAATCAAACCAGTGCCGCTGATTTACTGTATTGCCTACAGACTCCCTGCCTGTTAGGGTACTACTTCAGACTTAAACAAGTGCATCGCAGCCTGAAAGCAGTGCATCTAAGCCTGATGGAGTATTAACCCAGAATGAAACCAGGTAGGCACAGGACGGAGCTGGTGCAGGGCAGACTGCAGCTATGGATAGGAAGCCTGATACGATAGGGCACTTAGACTGATACTGGTGCTCCTCAGACTGGTGCTCGGTAGTTAGGGAATGAAGCTAAGGGAAGTGAGACTGAAAGCAGTAACTCCAAGCCTGCAGCTGGGTAGCTAAGGTCTCTAACCACTAACTACCAGCCTGAAAGCAGGTATACTCAGAATGTCCCTGGGTAGTTCCGGCCTGATACTGGTGCTGCTCAGGCCTATGCTGGGGAGTTGCAGACTCAAACTGCTACTAAGACTTAACCAGTGTCCACTGAGAATGGAGCTAAGGAGTGACAGCCTGAGACAAGGTAGTTCAAGACTTCACCTATTGCTAGCAAGCCTGATGCTGGTGCTACTCAATCTGATGCTATGTAGTATGGGACTGATGCTGGGGGTTGCAGGCTGCTGCTAGGGTGAGTAGGGGAGCTACATAAATCCAATAATTTCTTTCCCTTGAGCCAGGGGCGGGTCAGCACTTTACCGGGTGATTTAACTCAAAACGAATTAACGAGGAGAGACAGAGTAACAAAAGGAGTAACTCGTGGCACACTGACAATATTCCAACTTATCTGCATCAATGCATGAACTACCTTATGGAAGCAGTCTTTTCCAGAATAAAGACCCAATTAACTCATGGGAATCACTACCTGGAAAGCTAACAGCATCGGATATTCTATTATCACTGCTAGTAATACATCATTCTATAGTAATATATCATGATATATCACTCTAGAGTAATATATCATTCCATATTAGAGAGAACGCTACCGCATCTTACACACGGTGGAACTACCCTTAGAGGATCCAGTTCAAGCATAATCCCTTGAAGCTTTGAAGAGACAAAGGCAACCTCGATGAGAAGAAAGGAAATTATACCCTATGAAATCCAATAGCGGCTGATTCTGTGACCTAGTCTTTACCTTTAACCTCTATGCAAAGTATCGTGGAAAATATACTGTTCGAGTAGAATCTATGTATGTTGGAAACTCGAGAATCAATCAACATAAGCTGAAACCAGTACTTTCCTACTCTTGCTCAAACAAAACTAATTGTTTCGGTGCTTTTGTTGTAAGAGGAAAGTCCGCTGGATCCTGAGTGGGAGTTGAAAGAGCCTCTATTTAGTTACTTGTTGGATCGGGATCGGGTGCCGCTATAGCTCAGACAAAGTCAAAGTAATAGAGTAGAGTATCCAGTCTGGTTGTTAAATCCTGTAAGCTAGCTATCTCTTTGGTTACCTTATTTTCTATCTAATGTCCAGTTCCATTATTTTATGAAAAAGAACTCGCTAACTGAGCTCGACGTTGGGCGCTAGTGAAAGAAGAAGATAGGGCGTGCATCATTAGCTATTACATTGGAGTTTAGAGTCATTTCTGGGAGAGGGGCAGGCGCAATAAGCAAGACGTTGTGTTAACTACAGATAAGAGTAATAAGCAAGTGCAGTTTTCGGTGTTAGGGAGCTCGAAATAGGATTCAATTAATTTTTCTTGTCCTAAAGTCTCTCAGCGCAGCGCGGTTAATGCTTGACGAACAGGAGAGTAGTTTTTCCATTCCATATTTGTTGACCGAAGACAGGCCCAAGAAGAACAAGATCAGTTAGTAAGGTTCGGCAAAAGAACAAGTCTCGTTGAGCATCGGGAATAAGCTCGATCGGTGTCATAAGCTGTGTGCAAGTAAGTGGCAAAGGAAGCAGCAAGAGCAGTCGGATAATAATCCTCAGAGAATCTCGTATTGGCGCCCAGATAAGTAACCAGTTATCTAGAGGAATCAGCAGCCTTAGAAGAAGCTTTCGAAAGTGAGTCAGCAGTAATAGGTGAGGTTCAAACAAGCATTAAGGTTCAGGGGCTTCATAAAGTTTCCTTCTCGTCTCCAGACCTCTGTTCAATGAAACTAATAGCTCATCCACCATTGATACTCGGCGGGAGCTCCACTCACAAGTATTGTGAGTTATTAGAAGTTATGTCAGTTTACAATTCCTTATAAAAAGAGAAAGGGTCGATCCGATATGCAGCAGTCCTAGAATAAAAGACAGCAAAGAAAGGCTAAGATGCCGTAAAGCAAGATCGATAGTTATAGGGCAATATACCTACTATTCTCCCAAGCTGTTAAGGATCTCGGCTCAGGGGTCTTAGAAGAAGAGGCAGGGAGGGCATTCTTATTAGCACCAAGCCGAGTCTCATAAGCACTAGTTCGATTCTGAAGTTAGTATAATAGCGAACCAGTAGCCCTAAAGAAAAGAAGTAAGCAGCGCTCTCTCCCCAGGGGATTCCAGTAAGATCGCTACGGGCAAATCAGAATCAAAGAAAGGCCTGGACTTAACTGGTGCAATTTCTGATAAGTAGTATTCATTCCCTTATTACTATTACAAGGTTGGTTCTTTAACTAACAAGTAAGGATGTCGGGGAGCAGTTGACTTAACTACTAATGAAAACGAAAACACTGCTAACAAGCCTGCCACTAACTACCTAAAGTCTTTGCTCTACTACTTTGCTTTATTCCTTATTTACACTCCCGCGCCTTATACTACTTAAGATCAATTCCCCCCGGTGGTGTGAACTGGCCTCTCTAATGTTCAATTCCCAGGTTCTTCATTAATTCTTACCGAACCGAAACTATGAAACCCTTTACTTGCTTGTTCCCAGAGAGTAATGTAAAATATCAGATCTGCACCCAACTTTCTACTCAACTTGTAACTTATCTTGCGAGAGCCGTTGAGATACTTGACCTGATTGCAACCCTTGCGAGAATTAACCTTAAGTCGGGCCAGTCAACCGGCAATTCAATAATTTAGTCAACACCTGCAATTGAATTGAAATCTGAATTCTAACTCAAAGCTAAAGGCATTGCAGAAAAGAATTGAACTAACAAGGTAAAGTGAAGGACAATGTAATGGAATTTCATAAAATCAATTTCCTAAAATCAAACAAATAGGATAACCTAAATCAAAACATTACTTGCGCTGATTATTGAGTGGCAAAGTTCAATTTAGTGCTGAAAAATGAATATCAAAGCACAACCGCTTATTGAGGAGAATAGAGTGCACCACCTATTTATAATAGAATGAATTGACTAACCTCCAAAACACATGTGTCGGCGCGGAACAAGAACACATGTATAGGCGCAGAACAAGGCCTTGAGTTAAGCCAGGTACAGGTATGAGGAGAGCTAGAAGATAGTGCAGTGCGCATAACCCTATAGAATAAGGAGTTACCGAACTAGGTCTCAATAAAGAAATTGAATGGAATATGCACGACAACCCTATGTAATTCATGTAAGTTACTGTGGTGACGTGAGTTAGCCGAAATAAGTGCTTTCTTCGGCGTTAGCGACAAGTAAGTAGTTAGTTAAATACAAGTTCTTTTCTGAGTACAATTCCTGCTTTTAGCATCAGCGACTACGTAGAGATGCATTAATAGGAGTTATTACGAGTTAAGAGCCTTTGTTCGTTCATAGGCGTTAGGAGTTCCTATTTCACTTCCTCTGTCCCATTTCTATTCATACATATATAATCATAGTGTTGAGTTGTCGAAAATAGAGATTAAGTAAACATCATATACACATGGAATCATTGCTAGATCTAATCCCGTATTGGTTCGATAAATAGTGAGCCTAATAATGGTCTTT
Organism: Musa schizocarpa; assembly: GCA_900464855.2. Taxonomy (NCBI): domain Eukaryota; kingdom Viridiplantae; phylum Streptophyta; class Magnoliopsida; order Zingiberales; family Musaceae; genus Musa; species Musa schizocarpa. The sequence goes on from LR890027.1 coordinate 655,171, forward strand.
TCAATAAACAAACGGGAAACTTCAGATTAATATGCTCTGGAATGATGGAAATTAGGGAATGTCCACAATACTTATATAAGATCCCCAATTAGAGGAGGGAGGTCCTTCTTAGGTTCAGTAATGAGAGCTTGACAGAAGAATGGAATAAGTTTCCAATAATTTAAGATAGAGATCATTTCATTTCCATTTTGTAGAAAGATAGAAATTGGTAGAACCCTTGAGAAACTAAAGAGATGCTGTGGCTGAATCACTAACTCTTATGAATTATATGTACCCCCGCGGGATTCATTTGGATTACCTGTAGAGATATGCAAGAACAAACCCTTTGATTGGAAACATTCCTATAAGAAATCCCCCTGGAACCCTTATTGTCAATGTAATATAAAGATAGTAAATTGAATCTACAGATCTCATTGTTATCAATCAACATATTGAAAAGTCAAGTATTTACTACCGTTCCAAATTATACCATAACTGAATTGCTGTCTTTACCCGCGCGCACTATAATATCTGATTGGGTAGTAGGGGGAAAAGAGAATAATGGAGAAGGATTGGTCTAGAGGAGCTCATTCCAGACTTACTCGAACAATTACTCAACCCTTTACTTAAGAGAAAACACCCAGCCCGTTCGTTTGAAGTCAAACAATAGAGAAATTAGTAAAAAAGTCACCTCACTCATGAATCTCCTCTTTGAATTGAATATGGCCTTATATCCACATATATTGAATTTTGTAAGAAACTAGAAACTTAACCTATTCCTTTTCCCCTGACTATAATTGAGCAACAACACTTGCTAACGTCACTGCTCAATAAGCAAGCTGTAGTTACCCTTACTATTAAATAAGCTGTAGTAGCTTGTTGGAAACAAAGCGGTATTATTACTGACATTCTATAATGCTTACAGTCTATAATGGGGAGAGCACTCTGATTAATATAACTTACTTTAAGGAAGGAGCCCTTTTCTTAATATAACTTACTGACTTTAGGAGCACGGGCCTAAACTCAAATGCTTGAGCAATAACATATAAGTAAAGCTTTTGGTTGGCTTTGAGCGAGTCAGCAGTAAGGAGTGGAGTAAGACATGTTTTTCATCAATTTATAGAATAGTTCACTTTTTTTATGATGGCTGTATTCAATTCCGCCCCATACATATAGTTAGTTTCACTGGCCCCACTTACTGTTGTTGCAAGAGCAGTGGAAAGTATCGATTCCATTCAACAAATTGAGAGCGTTATTAACCCATATCATTAACTTTACTGGTGACTGGTACCTAACTATTATTACTATTTCAAATATCGGCTTACTTAAGATATATCGGCTTACTTAAGATGATATCCGCACTTTCTATACAATCAATAGTCAGCGGCACCCTCACTGAACCCACTTTTACCACTTAGCGCTTCATAACCCCAACAAGCAACGCGCTAAGAGAGCGGAGTACTTTTTAGTCTATGGATGGCGGTTCTCAAGTATTTCTTATTCATTCCCTATTCATTCCTGTTAGAATATATTTAGAACTTGCTATGTGCTCGGGAGCCGAATGAACTGTATTAGTTGACAGATGAGAGGCAGCCCTTACATTAAGGACAGAGGCTGAGTTACCGAGAAAGGACAGAGCCGATAGGTACCCTCCATGTGGAAGGTAATTAGGCATTCGAGGAGGGTTTGTTTTCGGTGCCGGGCTGCTTATACTTTCTTTGGATTTTATTGCAGCCCTAGCTTGTTTACTTTATAGAATATGGATCATTAGCAGCAGAATGTCCAGTGATAGTTCTAGGATCTGAAGCCTAAGATAGAGCAGGAGCTGGAGAAGAAGTGAGAACAGGATCAGGTAAGTCAGCTACAATCTCCGTTCTACTTTCATCCGTTTGTCTATGAGAATGTCTTGATTATTATTATGGCCCTTAGCCTAGTCGACTCGAATCTCAGTGCTTTTCATTGAATTGTGAAATGGAATCAGGATAGTGACTGAAATGAAAGTAAGCTAAGGCGAGACAGAAATAAGGGTATAAAGCCCCGAGTAGTGTCCTTATCCTTCTGTCTGAAGCGAGGTGTACTTTTGTGGTTCGAGTCCTTTCCCCGGGAGCCCTGTTTCCCCGGGATTCCACTTACTCGCAACGAATAGGATAACACTCACTTCACTCGCACTGAAAGAGACGGATTAGAACGACAAAAAAAGCGCACCATTTCGATTCTATCTCCAAGAATAATAAGGTTAAGATGGATCTTTGCTCGAACTACACTCTCAGGTGCTCGAACTACACTCTCAGACCTATAAACAATACTTGAAGAACCAACAACAAAATCATCTTCACCGTACTATCGAACAGGAACTCTATTCTTTGGACCACTTGGCGCATAAGAAGTAAGGAAGATATTCTGTCCCTGCCACTGAACCAATACAAATACTTTTATACGGCTTAGGATACAGCTGATGAAACTACTCTAACAGCTTACTTTGGCACTTATTATGATCTTGAAACTTATTCTTCACGAGCTTCTCCTTACTTGGTTAAGAATATCAATTATGTGCATCACTTATAGCAGAAAGTAAATGACTCTGCACTAGAAGATAACCACTATTTTCCCTTGCTTCTCTCAAGTGCTTTAAAACTCTAACCAGGCAAGAATTGAGGTTCGGGTGCTTTGCTTTAAAACTATAACCGGGCAATAATATGGGTTCGGTGCACGAGCAGTGTTAGCTTACTTTTTCACTGAAACAAATCTTCCAACTCTAAGGGAACTCCTAATTCTTTACCGACCCCGAAACCATCAAGTAAGAATTAGCCATCAAGGGAATAAACATAAGAAGGGGATTCTGCTAGGTATAAGAAATGGAATCCGATCCGATAACTAACCAACAAATAGAAGCGGGTAACTAACCAACTCACCTAGTAATATCTTAATTGAGGTTGTGCGGGTCCATTGCATAATGAAGAATATCTGAATATGGTGTATATTGTTTAGTAGTAACTTTTCCGTTGGGAGTAGACGCAAGGTAAAGAACTTGAACTGGCCATTCGATACGACAAGAAAGTTAATAACCAACTCTTTCCACTCTATCTGGATCTGGCAAATTACTTGTAGCAGAAGATCTTTCTTATGATGCTTATCTAGCTTCTAATCTAGCTTCTAATCTAGCTTCTAATCTTGTTGACTTAACTCACTCCTCCCTCTAGTTACCGCACCGTGGGGCCTTCAAAAAACCTTTTTCCCTTGGTTGTTTTCTCTCAATTCTCTTCTTTTTGGCAGGCGATATTGTATATAATGAGAAGGTTGCATTTAGAAGTTATGCTTTTCTCACATCTCCACTCTTTCTCTTTCTCGCCTCATACTTGCTTGACCAAGGCGTAATAAATAAAGGCAATAGCCGTTTCGGGGACTCCATGGTCTTGTGCTTATCAAAGTGCTAGCTGTCCTTTTCATGAAAAAGAACCATTTCCCATGTAGTCAACAACCAAAAACACTTATCCTTTTGTTTTGAACTACTCCTATAGGCTTTATTTCCTTAAGCTCTTAGGAGGGTCCAAGAATATCCAAGGTATCATCTCCCAAACTAACTACTCTATTATCAAGTCGAATTACCAATTATCAAGTCACTCCTTACAAGTAATTTGATCATTCCTTTGGGTCTATCATTTATGGGCATTACTCTGGTTGGATTTCTTATCTTACTTATGGACGGTCAGGGCAGTCAAAAAGCTCTGCGTAATCAACTAGTAGCCTTTGGTGGGGCGGATGATGACGATCTATCACTTAGTAACCTCCCATCGAATAACCTAAGGGACAAGGATTTATCATCAAGAGTTTCGAAGTCAGAGTACGAAGGCCCTATTGACTCAAAAATCCATTAGTTAAGAGCGACGATAGCGTTAGCTATAGGAACGAAGATATCGAGCGAGTAAGCCATAGGAATGAAGCGACGGAAAGGATATCAACGAGGGAACTCTTAGTAAAGGATATCAACGAAGGAACTCTTAGGAAAGGATAGGATTGCAGACGCTCGACCAAGCAGTCGTTTCACTCAACAAAACCAGTATTAGTAGTCGCCTAGCCTAATCTTTATATTCCCCATGGGCAGTAGGATAGGTTTCTAGCTTTACTTCGACAGAGAGGGGAGAATTGGATCTAAAGGCTTTTTATAGACCAGATCGACTTAAAGAATAGGCTGTTCCCTCTTATGTTGCAGCTGCAGGAATGGGAAGAAAAGCAATCAATCCGGTAATGCAGGAAAGGAAAGCTGTCCCGGAGTGGAACTGTGAAAGAAAATATCTATCATCACTGGTAGGGAAAGAAGTACTATTTGAACCGCATAGCCGTCTTGCTTTCCCCTTTTTTTTATACAACCCAAGGAAAGAGCTATAGAGAAGAGCCCTATTTCTTGTTTCGTCCCTTCGCTACATCGTGCTGACTAGAGTGGAACTAGGAAGTAAGAAGTTAAGATTTGTTTCCTTGATAGCAACCCAACCCCCGATCTTTGAACTAAACAACAACAGTAAGGTTAATTCATCACCAACTTCATGGGCTACGTTCGAGCCTCTCTTAGGATAAGTCCCTTCACTTCGTCATACCAGCTAGAGTACAAGATAAGTCCCTTCACTTCGTCATACCAGCTAGAGTACAAGTGGATTAATCCCTTTCTATAAGCAATTTTCCCTATTCTAATTAATTCCGTGGCCAATTGCCGATTGGAATGTTGTCCCGATCCCGATTTTACCTATACCTAGAACATGGGATGCAAGAAGTTTATTTGATAGGCTCGCTTCGAAGCTTGAGCCTCATAGTAACCGCTCCTAGCTTTAATAAGATGGGTGTTCTCCTTCGCTACCATGGGACAGGACCTTTCTTCCTGAGGTCATGGATAGGCAACATCTCGCTCTTCCTATTCCATTACAGGGCAAAGAGACAAAAAAGGGCACTGGGTTATATATCCTATGAGCAAAGCACTACAAGGGCACAGAGACAAAAAGGGAAAAGTTTGATATATCCTATCCTATGAGCAAAGCACTTTATTGAACTGTCTTGATCACACTCACTGTCTCTTACCCGAGCCTAACAACGCAAGAAATAGCGTATACTTGAGTCTTACTCCCTTATTGTATTAATAGTTGATTGGATTTATGACTTGTACTTTTTTACAGATAGAGTAGTTAGTAGTAGAGTGGAAGAGGTCGCTCTCTCCCCAGCTCGCTTCGTAGACTTAATGAGCAAAGAATAGATATGACTCGTGCCAATGAGTTTGCTGTCCTGTCTCTTTCAGTAGGTCCCTGCTCTTTCCGATAAGCGGATAAGTTTAGGTTTGATTTTCTAACAAAGAAACGAAACTTGTCTACTTACTTCTGGCCTTGACACTATAGTTGTTGTAGCTCTTGTTTACTCCCTGTTTTCCTTCTGTCTCTTGTTAGGAGTTTGGAGTATGTCTAGAACGAGTGGAACGAAGTGCTTCCCTTAATAAGCCCGGAACGAGTGGAACGAAGTGCTTCCCTTAATAAGCCCTAGTCCACGATAAAAAGAGGAGCCGAAGGAAGGGAGGTGGCTAATAGATTAACTTGCTTTTGACCTCTCGTATTCGGCGGAAGTAAATGGGAAGACCAAGAGCTGCAACAGGCACAAGCAAGACCATAAACGGGGACTCTCCCTCGCTCGGGTTGAGATAGAAGTGGGAAGGGATAAGCTTTAAGCACGAGTTGTGGTTCGCCAAAAGCTATGTAAGGCTTAAGATTGTTTCTTTCTATGTGGGAATCATAGCCCACTTTCGTAGCAAAGGTATTATACTTGACTTCGGAGATGGGATGGAGAGTACTCTCTTTCTTTCCACCTTGATGCTAAAACTAAGAGGGAGGGAGTTACCCATGAGCAAGCTACTGACTATCCATTATTTATTGAATTATCTTCTTCCTCTTCTGCCTTTTTAAAAAGAGCCTTAATTCTATTTTTCTGGAGAGTGATTCTTTTGTCGGCCGGCCTTACTAGGGCTCATTTTGGCGGCAGTAATTCTTTCTAGTAAAGAAGCAATTTCGGTATTTAGTTGAGTCTTTCTGGGATTTCTCTATTCACTCGCCTAGCCTTTTGGGGAAAAAACCGAAGACTGCTTCCTCAGCCGTTGATAGCTATTCTTCGAACCCTCCCCTATAACCCAAAACTTTCCCGGAGAGATCCCCCACTTTACTTTCTCAGTGAATGCCTGAACGGAAATACTTATTTATGCATTAGAAATAGTTGACGCTGCTCACTCCTTAAAGTATCTGCCCCTGCATTCCCTGTTTCCTTTACGTCTTTCCCTCCTCTTCGGTGCTGTCTTTTGGTGCTATCTCATTACGATTGAAACTAAAACCCAATCTATACAATGTCTTTATGCTTTACGTCTCGCGTCTTCATGATCTGTTAGAGAGGTTAAAGTGGGGTGGACCTATTTTGTAGAATATTTATCAATAGCTGTTCTACTTGTGAAGTAAAAGTCCGCTATGCTACTCACATCGACCGTAGAGCTATAGTTACCTCTCCCTTTTGGGACGGATTGTAATGCTTATTCTTCCCATTTCATTGACCGAAGGTACGGGGAACCTCAATAAACTTGTTCTAAAGCGTGTTGATTCATTTCTAACGTTGAATGATAATCGATACACTGGCCGGGTAGATTGGAGATATCTGGAATTTGGATTTGTTCATTATAGGGGGGGATATCTATATCTATCAAAATGTGTCGTTAAGGGCTGGATGGTATATCCCAGTAGTAGAAACAATTGCTTCGGTTCTTGGGATATGGAGTTGTTGTTGATCAATGCTTTCATCATAGAATTCGAAACACTCAAAGAAGCGAGCAAGGGACAGATCACTTCTAAAGGGGGCTTGAGCTTTGGACTATGTGCGGGGCTAGGCTAATCTCAAATAGTAAATAGTTGGGGCGGAAGTTCGAAATGAGCTTTTTCTCTCGGATCCGCATTGGCTGAAAGCGCAGGAACACTTTTGGATACGGCTTTCCTACACTTGTTGAAACCTGCTCCTCTCTTTACTGAATAACTCTTCCAATGAGGTTAGGAGCTTTTTTGCTTTGCCTTCCGCTTTAACCACTATCAAAAAGCCTGAAGTTAGGATTTCATAAACCTCTGTATACTTAAAGCTTTCCCACTGAATCAGTACTCGATGTCCCTTCCATCTTAGGAATAGATATAACTTTATAAAAGGATCTAAAACCCTAAAACAAAGGTCATTAGCTTATCCTTATGTGAGAAGTATAACGACTTAACTACTCTAATATACTAGAAGAAATGCTTTCAGTTTGCCGGGATCGCCAAGAAAGCCTAACTCTGCGCCTAGTAGCCTGCCTACTAGCCAAGAAAGCCTAACTCTGCCTCCCTACTCGCCTTGGAAACCCGCCTAAGAATGCCTAACTAAGGCCAGATGAATACCCAAATTGATAGTGTATGACGATGAATTCCCACGAGTGCATGACGAAGAATTCCCGCGATTATAAAAGCAAGTGTCAATCCCTTAACGAGTACGAGTGAAAGCCTAGTTTTATTTCTTTTCTTTTTGGTCCATCAATCGTTTTAGTTAGAAACTTGATAAACTCCAAATAGAAGAGATCTTATTTGCCGATCTTGGGGTCAAAGTGGAACCCGCAGATATGGAATCTGAACCAATCGGGTAGACTAATGAGAAGAAAAGAAGTATCCGCTATTTATCTTATCTTATTATATGATTTACCACAAAGAGAAATTCAACTTCCTTCCTGTCTCCCTGATGTCTTCTCCTTCTCCCTCTGAGCTTGCATTCGAGGTTCCATTTCAACTAACTATGTAACTTCCCTTGCAAACAGCTATTTATCTCCCTTCTTTGGCCTTAAAACATCTGATTCACTAGCACCGGATTTCCATAATACCTTTCCTTTATCTGGTCTAAAGCTTTCTATTTGTGGAAGCAGTCGAAGTGGTATAAGTCTTCGATGTGTTACAATCAATTGTTTTCGTATAGGGAGTCGCTGTTCATTGTATGTCCGTTGGCCTATCTGCTTATTCGTAGCAGTACTTTTTTCCTTCTTGTTTGTTTATAATTCAAGGGTGTGTGTTTATAATTCAAGGGTCTAGCACCATTGCCGCTTACTTACACGCTACGGAAATGCCTTTTGCTTTTCCTTTGTGTTCTTTATAATGTCCTACCGCTGCAAGCAAGTGTAGAAAGAGGCAATAATAGAAATGAGGGTCTATTGACATGATTTACTTTCTTAGTGGAAGGCGTGAAGTGTCCCATTGGTAACGATGGGTTTGAAAGCATTTTATCGGTTTCATTTCGTCTAGTCGGATTCATCCTCGTGTAACTGTATCCTACCGCGCAGTGAATAACTCCAAATTAAGGTTTTCTCGAGGGTTCCATCTGTCGGACAGAAAGAGTCCATTCATGAGTTAGGACGGGATCTCTGATATATGCTGGCTTATTGATTACATTCTATCCTGCCGGCCCAAAGGAGTGGAGACAAGATAAGAAAGAGTATAAGCAGTATAAGCTCGATCCGTCTTCACTTCACTTACACCATTTCCGGAGTTAGACCTAACCTAAGATGGACTCAGAGGCAAAGAGTTCCCACTATCGAACTATCGAATCAAAGAAGCGCGAGCTATACTGTATCCACGCCCCATCATAGCAGTCTTATGGGAGCCCCATTCGAGTAGGGCAAAAGGAAAAATAAATAGGATAAGAGTAAAGCATTGGCTTGTCAAGATATTGTAGACGATATTAGATATATTCGTATTCTTAGACAATTCATATATAAAGGACATTATTGACACAAAGAGAAAAATGCTCGTTTCAATTCCAAATAGTAAGCTGGCGTTCAGTCGTAACAAGCAAGCTAGCGAGTACTTATCAATCAGGCGAGGATTGAATCTCCATTCCAGAGTGGTGTACGGTTTAGTGAGTAAAGCAGAATATCGAACAAGGAATCGGGCCTATTGTCTTTTATACTGAAGTAGACATCAGATTAGGAAAGTCTAATATGAATTGTAGGAAGTGAGCAAAGGTGGTCATAGGGCGAAACCCGTCCGTCCTGGGGAAAGCGTACCGATACCCCAATAAAGTAAGCTGAGCTTCCTTCAATAAGAGCCAGTGGGAAAGAGAGAGGAGATGCCTTGCTGATTCCAGAGGATATGCCTTGCTGATTCCAGAGGATATGCTACTATTGCGTAGTGTCCTGTCCCTGGGTTAAGGAAGATTTCCGTCGTCTAGCGGGAAGTTTTTATCTCGGATCTGGGTTATTCTGGTATGGAATAATTGACTTCAAGCTGCACCGGTATAGTGGAGTGGAATTGGATCTTAGCTCATGGTTTGCCTTCGCTCGGCAGTGGTGAGATGCAAGACTCAAATTCGGCAACAAAATGGATGAATTGGATTAAGGCCAGTTCCGTTCCGTTGGGGCGTCCCTCTTGGATCTGCTTCATCTTTATTTGGAACATGGAATTTCCTCTTCTGAGGTAGCAGAAAGGCGAGAAAGACGCATCTTCGAATTAAGCTTTCCAACTAGGCTTGAAGCACCTTGCTTTTCTAAGAAGTTACTATCCCCTGCTCCAATGAATATTCCTTATTACCCCAAAACAAACCGGTGAATCTTTCTTTGCTTCCTTGTATGCTGCTTTGTTAACAACCTAAGAGACTATCCTTTCCTTCTCACCCCCAGGGACTTGGTCATAACTTGTTATAACTGCAGGAACTCGCGGCCCTTTAGCGCCACGTTCAGTCGCTGCCTCGCTACTTACAACGTAGTTTGGCCTGGTCTTTTTTTACCCGACGAGTCTGTCTTGTCTATAGGTCGTCGTACTCTATTATACTATGGAATTTATCTGTAGTACCTATGATCACCGACATAAGTTATAGTTCCCCATTTATCTGTAGTACCTATGATCACCGACATAAGTTATAGTTCCTTTTTTCATTGCTTTGAAACCACCCTACCCACCTTTGCAGCTCTCCACTATTTTCGTGGAAAGGAAGGAGTTTTGATTTCGACTGATCTTGTTTGAATGCAATGCTATACTCAAGATGGAGTCTTTCTGTCGGTTTTTAGATAATATCTTCTATGGCGCTTTACTATATGGAAATGGCATCGACAAGGAATTCCCATGGGGCTATTTCGTGACATAGCTGCCTCCTTACCATTCCACTTCCTACTTTGCGAAGGGTTTACGCCCTTAATGTATATGCTAAATAAGGCTTATTTTTTTGATAAAGTAACAAGTTTTCTAGGGTTCTTAAGGGCTTTGATATGGAATTATTCTCTTTTCTATTTTGCCCCCTTTGATTTTCTAATTTTAACGGAATTATAGCAAACAAGAGATTGACACCGGTAATTAATAGGTTACTTGGTTTGTATTCTCCTAGGTTTTTGATTGGATTCGGCCAGTTCCACCAGCGGCAAGAGTAACCCTATGAACCAACAAAAAAGCAGGCGTGTTCTTTCTTACTATATGACTGACGCCTCACTCTTCCCTTAGCAGATGACACAGCGTGTGAGGTTTTCGTCCTATTCTTTTTTCCCCCCACCACTACGAAAGGATTAGGAAGTTTGCTGGCTGAGGAAACTCTACTTGCCACGCTGGAAATGTCAATTCTTTCTTCTTACCTTATTAGTCATACTTTTTTCTGCCCTTTGGAATACCTTTCTTTTAGATTCCTGTATTTAGATGTTGGTTCCGTCTAGTGGATCCTCTTCTCATAGGTTTGGATTCACTGCTTTCGTACATCATTAAAAAAAGGCTCTTACACTGCGACTTAAAGGGGTTATCCTGGGCATTATATCATTTAAGTACCCGGGAGTCTTTAAAATAGGTTATTCAGTCTTAATCCGGGATAAAGAATAGATATATATAGAAAGGTGGAAGATACAACAGGTATGGAAAGGTGGAAGATACTACTTGCTTACCTCTCCACGGGAATATAAGCTCCCATAAGTGAATATTCTACTGTTCTAATTTAACTATCCCCCCCGCTTTCTCTTTTTCCCCGAAAGGCCACGGGCCCCTATGAATTTAGGGCCTACGGAAAAGGTTCACTCTCATAACTGGCAAATCTAGAGTTTGGATTAGACCCTGTTTTGTTCCTACTCTGAGAAATCAACCTTGTACCGAGCCGGATACCGGGAGCTAAGGTCGATGTTGTTTTCTTGGATAAATAGAGTTATTGCAATGTCAGCATATCGATAAAGCCCCGCCCAACATCTTAATGGACCAGGCCAAATATTTACAGCAGTTCGGGGGAGGGAGAATTGAGGCCTTCCAATGTCTAACCTTAATAATATCTTTTTGATTTGTGTATTCCTTAATTAGAATTTGCTCTTTCTTTTTTACCTTCTGGCTTTGATTTATTCTCCACTGCTAGTATATTCCCTCTTTGCTCGATCAAGTCAAGACCGGGCGAGGCCAGACAGCTTCATAGGTCCGGCTTATCATGCATCTATAGTTTCTGCCTGTCCTTTCATGTATAATGACTTATTCTTTCTTTCCTACACTATATAAATTAGAGATAAATGCTAATTATCGAATCCAAGGTCTCATTGATATTCCTATCTCTCTCTCTTCCATTCTTCGGTTTCACTATCTTTGGTGCAATGGGAAGAAGTCGAGTCAAAGGTAATGATAGCTTTCCAGAAGGCCTGAAATTGAAATACATCTAGAATAGTAGTTGTAGTATCTTCGGTCTGCCAGTCTTTATTATCTGGCTTTAGTCTCATGGGGAACAAGAGAAAGGTCAGATCCATAGTCTAGTCTAAAGAGACCCCCGCACTGAAGGAGCCGCTAGAGAATAGGGCATTGAACACAACATCCCCGCATCTATACCTTCTGTAACAACCGAGTCTGGCTATCTTCCTGAGACTAGTGTCCGGACTTATTATTTAGGGTATTCCTCTAGCAGCGGCTACTCTCACAGCGGTTACGAAGACAGCAACGGTCAAAAAGGAGCACAAGAGAATAGCTCTTAGTCATCCAGGTTACTGTCAAAGAAATAGTCAATAGATAAATCCAGAAAGCAGTATGGAAGGAGGGCTTAGGGCATTAGCACTCGACTGATAGGGATAGGGACAACTCACAGTTTCCGGGACCACAACAAAGCCTTTTGTCGAGCCTGTTTACTTACTCTGATTCTTCCCCGGCAGTTGTCAATGCGCTTTTCTTAGGTTTCCCTCGGCTCACTCCCGCTCGGGAACTTTCAAGTCCTATGGTTTCTCCAGCGGTAAGTCAATAAGTAAGAAATAAGCTGTATCTTTACTTCTAGCTAGTTTATTACCAATTTATTCTATATATGCACTAAATAACACGTACCCGAGGCAAAGAATTAAGTTTAGGCGCTGGTTTTCGCTTTCTATGGTTGTTCGGGTTCAAGTGTTCTTTACATTAGCATAGTTTCTAAAGAGGGCATAGGTTAGGTTCAAAAAGTACCAGGAGTCAGCAGTAAGGTAAGGCTGTGTTCAAGAATATGGGAGATAAATAATTCTTGACGCGGCGCTAACGGGAGTTTGCCGACGAAAGACGCTGTGCTTACGTGAGCTCCAGACTACAGCTAATGGGAGTTTCTAAGTAATCATTAACAAGTATAGGCTTCAATTCATTTGAAGGAGACAGTAGCTGAGTGGAAATATGACCATAAGAGTAGTTGAACAGAGGCATATAGCTTAAACGACGAGAACTCTCCTTACGACACTACACGCGTAGAATTCCATTTCTAGATTATTTATTTTATTATCTATTATTAGATCTTTGATTCTCTTGTATTTCTCTATTTTCTCTTTAGCGCTACGGGAACAAGCTTATCCACTTATAGTTACCGAGTAAATACTTTCTTATTGAGCACATGCTTATTGAGCCCATCGTATAGATTGTTGTTACCTAAATATTCCGAGGATTCAATAATTACTTATTCCATAGGAGACCCCTACTATCTTTCCACTCGTATACTTTGATTGAGAAACCATACTTTCCCCTTGGTGAACCAGACACTCGAACTCTCCTTGTTTACTATGATATAAGGGAAACAACACTAGTTTCTGGCTATGAAGCTTAAGCAGTAAAAGATGGGAATTTCGTCTCTCGAGCACCCGAACTGACTCCACTTGTTGAACTGCCCACTAGCAACAAAAAACCCTGCTTTACGCTCTAGAAAGAGAGCCTTTAGCGTCATACTGAGATTCTTTCTTTCCCACTCACTCTTTCCACTTAAGCGCTTAACCGATGCAACAAAGCACTTGCCTCAAACTTCAGTAGACATAGCTACCCTTATTCTTATAGTGATAAGATAGGAATTGAACCTTTCGAGCGGCTAGTATATAAGGTAGAGGCAAAGTTTTAAAAGTTGATACTTCGCAAAAAAGTGGATACTTCGTCGTTGCTTCCGCTTGTTCTCTTGTGTAACTCCTAATAAAACAGGAACAAGAAAGTAGATAACTGACATAAACATGAAATCAAAGAGCTTTCAAAGGCCCTCTTACTGCTTGACTCTGCTCTAGCTAACCTTACAGCGAAACTATGATAAGCTAATGCGTGAGGGCGAACTCGTATTCAATGAAAGTACACACCGCGCAGTCAACCGAGTACTTTTACCTCTGTTCCACTAATCAAATAGCTAATTGTAAACCTTTACTTGAACTTTAGGGCGATAACACCTCTGCTCTGGTTGGTTGGTAATTAAACGGATTGTCCACCTTACCCTGTTGCTGGTGGAGTCTGGTATCTCGGTGTTGGTGATGAGAATGAATTAGCGGGCGGGATCATCAACTTATTAATGGGCAGTTCCTGTTATGTTCTTTACCGCTACGTGGGCTTAGTTGAGACCAGTTCTTTCCCTAGTAATGCTATATAGCGCAACCACAGGGCTGAAGAAAGATATTCTGCCCCCACAAACGAAACTTTGACTTACTGCAATACTTTAAGAGAATATAATAGCTGAATTTGAGAACACTCATATCATAGGCGCAAAAAACGATCCAACAAGAAACCAACCTTCTTCCACATACTTCATATAGTAACAACAGAGCATCGCTTACTCCTTACTCACTTAAAAGAAGGCGAACGAACATTAGACGCCCATAGAACAATGAAGTTAAGACTGACAACATCTCTGACTTCTGCCAGGCGTCACAAACAGCCAAGAGAAATGGACCTCAATCGTAGGCAAGGGCTACCTATACCTTTACCTTTCCTTCGCGCATCTAGGAATCAGTCCCTTACTTTTCCTCAAAGCCTATTCTCGATAAAATATGTATTATAAATCCCATATGTATTATAAATCCCATATGTATTATAAGATATTTGGCCTTGTCTTTATTCTAATGTCTCGGCAGATTCGTGACCCGGGGGTAAGTAAGCTTTGCTGCTGATTCTATTACCTGGGACTTCGAATCGTGAGAAGGAAGGATTTTCTGCTGAGCGTTGACTAGCGTTGACCGGGGCTTACTAATGGTAAATAAAGTCCAACTCCTGCTTGCTTTACTCGGAAGAAATGCTTTACCCTTACCTGACTCAATCATGCTACTTGAATGAAAGACGGGAAAATATCCGTCTTACGAGATGCCCCAATCCAATCCAAAGAGAAAGGCTAAGAGCAAGTGCCACGATTCTCTAAGAATGCCATTTATGTCAGTTTCTTCTGGGTTTGCTTGGTATACAGGAGTTTTTACTTTCTCTTCTACTATAGCTAATATGGAAATCTTTCACGCAGTGGGATATGCCCGCTTTCTATCTTACACGATACGAAATGCCTAGCCGACTTGCCCAAGCCTACCCACTCCCTATTCATCTCTCAATCTCGGGAGTTCCTGCCGAAAAGTCAGCCTTTTCCTCGCAACAGAACTACACTTGAAAGAACGTCTGGATGGCGAACACTGGACTTGTGCCAACACCCTACTTTCTCACTGTAACTGGTTCTTATCTTTCTTCCCAAGCTCCATTACGTGGGCTATCTTAACTTCCAACACAGAGATCCCTGCCGGGGCTATCTTAACTTCCAACACAGAGATCCCTGCCGGGGCTATCTTAACTTCCAACACAGAGATCCCTGCCGGAACTCCCTTCCCATTTAGGAATAGAAACTCCAGCTAGCACAACGTCTTTGAACTCAACTCTCAAGTCAGAATGGAATTGAAGAGAACCCCTCCCTTATCGAAGCATCGGCTAAGATTCTAGGTTCAAATGCCTAAGAAGGACAATTTCTGAGTTTCAATAGTGACTTTTGCCATAAGAGGTGTGTGTGTGTTTCCCCTGCCTTAAAATACTAACATAAACGCTTGCTTTTACTTCTACTTATTACTTCACTGCATCATAAGAATCTAAAGTCAGGGCAATTAGTTTAGTTACAGAGGGTGTATTATTATATGAATTAGTTCCACATAAAGGGAAAGCCCGGAATAGTGCTTGTAGACAACACTTGTAGACAACACTTGTAGACAACACTGGTAGACAACACGGAGGGATTTGATTCTATTATTAACTTACCGCAACACTCGAACTATAACTTGACTTTTGGACTACTTTACTGGATGATTAATTCTTATCGCCAACCAACACCGAGATATTTAACTGCAGCAGATATCTAGCTTATGCGGATTCTCTTTCTTATGCTTCCTCAGAACATTGCTTCCCCTTTACTTCAAAACTAACTCAAGCTCCTTCCTTCTGCAGATCCTTATTCTTTACCTTATTTCTTTCCCTGACCCTGCGATTGTGATCTACCAGTACCTTCCTCTATACCAGCTTTCCAAGCTATTCTTTTGTCACCAACACTGTAAACTTGAAACCAGTACTCATGGCAAAGGCAAAGGTCCAAAGTCAAAGGAGTAGTAGCCCTTTAGAAAAGCAACCGGCTAACGTAGGTAGTTAAGAGCAAGTGCAGTTTTCGAGCTCAAAGTCAGAGAGTTCCGTTTCTTTACCTTGCTTGTAGTGGAGAATGTCCGTATATATAATACGAGGCTCAAGCATAAGTAGGATTATCCGATGGAGTTGTATCAGATGACAGATCAGAAACAGTGTGAGCTCCCAAAACTTAGAACGGACTCTTAACCTCTAGTATAGAGCAAGCAGGTAATAATCACAGGGGAGTTTCTTTGGGTTGGGTGCTCGAGAAGGCACAAGTAAGGTCAGAGCAGCAATTCCAGTTCGCGTATAAAGAATTGCCAGTTTTAGGTTACGACTTAATATTTCAAGTTCAGAAGCTGTTTCAACGGAATGCTGCAGTAATAGTTTTGTATCCGAGATCAGAAGAGAGATAAGTAGGGGACTGCAATAAGTAAGGCAAAGAGTAAAGGTGGGAGTGAAGAATGCAAGGGGCAGGTCAAAGAACGGGAGGTTAACTTGGTCTTCAAGTCATATAGCTCAGCCTGAAAGTGACATCAATCAGTCAACGAGCGGACCTTTTTGATGTTGAATTAGCGTCAACGTCGACGTCAACGAGCATACCCCGGGTCACTCCGTCTTTGTTCGGCCGTTGGTGCACTCACTAATGTTTTTAGGGTGAATTCATCGCAGGACCATATACCTCATGCATCGAAGGGGCCGGCAACCAAAAAGGTTTGTAGCGGAACTCGGTCTTTGCTTTGAGAAAGAAGGTAGTTTCATTAATTCTTCAAAAGTGGGGTAGTAATTAATTCTTCAATCCTTATAAAAGTAGCGCATTCTTAAAGTGTCATCAACAAGTCTGTCGGGTATCTCCCATTGTTCTTCCTTTGTGTTGGGCGCGCCCTTATTACTCTTAGAGCGGTCATTCACCATTCACATAAACTTCATTCTTAAAATAACAAACATAGTCTTAAATCCGAGCGGAGGGTGGCATAAGCCTTCCTATCCTATGAGCGGCCGGCCGTGGACTAACTCTTCAAGTAGCTAAGCTCATACGGGCGGAGTGTTCTACATACTATAATCCAACCTGGTATCGAGTTACATTATGCTTATTACTATACCAATTCTTTCCAGTAGTGATTCCAGCCTTGTTAGACGTTCCTGAGGACCTGTACTCTACACAAGAAGATCTGACTTGCGAGTTGAGTAAGCTGAGTTTAAGGCAGGGAGGGTACATGGATAGGGGGGCAACCTAAGATAAGAGATAGGAAATTAAGGCTAAAAGGAAGAAGCGTTAACCTTCGTAACAGTAGTATTAGTCTGCTTGCAACTAGTGGGATTCTGAGTCGTAGCCGGGTTATTCTAATGGTGGTATTTAGACCCCCCGTCTCGAGGTTGGTTCTATGTTATACTACACATATCCCGTATTCTGAGTTACATTAGAATAAGCACTGGTTTAGCTCTTTACCTCTCTTGGTGGATTCCTCTTCTCTTGTTTGATTATTTGACCTACTTCTTTAGCAACCTATCAGCTTTGCCTTTCTTTCTTTTACTACCAACCTTGTTATAGTGCTCGTGCTCTAATCGAACTCTGTGGTCACCAACTCTGGCAGAACTCCTATTCCTTGAAGCCTGCGAACCCGGGGCCCGGCTCTAATACTAATAGCAGTTGTAATAGTGGTAAGATCTAGGGCAGTATCCGATTTACCTCATAAGTAAGAAGCCGACTCGTAAGTAAGAAAGGGAGTGGGACCATCACTTATGGAACCAACCTGGGAATCGAGAGGATGAAACAGGCACATATGAATTTAACTAATAATAAACAGAAGCAACCTACCGCCCTGAGCACAGCACTTGGTAATAACCACCAATAACATATTATGTGGTTTTTCAGAAGACTCCGCACTACATTAGCAGTAGCTTGGCGGCTGGCCTTACTACTAAGCTTGGACGTTCTTATACCTTGGGGCACCAGTCTATCTTTCCTTACCTAAAATACTAGTTCAGCTCTCCCCGATGCTCCTGTCTTACATGCCTATCTTTTATTCTTCAATTCATTATTTAGTTAACTTCCACTAATGATATGTTTCTTTCTATATGAGAATAATATATTGGTTTTTGTGTCTAAAAGAAAGATCACTAGGCTGGGTTGGTGACTTCTATTTATTATACCTAGCTCACATTCTTCAGTTGCTGGGCTTTTCTTCAAATTATTCCTTTTGTTTAGAGAAAGAAAGGGCACATGGGGGGCTGGGCTAGTTACTTCTTCTACAACAACCCTATGGCTAATGATTCAGTAGACTCTATTTCAACAGCTTATGATCTTGTACTTGAAGAACCACTTGCTGCTGACACTCTTACTGCTTCGTATGTTGGGCCTGTGTCAAGTAAAGGTTAATTTCACTTTTGCCACAGAGTAAGGGCCTGGACCTGCCTATGAGCCTACCCTTGATCCTTTATCTGATCTCGGAGACTTCACTATTACTACTTCATCCGCTGGGCCTCCATCTTATGATCCTTATCTTGTAGGCTTAACTCGAATAGCAGATTCTTGACCTCAGATCCGTATTACTACTTTAGAGTGAAAATAGAACTTTCCCATTGTGATTTGATAGTGGACTATTAGCCTCCCGCTTCTGACTTATATTCTTGAGTGAGACTGTGAGGGTGACTTTCCATGCCTATCAGTATTAGTATCCGTTTGAAAGGAAAGTGAGTAGCTAGCGGGTAGTTTAGCCCATTGGAGTAGTAGTTCGCTCCCTATAGCAGTATGGGAAGTCCTGTGAGCCCTTCTTGACGATAGTGCTTAAAGCCCTCGGAGTTACACTAGTTGAGTGTTTTTTATCCGTAGCTCCATTGACTGTTTCTTGTTTCAATGCTTGTCTTTAAGTATACGCATTCTAGTCTCTGTGCGGGAGTCTCGACTCTGCTACTTATTATTTACAGTCGTTAGGGCCCGTGTGAGATATCCGTTTTGTTACCCCTAGTTTGGTTCTATTCCTTTTATGAGTGGACTTCTGCTTATTCTAGTGGAGTTTAAAACCTGTTTACTGACTATTAGGAGTGAGATTGGGGGAGTTAATAGCTAAGCACTAGCTGTTAATTACATTCTATAAAAGGTAGTGCTGGGCAGCGAAACTAAGCGTCAGTTCTATTCTCTCTTTCCTTACTCCAAGGTCCTTGCGTCTAGTCTGTTATCTTCAAGAGTATTTCTTTATTGAAAGGTTTAGCCTATAACTCTGAACATCAAATACGACTTGACTTTCTCTTTATCTCATTCCCAATAACCTTGTTTAGAGTCTCCCGCTACTGCCCTAAATACGGAATGAACCCAGTAGTGGATTTGTAACTTATCTATTCTCTTATAGTAGTAGTAAAAACAAGAAACACTGACTCCAACAGCGGCTTCTAATACTGTCACTGCTGACTCAAAGATGTCCTTCTTTGCTTTAAAGCCCTTATATTCTGACTTATGTTTAGATCAGGCTGACTTTCTTCCCCAACGACTGAAACTCCTATGTGTAAGTTGCATTCTTATACTACGGAGTTCAATTCAACAAGCAACTACGTCAGTATAGCGTTAGCCTCTTTAAGAGGATTCTCCTTTCCTTGGGAGTCCGGTATTCAGGGTTATTGACCTTTTTTCCATAATACATATAGAGCAAATAATTCTGCGACCTCTATTAGGAGTTTAATTCTAACTTTCAATTGCTTCATAGCTTAACACAAGCACCGAACCCAGACTTAGATGTCAAAGCCAACAACTGTTTTTGCAGCTAATGCCTTAACTCGTACCGCTAACAGGAGCGGAAGAAGGCTTCTTTCCAAGTGAAGCTTCATAAGAGCATTCTCCACGACGTACTCTCACTCGAGCTCAACTCAATATGCTTACACCTCAATATGCTTCACTCTTCCAAAGCTTATGTTCGCCCTTATCGTTCCGTAAACCCCTCTTTATCATCCTTTAACGTCTGTTAACTAATAAAATAGTGTACCTATCATTTTATATCCCTTCCCGCAGTTCTAGTGCATTTGTAGCCCTGTCATCTTTACCCCTTTCTTTTGACTGTACACGCCCTTGCGCTAACACTTATTTTAGTTCGGGGCCAAGCGTATACTAATGTTCTGGAGTTTCGAGTTAGTTTCATGGAATCCGTTATCCTATCCTATATCAAGAGAAGTGTGAGTTAGTACGTTGCCATGAGCAAGTCCTGGCCAGTTGAGTTAAGAAGATAGAAAAGTCCAAGATTATCTGCTTTACGGCGCTGCCCCAAAAGACTCTGTATAGGCGTCAGTGTCATATTGTTTAGGTGCGCTAACGGCTTATAGAATAGAGGCAGAGGCACCTACCCCTTTATTCTTTAATAAGAGAATAGAATGGAGGCATCGAATTAGGACTTCTTCATAACTCGACCAGGTGAAGAAAGGACTGTTCTAGTTTAGGTCGGGGCAGAATATCTTTATTCAGCTCTTGTTATCGGTTCGAGTGCTTGTGTCTAAGGCTTCTTCCAGTATTGTTCTAGATTAAAGTAGAGTTCCAGCATAAGATGGAACAGCAGTCTCAGAATCAACAGAATCATGTGAGTTCCCCGCTCCCTATGATGGATTCCGGTAACCCTTTCTCGCTCGCCGACAAATAATTTGTCTTTAATGAAACTATACATTAGTGCCCAAAGAGACGATACTCGAGCTTGCACCACTACGTAGGCATTATCTTCTTCTCAAGCTTATGATCTTGTCTATTTTCCTAGCACAGCATACCTTTCTTCGTCGGGAACTGCTTATTCAGTTGCTGATGCGGATCTACATTCGTTCGCAAAGAAAAGAGATGATTCATCTTAACTTTAACGATTCAAATATAACAAACAACACTTTATCCTTTCCTGGCACAGTAGATTCTCTTGTCGGCTTTCCTTGGACTACGGATTCTCGCGAATAACAACTTCTTTTGTTCCTACTTCGGGTACCGCTCCTTACTCTCTTGGACCACCACTGGGGGCTTCAGAGGGCCACTACTCATTAAGTGTTGGGAAAGTACAACTCCACACAGATAGAATGAAAGGTAGCTCCGCTGGGCAAACCGCTTCATAAGGCTTATCGAGTCCTTGAACTGAGGTTAAAGGTTGCTCATAGGGCAAAACATCGAAGACAACTAAAGGCTGTGAAAATGTACATTTTGTCATGAAGGATAGCCCTCCTGCTCGGATCAACCCTGCTTTATCATTTCCGTACCGAACCTTCCCTTTCGCACCCCGAAACTCCAATGGCGAACTCTCATCTCCTTTCCTAACTCGCAAACTTGCACCCTTGCTGGTTCTCTTGCCTTTGGCGTGAACACATTAACGCGGGTCTCCCGTTGGGATTCTATCAACTTACAGCCTGCCCGCCCGGTACAACTCTATCACTTACAGCCCGGTCAACAAAGAAAGGGAATTTAGTAGTAGCGAGGCGCGGTTATTACTGACTTTACTGATGCGTCACACAAGCAGTTATTTGAAGCTACGTTGCTTTGCTTGTTTGGTTCCCCGACACCCGAAACAATTAATAGCATTTGCAGTGCCTCCGACTCCATCCCTCCAATAATATCCGTATAGCAATATAAGTATAGCATTAAGCTGCCTAGCTGAGTCATTAAAGTTAAGTAAACAAGTAAGGCTTAGAGCGGGGAGTGGCTAACTCAAAGGTTAAACATAGAATTGAAGGTCTAGTATTGTAGTTCTTTTTTCAGAATGAGATCAAGGAATCAAGGAATTAGATACAGTAGAGCAAGGTTAAAGATACGGGGGTGCACAAGGAGAATACTATATGCTTATTCTTATTCCTATGTTCGAAAGACGGAGTAAGCAATTTCAGAATAAGATAGGTCAAGTAAGACTATTAGACTGCAGAGCAAGCCTTAAATAGGGAGCAAATGTACAATAAAACCCAGGACAAATAGAATTTTAAGAAAGAGGGGTAGTTGGAAGCAGCGAAGCAGGAAAGTAACCAACAAGTCAGGGTCCAAAGCCATAGCTAAAGAATTCCAAGCAGTGAAGGCGGGCTCCATATCACTAGATAAAGAACGAGAAGCGCCAGCTCCACTATGATAGTGATTAGTTGGATTACAGAGAACCGCACCAAGGATATAGTCTGTTAAGGCACAGCTCTATTCTCTCTTTTGAGTTTAGGTAGCGGGCAGCTTACTTTGTACAATGCCAATTCCATTACTACGCTTTAGGAACCAATGAAAACTATTCTATTAATTACAATTATTCTCTCACTCCCAACACCTATTAATTACAATTATTCTCTGACTTAGGTGTACGTTGCCTGTAGCCTGTACGTTGCTCGGCTCTTTCTTAGATACCTTATTCTATTTACTGATATTAATCCCTTTACTTATCTATCTATTCTTGATACCATGGGGACTTCTCTATCTATTCTCTTATTGAAGCTAATGGGCAAGGTTTAAAACAAGCATAGTCAGAATCGCTGCGCAGTAAAGGTAGGCTGCTAAGGTGCCCCAGTAGGGAAGAGTTCGGGTAGAGCAGAAGTACGAGCGGTATCACATCAAGTTTTGTTGGGTAATGTTCTATTCTGATGTCGTAGGGGTTGTCAGCTCGCTTTTTCGTTTAAGTACGGTAAGCAGTAGTTCGATTCACAGCAGGGTGTTTTTAGTCTCTTACTTACGAGTTGGATTCCCATTATCGGTTAGTTAAGCCCGAGTTCCCAGTTCAGTATTAAAAGCACTAGTGGATTTCTTTCTATTCAGATAAAAGTCTTATCAGGGGATGCTCTAGAATGAGATAGAGCAATCGAATAATCAAAGTATGTAGCTCAAGAATAGAAGTAACAAGTGGAGGGCTTGGTGGTTTGTGGAGTCAGTCTTCTAAGTCTAAGGTTTATTCTCCTAGTTGGTGGTTGGTTGGTGGCTACTAGTGGAGATACATAC
This sequence comes from Musa schizocarpa, assembly GCA_900464855.2. Classification (NCBI taxonomy): domain Eukaryota; kingdom Viridiplantae; phylum Streptophyta; class Magnoliopsida; order Zingiberales; family Musaceae; genus Musa; species Musa schizocarpa. The sequence goes on from LR890027.1 coordinate 677,914, forward strand.
TTTAGGGCGGTAGGGTAAGGCCGAAGCTTCAAGTAAAGAATAAGAGACCGGGCGAAAAAGCATGTTTGTTGGCCCTGTTGCAGAGACCGATCGACAGGTTAATAAGAATGGCATTTTTGTGGATGTAGAATAAAATCAAGGGGAGGTAGTTTGATAAGCACCAGGGTTCTGATCCTAATAAGTAGTACTCTATTCAAAGCGCGTAACTACAGAATAAAAAGCGGGCAATGCATACTTCAAGCGGTAGCAAGCGGACTTATAGCTAAGAGGGGCAGACTAAGAAGCTGGAGTTAAAGAATCAAAACAAGGAAGGTAACCCTGTTCGCTAGTAGTTATAATTTGGTTTGCATCGGTTTCTTTCCCATTTGAGAATTCTGGTATTTGTATTGGTGATTTAGTTTGATAGTTGGCAGCGCAACTCCCCGGTTGTCTTTTCAATCTTCTTGATACGAGTTGTATTCCCAGCTTAGAGCAATTGCCTTGAAAGCAGCGTTTTCCGGCTTGTTAGGCACTGCTGAATTCACTGTTTCCTGCTGTAGTCTTCTAGTTTTTAGTGCCAGGTTTCAAGCGAGGGGACAAAGGCCTATGTCGTGGGTCGGTGCTCTAGAGTTCAGCGTGTGTGGAGGTGCTCTAGAGTTCAGGGCAGAGGCTTGATTAACAGAAAAATGAATTCTAGGTATAGTTCGTGAGGTTCCGTTTATAGGCATAGTTCCGGCAGGGGCGTTTTCAGAATGAGCGGAAGCAGTAAGGGAATGAAAGCATGGCAATAAGGCTTGAGCTGTTGTAAAAGGCGGAGATTACTAGTTAGTCGGGCTCGGACTACAGGTGAGTCAGGCTTGGGTCTGCATTCCGAGTTGACTATTCTATTAATGGATGCGATAGCCTCGTACTAATACTTACCTACTACCTACCAGGAGAAGTCTTCTAGTTCGGCATCTAAGACAGCAATCAAAGAATAGAAGCATAATACGCTAGAAAGAGAGAATCAAAATCATAATAAAAAGAGTAGGAGTAAGGAGAGTCGTGCTAAGGAGCAGTAAGGAAAGGATCCGCTGCATTGGTTCAAAAATCCAAGTTGGGGGCAGTTAGCCTGTTTGCCTGTAAGTAAAGTCTGAGAAGCGGTAGGGCAAATCCTATTAGGTGCGCGGCCTTATTCGAACCCGAATCCTCTTAGGTAAAGCCTTAGTCGACCCCCCGGGAGCCCAAGCCTTATTGTAGCTAGCAACCAAGCCTTACGTCATTAGCTTCCAAGCCTTACTTTTGACCTGAAAACAGATACTCCTGGCAGTTAGCCCGCTGATCCCCACTTGAGAATGAATTAAAGCTCTTACGCTCCCGATCTCATATCTGTTGTATTTGTCTCTGGCGCTCATGTTTTGAATGAGAACTGGCCCCTTTAGCTCTGTTACTACTTACTGGAATTCCTGACACTAGCCCCTCCTACCTAAGTCTTACAGTACTAACCATCAGACTAATAGTTGCAGTGATATGATCTAGTATAGTAGACTCATCGTAGTCAGCATCCGAATGGAACTCACCCCCTCCCACCAATAAAGACAGAAACTTCCAATCCAGGCTTGGGCTCTGAGACTCCTCCTTCTATATAAGGCTTAGCACTAGACCTTTGGATTATAAATCCTTCTCTTCCCGAACTCCCTCCTAAGGGCTTGTATTGACCTAAGTGATATCAGAGTTAAACAGACGGGTATTAAACAAAGAGGTTGGTGTATTTTCTGGTACAACTACATTGGGTCATAATTAAGCAAAGAAGTCTGGATACCAGGTCCCTATTTTGATATTAGAACACTCAGAAAGGTCATTCACAGATAGGACAGAATTGAACTTCTGTTAGTAACGGAATTGAACTCATCGATACCAGGCTAATGGTAAACATAGAGAATTTAGGGCTACAAGAGGAGGTTGGAAATGTGCAATAAAGGATGGTAGCTAAGTGGGCTAGCAGGTAGTTCGAATTACCCTCTTAACTAGGAATAAGAATAAGGATCGGGTGACCGGAGGAATCCGACCTAGATGGAGTAGTGTCCGTTTGCAAGTAAGAGTGCTGCTAGCGAGTTTAAGTTTGAACTAATGCCCCGAATAAGAGGGATGTTTCTTTTACTTAACACCGTAGCAAAGAGCCCCGTCGTTCAAAGAAAAAGTGTTCCTGGGGGTTTGGACTGGTTTTGAACCCAATGACTCTGAGCAAACTACTAAGAAATAGAATATAAATCCTTGTATGAGAAAACTCATTCCACTAAATAATATAAGTAAATAAGCACCAACAATAAAAGAATAATAGAAAGGACAGTCAGAATGATAGGACCGGGGAGCTTAGTAAGTTCGAACCGATAAAGCAAGGATAAGAGACAGGATGGTTAGAATAAGAACCAGTGGAGCAACCCTTCAAGGTGGGATAGTTAGGATCCGAAGTCAGCGTTAAAGAGTTAGTTGTCTCCCAAGGTATTGTTATTGGGAGCTCCACTCCTTGTTTATAGTTTTATTCCCTTGTTACTGCCTTAAATAACAAGTTTCCAGCAAAAGTATCGTTTGGTTATGGCCTGTTTGCCACCAGTTCAATTCTTTTGGGTGGTATTCCCTTCTTATTGGCGGTGATTCAATCCTTTAGTTCCTGGCAAAGTAGTTCCAGTTCAATGTAGTTCCAGTCCAATTCCCTGATACACCCACTCATTCCTATGCTAGTTAGGGCAACTCTGCCTTTGCCCAACACAAGAAACATTTGCCCATTATTCACTTTTTGTCTTTGTATACTTGACTTGGCTTCATATTTTACCAATCCTGCTACTACTGATGAGAGTGAAAACACTGTTAACAGGGCTATAGCTCAAAACTAGTAATTCTACAAAAAAGAGATAATAGAACTTGGGGCTAACAAGACCTAATACGATACTGGAATCCAACCAATGCCAACAGGACTTAAACTCGTAACTAAGAATCCAAAGAATAAGTGGAATACCCATATTAAGGGTCTCAGAATGAAACACTTCCTAACGGGACTTTCACTCAATACACCAGATCGTAATAGGTAAATGAGGGAATCAATCCTGCAATGGGAGGAATTCAAACAGAAAGTATCAATACTTATAGCCAGAATGGAACTCTGGACAAGCAACGGCTATAACTCTCAACTGGGAATGACACTGCCGACTATGAAACGAAAACCACCAATACCGGGCCTTACTTTAAGTCACTGTGTCGTAGAGCATCCTGACTCGGCAGCTACAACCTTATTACCTCTTCTCCAAGCCTGCCGCACTGAGGCACCTAATCTTACTTTCTTGCCTATGAGCCCGGTTCCTTTGACTTTAACCCTGAAGCTCCTGTCTTTGATTGTAATAGGGCAAATACTAATAAGGAAATCCAACAACAACTATTAGAAATGGAATCACTGCTTCCAAGCCTAATCCCTATAAGGAGGAATGTAACTGCGAAGACAAGAATAGAATGAAACCAGTACTCATAATACCTTTACTCACAAAAGGGAATTCCAATACAACCTCTCAAAGAATGGAATGCAGAGTATCGATAATTGACATGAAGAGTTGAGCTAACAACTTGGAATTAATTGAGCTATTACTGCGATGAGAATGGATCTACAAACCTTTATTCTCATACCCCTGAGCCAGATCCTTACTTGCTTTGATCTTAATACCCTTGTTTTCATTCTAAAACTCTGGAGTCAGATCTTTGTTTACTTTATAACTAACTTACACTAATACTGACCTGGAGTCAGATCTTTGTTTACTTTAACTTAACTTACACTAATACTGACCAGGATATTGACTAGTGTCCAAACGGGCTAACTACCCTGACCTCTATTGGGGAACTGATGCTTCCAAGAATTGAATCCGCTTTAACAGGTTAGAACTGCTATTGATAGGAATCCACCTCGAAAGTCCGGATACTAGGCATGGGTACCATCCAGTGATCTCCTAATAAAACAATAAACTAGGGATTTATGTCAGTAGAGCTCTGTTTTCTATTTGTTCCCAGGGGGCGGCGCTGTGTTCAAGTCTAATGGTTTTCGTTGCTTGTCCGGGCATAACTAGTACAAAACTGATTGTTAGATTATATACCGTTGTGTACGCAGGGAATTCTGACTCTCCCCCGCTTTGATTCTTGTATTCTCGAGGTCGATTCCACACATGATGTCCTCCGCACGTCCGTTGCCCATTCAGATACTCATTGGGTTTAGCTCCATTGACTCTTCCTTTGATTCTTATTTCCTCGGTTAGGGAACAAAATATATATGGAATTGCAACACACCCCTACGGAGCCACACAAGCTATTCTCTGACTCACCCACTGAAAAGAAGGAGACTAATACTGTAAAGAAAAGTACTCGTAGGTACTAATCTAGTGCACCCCTTAATTCTCACAACCCAAACAAGTAAGTAACAGACCTAAGTTAAAAGTAGAGAAGCACAGGTGAAACACATATTTATATGCCGGTGTGGAAGGCTCTAACTCAAACGACAGGATGAAGCTAACGAGTTGGTGGACTCACTTATGTGTTGGGCCCTTCTACTCGAGCCGGGGAATGAAAATGCCGATACGAAGCCTGTCCTGTCTTGCCTCAACTCAAGTGTTTATTACCTTGTTGTTAGTCTCAATATCCTATTTATGAGTCTGCCTTTGCTTGGCCAACAATATCTCGCCCTTGGTTTTTATACTCGTGCCTTTAATTCTCTAACTATAGCCTAGGCGCCTATCTTTCTTCTCTCGGCGGAGCTCATATCTTTAACTCTGTCTTTACTGGCTCTAAGGCTACCTCTCCTTTAGTGACATCGGATTTCTATACGGATAAGGACCGAACTGAAGTGAAAGACCTAAAGGAAACTAGTAGATAAAAGGGAAACCTGCAAAAACTGGAATTTATTGTAGAGTACCCTTACAGCAGGAATTTATTGAGTTGGGCCATAAAAGGAATCTGCCACGCGCTTAAGAAGTCAGGGTCTTTATTGGCTGAAGAACACTTATTTCTTGTCATGTACTCAGCGCTGTAACCCCTTCTTTGAAACTCTTCCCTGAAATTACTTATGCATCAGATTATCCAGATCCCGCACTATCTTCCGCTTCAGTATCGGGTGCTTGTTAAGTCTACTCTATAATCCGCGAAGTTGGGTGCAAGTAAAAGATGCGAATGCAATTGCAATAAGGTATGGATTGAGGTAAGATTACTACCTAATATACTAGGGCAGGGCTAAAAAGATGAAAGAAGTTCTTTGACTTCAGAGAAAAAGCTTAGGCCCAAGAAACAAGTGACGGAGTTAGCGAGTTGTTAGGGCCCTTATACTTCATTTTTAGCCTCGACGTTAGGCGCTCATGCCCTTTTGCTTCAAAGTGCATATTGGCTTGGCGACCCGAAACATTAATAAGTTTGCTTGTTCACCGAAACTCACTTTAATAAAAAATAGAAGCACCCTGCATCCCCAAGAGTAAGCTAACGATAAGATATTAATCTAACAGAGCAAGCATTGTTTCCAGATTCACTAACTTACACTAAAAATAGAATAATAATAGGATATGGGCAGCCGAACCCTAGATGAAAGTACTCAATTTTTACCTAACACTGTTGCTTGCTCTCCGGACTCTAAAGAAAAGAATGGAAATGATGACTCTAAAGAAAACCAGAAAAAGAATTGAGTGTGCACCTACCTTATATGTTAAAGTAAAAGGCACTTAACTGCTAAACGAAAAAGAACCTAAACGCACGTAAGCACTTAGGCTTGCTTGTTCTCCGGTACTTACAGCTTTTAATTCAAGTGAACCAACTCAAGACTATAAGAACTAAGGTAGGCACCTCGGGAAGGAAACTAACGCACTTGTTCGAAATAAAAGAATATTGACACCCCAACACCTGGCCAGAACTAGACTTTCCCTCACACTGCTCGCGCACCTGTACTAGGTTATTTCTGACAGTTCCGTAAACCTTAACCGCATAGCTACGTGGGCATGTTACTTAAGACTTGTCAAACGGAGCTAAAGTCCAAAATACAACAGCACTCGGCTACGGGTCCAGTTTTATCAGTAGTAGTGAGTTTCATCCCTAGTTTAATCCGTGGAACTAATTAATATACTCCGCTCTTGTTAGTAACTAAACTCCACTTCTGGCCTTTTCCTTATTATGGGCTTCTTCACTGAGTTGTGGTCCACCAAGCATGAAAGTAAGTTCCTGTTCTTTACCGCTCTGTGGGCTACTAAGAACCTGGGCATATATGTTAAACGACGCAAATGGGGTATACAAGGAATAAGGGTCTAGGTATGTTCTTGAATCCCGAGTAGCAGGATAAGAGGCTCAAGAATAAACTGGATAAGGAGTCTTGTATCAAGGTGAAAGCTTAGAAACTCGCGGGATCAACAATTCCATTCTTTACTTCCAGGATAGGTCGGCACTGAAAGGGATGTTGTGTCTTGTATTTCTTGTATGGAAAGTTTCATTAGATAAGAAGCGGGGCTTGTTAAGTCTTAGAGATCATTAGGAGTATCTTTCTGTTCGCCTAGTTCTAGTCTCATCGTATCTAGAAGCCAAATCCAAGTTATCAACAGCCTACGGAGCAGTAAAGTCTAAAGTGTCAGCTGCAAGACCCAGTGCATAAGTTTCAATTGAATTCTCACTTTTTGGGTAGGTTAGGAGTTTCGATCTGAAGAAAGATCCGGTACAGTAGTGCAAGTATAAAGGAAAGGAACAGGAGTAGGTTAATAAGCCAAAGAAGTTTAGGTCAGGTTCTCGACAAGCGATTCTTCCAGTTGAGTTTCTAGGTGTAGGTTATGGTTATGGGGCATTCCTAAGATAGAATAGATAGCTCAAAACAAGCAAGAAGATCTTAACAGTGCTAGGGAAAGTATCAACGCTGCGCAAGAGATAGATTACAATCTGACTTGATAGTTTTTCGTTTAAATAGAATAATTAGCTTGACTTAACTTTAAACCGACACTCTACTACTTTGAGCTACAGCAGGCCTCAACTTGAATCCATCAGCGAGGCGAGGTGTGAATAAGTTGCCCCTTGAAACTCTAAGAACTCAGCTGGGCACCTCGGAAAGTCAATTAACTTACTTGTTCTTGCCCTAACTTGACTCCCCGCTTGTTGAAAAGACGGATGCAACTAACGAGAAAACTAATGAACTTACCTTAGCGCCTTACGGACCTTGAGGAACCAATTATGCAACTACTCTCCCTTCAGCCACAGAGTCTTCTCGCGTAGACAACAAACTAGTACCCACAGAAACCAGACTTTTTGAATGGGACAACAATCGGACTAACGCGCAACCAACATTATACTCAGCTTGTTCGTAGCGGTATCAAGGTTAAGTAGGCCGCCGATCACAATAAGATTAAAAAGATAGGGAAGCAGTTGCGCTTACGGAAGTAGTTCTCAAGTCCTTAGCTTTGAAAGTCTAGTTCAGGGCAGAGCCAAGCAGTAAAGTCGACAAGCAGTTACTTGTCTATACTAAGCTTGGCGGACTTGTTGCGAGCAGCTCACTTACTTTGTCTCCGGGTAGCTTTGGAGTGTCTTCTTACTGGTGACTGGAATTCTATACTCGACTCAGCTTGCTCTTGAAACTAAGTCTGATCTTGAAACCGCTTCTTAAGTAGCTGGTTCCCCTTTGCCAACCTCTGCTCTGATCTTCTTTCCCGATTTTTAAGAGTAGCATTCTGAAATTCCTTATTCCTGGTTGCTTGGCGGGCATTCTGTCTGAAATTCTTTATACTCTGACTAGAACATAACCACTTGCTGCTTATACTGCTAACCTTTGAGCTTGTTGGCTCTTTCTACGGTATGGCATTGACGTCTAATAACATAGATCTTAGAGTAAAGTCCCAATATCCTAATACAGTTCTCCTTTCCTTATTCAGTGCGCAGTTCCTAATACCTTTATTTATATATTTCCAGCCTTGCCGTACCTGTACCAGTACAATAAGCTTTTCTATTCCATTGCTTGTTACATTGCTTGTTTGTTTCAGTTTTTTTACTAGATGTTCGAATCTACAAAACCCATCTCATTTGAATAAATGTCACTTATAACTTTAGGAGTGTTTTTAATAAGGACTTAGTACCTTTGCAAGAGGGATTGATGCGAATGAGATTAAAAACCAGAAGGGAGGCTGCTTCTCTCTTCTCCCGTCGCTCCTTTGAATCTCTGAGTCAGGCGCTAACCCCCAATTTATAGCTTCCTCCCCCCCAAGAATGTCTACTCCTTCGACTCGCCTCGTGGGGATTTCGCGTCATAAGTGTTTTATATTCCACAATTCCTGCCATAAGAGCCATAATACCCATATTGATCTATCCTGCAAGAAATAGAGTGTGTTTTCGCTTTAGGTCTATGCTATTCTAAAGGTTATTACAGTTTATCACTGCTGCCCTCTCCTTTTCCTTTGCCAATTGATATTAAATATGGATTGAAGTTCCTCCCTCTTATTCTCACAACTGCCTTTTCCTCTTTCATAATTAATATTAAATACGGGTCTTTTTTCTTCCCTCTGAACAGGCTTCTTACAAATGTGGGAACATAAGAAAAGACTTAGCAGAAAGCCTCTACACTCTTGGCAAGCAGGACTTGCACTTTATAGGAGGGAGACTGCTGGAGCTGTAGGGCCAGGCCAGTACGAGATACAAAACAGGAGACTTCTCAGATTACAAAGATTCAAGTCTGATTTCCTTCCCGCAACCCTTTTGATTTTATTCCCGCTTACTTTATATCTGCCTCGAAATAAGGACTTTGTTGAGTCAAACTAGAATGGAAATGGAACTGACAACTCGTTTACGTCGAAAACAGTAAAAGTTTATTACCTTGCGCCTTGTTCAAATAGTCATTGAATCTATTTCTTATGCATATGTAGGAATGGAGGAGCTCACGGTTAGCTGGCTCACTTAGTCTTTCTGAGCTCCACTGGCAATACTTAATGCTCACTTAGTCTTTCTGAGCTCCACTGGCAATACTTAATGCTCACTTAGTCTTTCTGAGCTCCACTGGCAATATTTAATGCTTCCCCCTAAACTAAGACTTATTTGAGTCTATCGAGCTAAAGTAGATAAGGTATAGGAGTATTATTACCCTTTCTATCTATATCTAACACAGCTTCCCTTTTATACTGAACTAAGGATTCTTTCTAAGACAAACGGATGAAACTAAACCTCACTTGAAGACACTGACCCAAGAAGTAAACAAGGACAGGAATCTTTGGCCGAGTCGACTCTTTGGTTAATAAAATCTTTCGAGCTACCAAGGATATAAATGTCTAAAATTATCTATATATATATTCGACACCCTTACCCTTATTTCGACACCCTTACCCTTATTTTATGGCTTCTTTCGCTGAAGATACGGATCCAGCTGAAACATAGGATTCCACTAACTATTCCACAGATTCCACACTCGATTCATTTTGATCTATTGGTACTGATCTGGGCTAAAGAGTGTCCTATCCTCTACAGGGTGACCCTCTTCTCTGAAAGGAGCGGGTAACAATAATTATTCTGTTTCTTCTATTGCTGATGATCCTAGAACTTGAATTGTCTATTCTGTGGCTTCTGATCTTTCTCTGGATTCTAATCTAGCTGATGATCTCTCTCTTTTTTCTAAGACAAGAAAAGAAAGGTGTCCCGTCCGTTGCAAGTACAGTGGTTTTCGGCTATCCAATGGAATCTACTGTTACTGTTTTTTCGAGCTCACTTATATATACGCGCTTACTACTCTGGAACAACTACTGCTGAGTTTTAGTCTTGAATGCTACCCGTTGTGCTAGTCTCTAGGATCTGGGTTAAGCGGTAAAGTCTGAAGTTAACTAAGAATCATCTACTGTTCTTTCTTGCGACGAAGAAAACAAGTCATTCATTTTCATGTGACCTAGAAATTCCGTAAGCAGAAAACTGGATTAAAGCTTATTTCGAATCGCTTAACTATATCTATATGACATGACACCTCGCGGAAACTGAAACTTCTGCTGCTCCCTTACCTTTCTCCGAGTCAACAACTCCTGTTAGCGCACAACGTCTTGCCCCAACGTTAGCTGACGCGGATACGAAAACCAGAACTGCGGATGATACTGCTTTTATAGGGAATTTACACTGCTCCTTACTCTCCACTTTATACTTGCTTTCGAACAGAAACAGACTTTATTCGCCTTAGACACAAGCATAAGCACTGAACCTTAACACATGCACCGATGACAAAAACGGGACTTTCCAGTGAAGAAACGAAAACAGCACTTTGAAACTAACACGAACATTATATAGAAGTGGCAAAGAGCATAGGTAGGTTGTTTAGTTTCTATAAGTGGGTAACCAAAGAGATAAGATAGGTGGGTTTAATCTACTCGTGTATTCAGGTGAAGGCGCACGTATACTTCTTTTATTGTACTTGCTTGTTATAGCATAGGCAGGTTGTTTAATAATGGAAAAAGGTACAGTACAAAACTACAGGATTCTAGTAACAAAACAGGAAATACTCCTAAGGCTAAACCTCTTCTCGCTTTACAACTCCTAATGCATAACGCCTTGTTCCGTCATAGCTTGTAGGGCAAAAGACAAGAATGGAACTAACCACTAACTAAGTCACAAATCAAAGAATCTATCTTCTAATATATATATCTATATTTGTAGAGTACCTGTATATATATATATATATGAGTAAATACACAGCTCCCTTATCTTCCTAACACCTTGTAGTGGTCGACTTATCTATCTGCCGCAAAGCTAAGAGATGATCTTGAAACGGCTGGCTTCTGATTCATTACTTGTTGGAACCATTTGAAACTGACCTATTACTTGCACCTGAACCTTGATACCGTACCCCACCAGCTCCAGCGGGACAAGAAGCAAGTCTAGATTCCGTTTCTTTGTCAGTTAAATGAGATTATGACTTTATAGCACCTATATCTAAGTGTCATATTGCCTTTTTCTATACAATGCCTTGCTGCTTACCTTTTAACCACTGATTCTGACTCGTCGACAACATCTTTCCCTTCTACGGCTATCGACTCATGCTTCTTCTGCTTACGACTTCACCGCTTAAGTTCACCTCTTCTTCTTGTCTTGCAACGACCTAACAAGCACTAGGCTAGGATTACACTCGAACAAAAGAAAGACAATCCGGCAATTCAGATTATGTGAAGCAACCTCCACTTTTCCTTTAGCCTATGCCACTTCATCTTGTTGGAACCAGTAAACTTATTCTTAATGGTGTTACAGTTTGTCTTCCTCTAAGCTTATACTAGGAACAAGAGAACCTAATGACCCATACCGTAAACTTACTAATTTGACCTTATATGTTGCTTCGGCGGATCTCTTCCCCGAAGTAGCATAGATGGAGGTCGAATAGGCTAGACTAGGAAAGTGCCGTCAGGTGATACCAGGAAAACCACTGCTTAATACTATTATTGCAGTTTTTTCTCAATTCGGAGCGTTAAAGTCTGCTCTCCGTCAAATACCAACTCCTCTGGAAACAACCTTTGTTAGGTTCCATTATTAGTCCATTTTTCCTTTAGATAGGGTTTACCCCGTTGGAAAGGTCACAGATAAGTACCGGGAGGCTGATACGAAGCGACCTAAAGAAGTTTTGATCAACGAGTATGCCTACCTCGATATTAGGAAGAAGAACATCTATTCCTCAAGAGGGTCTAATCTTACTGGCAAGCTGAAGAGGAAGAGTAACAAAGAACATCTCTACCTAGAGCAGTTTTTGAAATAGTTCGACGGTAAGCATCCAACTAGTTCGACGGTTAGCAGCAGTTATCGCGTCAGCTACAACAGCTAATAGATAGAGAGATTGTCTTGTAACTTGTAAGAAGTCGAGTAGTCCATCCTCGGTTACACCCTCACTCAATACCAGAATGGAACTACCGTTCGTTCCACATACCCTTCCCCCTTTTATGGGATGCTAATTTCCTGGTATGAAAGTGACTAGGTAGGGATACATGGATGATCCTTCCATCGGTGGCGCAGTGTCAGCATAATAATGCAGCAGACATACCGTGCACAGTAACAAATACATCGCAGTGAACACGGGTCCCGATCTCTTCATAAGTGTCAAAACCTCTCTCGCATTTGTAAGCTAGTTTTTCTAGATCCTTTCGCCCAAAGGTGATTGTGATCCTAAGCTCCTTGGTGGGAACAGACCCAGCTTTATCCACATCGATTCGCAGAAACACGGCGATAAGAATCTTTCTCACATTCGCCAAGTCCTGTGTTTGAGAGCTTAAGTATCGGCAAAGGGTGAACTCGCTATGTCTTTATTTCGGTATATACCATTACTTCAGTCTATACCTTATGCTCAATAAGAAAGTATTGACTCCGGTAAGAAAGATTCCTGTTTGACTCGGCTAAAGGAAATAAAGCTGTTAGAGCTGTTTCTGTTGAAAGAGAAGAATTACTAGTTCCCCGTCGACTTGAATCCGTGGTTGCAACGATAGAATCGGCCGTTCAAAAGTCAGTAGCAATTGGTTCTTCAAGAAGTATTGTTCCAGCTCGAATAGAAGATTTGTATATAGTTGCTCGTCGGGCAGGAAATGGAACTGATTGTCCGTCCCGCTGATGCTCTTGAAACTAAAGAACCCTTACCTTTTGCCGACCTCAACACTGATTTAATTGCAGATTAAACTAGAACTGGAAATCCATCTACTTCAGTACAAAGAGCTCCCTGGGTTGGGTGCTAGTGGTTTAGCATATGGAAACCGTTTTCCTTTCCTTGGCTTATGTGAGGAATATATTACAGGCATGTGAAGCTAAGGGAATAAAATGTAAGTAATCCAACAAGGGGGAGGTTTTTAAGAAAGAAGTAATTCACAACGTATGAAGAAGCTGTGCGAAAGTAAGCAGCAAACGTATATGTACTAGAGTATAATTCTGTTGCAGTAAACGGGACAAGAAGTCTCCTATACGGTGGAAGTAGTGCAATGAAAGTTTGAGAAATCCGAATAACTGGATCAGTAGTTTCAAGATCTGTTGCCGAAGCCGAAGATAGAGAGGAAGCTGTGCGAAAGGTCCGGTCAGCTGATATTCAATTCAATTGAAACTTTAGAGTGAAAAGACTTAGTGCTAAAGTTCCATTCACTGTTTTTTCTTTTTAGCCAGATAGAGCAGGAGCTGGATCTTGCCCAGTATCAAGATAAGAATCTGGTCAATCAGTTGTAGCAAGAGAAGTAACAAGGCCCGTTTTCCTAGATGGGTAAAGACTCTTTTTGAGATATATTCTTCTTTTGAGATCTACTATACAGATACAGTGGAGCTGGAGTAGGCCCTAACTATAAAAGTGCCCCGAAAATGCAACGCGGGAGTGAACGACCGCTATGATATAAGGCTGACTTTTCTCCTTATGGGCACTTATTATTTAGTTCAATCAGTTTTGTGTATTAATAAGTTCCAGAGGCCGAAAATAAGAAGTCGGGGCTATAAACCTAGATTGATAGTGTATCGCCGAGGAAAACATGAATCAAATTTCTGACTTCTGAGGAAAACCAGGAAAAGATTTCGCAGGGCATATTCGATTTGCATTTCCTCAGGCTGCGGATTCTATCTAAGCCAATACAGAAACCTATTACTCTTTCTTTCGTCGACAGCACTTGCACCGTTATCTACTCCCAAAGCGCCTGCATCCTCACTGACACTGTGCCCTTCCTTTTATTGAATTGAATCCTATCTCTTCCCGTTAGCGCACTGTTGATTATAAAGTGGACTTTCTTTCTTATGCTGTTGGTATTCTGCTACCCAATCAAATTTACTCTTTTTCCTTTTCTTCGTCATCGTCTTAAAGTACTGTTCGGGCAAGACTCACAGCGCCGGGGAGGGGAGTTGATATTTCCATTGAAGAATGATTTGTTGAAAAGTAAGCTCCAAGCGAAGAGCGTTGAAAGTTCAATTCCAGGATTTGAAGAAGGATAATTATCTGTTAGGTAACTTCTTTCTATACCGGGTTAGAGAGCTTTAAGGTCAGGGACGGGACTTGATGCCGCCTAAACGATACAACCACTTATTGGAGTTGCTTTTTACCCTGGAAATAGTGAATTAAGCGTTAGTGATCTCTTTGCCATTGAAGGAGCAGATGATGGATTAAAAGCTGTATCTTGTTCCGCGTTATAAGCAGTAGTACCAAATAATCACTATCGTTATGACTATAGCTTGTTCCGACACCTCGCTTAAGAAGGACCTCTCTCTCCACGACCAACGTCAACAACAGGAGATACTATACTTTTAGAAGCCTTAGACACAAGCACACAATTCCCTCTCTCGGCTTCAAGTCAAACACTCGAACTAACTCTACTTGTTGAACCGAAATATGTTGTTGCATACCTAACCTCGACTTGTTTACCCGCTTGCAGCCCAACACCTGGATACAACACTCTACTCTCATGCGGATTCTCTTTTAACGGAAACAGCGGATTCATTCTAATCGCCAACACCTGCTCTTTTTTCTCTTAGCTAGCGTGTAGTGATTCCCTTTCTTGTTTCAAAGACTGGTTCATCGGGAATGAATTTAATCTCCCTCTTGTCTTGCGCATACCAATACCATCTAATCTAGGAATGTGGCTTTCTTGCAACTCTTATGAATCTATTGCACTGCCAACTAGAATTGAAATGGAACTGACAGACACTGTAACTACACTTTCTTTCATGCTTGGACCATATCATATAATAAAGGCGTTATTGGCTTGAACAATAACGGAAAGATAAAGGGCTGGGCGCTCCGTTAACTCTTATTTCGAGTCTAAACACAACTGAACCCTGATTTCGAGTCGTTTAACCTCTATCTGACTCCGCCTACTAAACGCCCCGTAAGCCATAAACACAGGACTTGCTTTTCATTACTTCCGGAACTCCACCCTGACTTGATACTTGACTTTACCCACTAGGATCGTCTGCCCGGAACCCAGACTTGAGACTTTACCTAAAATACGATACTTCGAGCTGTGGGGCCCCAATACTGAATTGATTATCGAGCGCTAATAACTCGCAAACTTATTTGTTCTTCTACGCTTTCTTACCGACGGAGATGAGATGAGCAGTCAGCTGTCATAATTCTTTCTATAGGATTTACTCACCCCTTGCGACTTTACTCTTCCACTATCTGCTCTCTGGGTAATGCGCTAACTCGAATTAGTGTTTCGAGGTGTTAACGTGAGTCTAGAAAAGCAAGCAATGTCGGTTGTTTACTAATATCTATAGTGGCGCACTCTCTATGCTATATTATCTATGGTATATTCTCTCTTTTGCACTAAAAGATCTTCCTGGCCCGCTTACGGAACTCCTACTGTCCTGCAACCAAGCATTCTCTGTCACCAATTAAATTTAAAGCAAAACAAATAGAAAAGCGAACTGCGGATTCTTGTATTATTTCCTTAACACCAGAACAAGCAGAATTAAATTGAACTTATAACAAAACTGGAACAGGCAATTCATAAGCGGAGATGATTAAGATCTTTCTTCCACTTCCACTTATACTTAAACTTCAAAGTCAGTAAGAGTAAGATATTATGCCCCGAACCAAGCTTTCCATTCTCATTCTCTAAGACAAACGGATAAAACTAGTCTCATTCTCTAAGACAAACGGATAAACCTAGTCTCATTCTCTAAGACAAACGGATGAAACTATAACAGGGGGAAAAGTTCCTCCATTCTCTTAAACAAATCATTCAATGTAAAAAACTCGATCTTCGCATGGTCGAAATGCAAGAGCAGCAGTCACTACAACTAAATGACTCTTCCAAGGACGGTTGTGATTGAAAGAGCAGATGACTCAAAAGCAAGAAATCAGAGAAGAGGCGTCTTCGAGGATTGCCATAACAGAATCCTCTAGAAGGATATATTAATGTAAAAGTAAAAGAAAGGTAACTGGACTTAGATTCTCTTCCATAGTGAGTAAAGATCATACTGAACCTCTTATATCTACCTCAATAAGAATCCTCCCTCTCGTGAGCTCGTCCCTTCAGTAACTACGATTTCCTCTGTTCTGTTGTTCAAGGAAATAATCTCGTATCTTCTTGGGTCTTTCATAATAGAGTAGATCATCCATGTATGTATCCATATGCATAAATCTTCCGATCTCTTAGCTTGGTAATTCATTCGTACCTAGTTATTCCTCTGTCAATAGGATTTATCTAATGGATGCCCAATCCCCATAGGATGAAGAAGAAAAAGGAGGAATTAATCCGACCGAGTATAGGCTTGCGTCTGATTAGCTAGTTGGTGAGGAGGCAATAGCTTAGCAAGGCGATGATCAGTGACAGGTCTTTTTCGGATGATCCGCCAACCTACACTGACTGGGACTGAGACAGGGCCCATACTCCGGAGGGAGGCAGCTGTTTTTAATTTGGATAACAGGGTGAAAGCACTCTTACGACACTGAGACTGATAGCCGTGGTTGGAGCGAATGGTAACTTCGAGCGGTGGAGCGAATGGGATTAGATAGCCCGCCCTGTAGTCCTAGCCGTAAACGATAGATACTAGGCGCTGTACATATCGACCCGTGCTGTAGCTAACGCCTTAAGTATCCCGCCTGGGGCGCTTCAAAAGGAATTGGATAGGGGGGGCCAAGATCAAAGAGTGGGTAATAATCAAAAATGGGTTAATCATACTGAAAGAAGTAAGTAACAGAGGTTATAATACTGAAAGAAGTCACACCTCCATCAACTGAATGAAAGAAGTCACACCTCCATCAACTGAAAGAAGTCACAGAGTAGGTAATACTGAAAGAAGTAAAACCTCCATACAGAAGTCAGTCACACCTCCATCAACTGAAGTGAGTCACATCTCTATAAGTCTACCGGCCTTTAGCTAGTACTTGCTTTCCAGAGTGCTCTTTTTCTCTCCTTCAGACTTGGATAAGTAGGGACATTTTTAAAGTCGTGATATCCTTAGGTTTGCATTGACTGACTCTCTTGCTTTCTATCTAGTGGTTCACCTCCTTGATTTTTCTCTAGCTCTAGTAGGTACCGTAGCGGACTTACGCTCTAGTAAGCTTGTCAGTAAGTTATCTGCTCTAGTAAGCTAGTCAGTAAGTTATCTGCTCTAGTAAGCTGTCGTAGTTGCTTGCCCCAAACAACACTTTAGCTACACTTACGTAGTTACTTTCAGTCTAGTAGTGACTTGGCGTCTAGTAGTTGTTTGTCTAGTAGTTACTTGGCCGCTACCGTTTCACTCAAGCTCCTTTTCATTATAATTCTCATTTCATTGCCGCAAGGTAATCATAATCTGAATCATCATCTAGATCAATAAAGTATCTCGGTGTTGTCGATGAGAGAGTAGTGATAGGCAAGAGAAGGATCTTAAGAAGGAACAGAATCGAAAGCAACTGATTGATCTTCAGCAGAAACAGGATAAGGATCAGAGACAAGATCCGGCGCACACTAACGTATCACGAGAGTAAGAGTCCGCAGAAGCAGTGGAAACGGATTGATTCCTATTGATCATCGGCAGTTATAGCAGTGTCTTCACTCATTTCCAGACCTTGTGCTTTCAAGTCCAAATTCCATTCTTAACAAGTGGAGAGTTAGATGCTGCCAAGTGCTTTCTTCGTCGTTCGTCAACTGAAACTGGTCATTCAGCCGCTTACTTTGGCACTGATCCTTATCTTGTAGTTGGTCGACTTGAAGTTCCTTCCCCATATGCTGCTGCTGACTTTAGACTCATTAACTCCCACGTTAGCTATTAATTAGGACTCATACTACTGCTTTGTATCTATCTTAGCTTGTTTACAATGTTTTTGTAGCCTCCAGACTTGTTGTACTTGTTGGGCCTGTTCCGATATACTTTCCTGCTGCTGCTTAATCTCTTTCTTCCCTTTATTCTGCCCTGAGAACTACACTTTCCGGTCTTGCTGCTTCCTTTAGCGCTGAGGCAACTCAAACTAACATCAATTGATGAACTGGAGATGTTAACTCGGAATTGAAACTTCCCAGGACGGTACGGGGCGCATGTAGGAATGGAATATCTAGCACCCTTAGAACCGAACCGTTATCTATATCTAGCACCCCTATCTGCTTTTGCCGACCTCAACTCGCGTATCAGATCTTATTCCGACTCTTACTGAAGCTTCCTCACCAGCTTCTGTTCCTACTCAAGATACGGACTCTCCCACTTTTCTATCTCCTACTCAGGGTACAGCTTCCTCACCTCTGATTCCTACTCCGGATGTAGCTTGAGCCTATTACTCTCCCACTGCTCCTAATTCTTGACCTACTCCATATCTTGTTCCCTAACCTGAAGTATCTTCTCTTTATTCCTGTTTTAAAATGCTTAGTCCCTTGGCACTACTTCATGGAATCTCTTAAGCACCAAAGAAAGATAGAAGTTTTTAAAGACATAGGAAACGTTCTTTTTCCGACCTCTCCGGGTCCTGGACTTTCTACAGCAGATGATCCTTCACCAACACCCTTCTACTTTGATGACAAAAGATTGGATCTATTATGGGGCAGCTTACGGAATTAAATCCAGAATTAATATGAGATGGATCCCTATCCTGGATTGATAATGGCTATAGTGGATTGAAATATGCCATTGTTAAGATATATTGACTGTTATCTTATAGTATTTGCTGTTATGCGACTACTAATCAAGTACGCTTACACTACCATAGTCTTATTCTTGTAAGTTTACTATTTGTTATGTCATGAGGATACCATCCGGAGAAGTTCCCTTGAAAATCCGTAAAGCTATATATTTGATAGAGTATGGGAAAGATTTGCCAGTCCATGCTTTGATTGATCAACTTGTCTGGCGCATAGGAATAGGGTACTTACACTGTTAATCCTAAATAAGACTAATGTTCCCAGGTGATGATCTGTCTTCAGAGACGGGCTATGGCATTGATACCTATTTCCTTTAAGATTCCCCTGTTTCTAGTCTTCGACACCTTTTAAGAAAGGAGCAATAAGATGTTGTTTTACTTTCGATAATGTTTAGCTGTTCTGTTGTTGTTGTTAGACAAAATCTATCGATTCAAACCGGTCTACTTCCACAACTTATCACGATTCGATGGCATTCTATTACTTAAACATTTAGCTACTCATGGTGTGAAGTACATGATAAAACCTCTTATGAGGAACCATAGGCTCTACGAGTTTGCTGTCTATCTTGGTAAGAAGTTGCTATTCCCCCCGGCTAAGGGATTCCAGAACACAGCTCCCGAGTAGTCTTGATAACTTAGCAAAAAATCTCTGTCCCCTATCAAGGTGCTAAAGGCTTCATCCCCTATGACGATGTGGGAGTGTCTACTTTTATCCCCCTCCAACATCAATAGTAATAGTATATGATACAGGACATCCTTCTATTAGGATGTGTGCTGCGGAAGGCTCTTTCTATATATTGTACTCTATACAATGTAGATATCGTCACTAAATTAACCTTGTCTTCGCTAGCTCTCACTATCTTTCGTACGAACTATGACGATCA
This sequence comes from Musa schizocarpa, assembly GCA_900464855.2. NCBI lineage: Eukaryota > Viridiplantae > Streptophyta > Magnoliopsida > Zingiberales > Musaceae > Musa > Musa schizocarpa. The sequence goes on from LR890027.1 coordinate 697,318, forward strand.
AAACCACTGGCCTATCCATATCCCAAATCGGAACTAAGAGACTTTCATTCGTCGCAGGCTACTTGTTTGAAAAGAAGAATAGCAGGTCCTTTCGGAGGCTTTGTTTCCACCATATTAGATAGAAGACAAGAAGCTAAGAGAACTGGTAATGACGCAATGTCCTATGTTTACAAGAGACTCATGAACTCGGCTATACTGTATATTTAGTATTAACCCCAAATGCACGATCACTGAGGTTTGCAATCTTGATCGATCTAACCATTTGACAAAGAAAAGTTATTTCATCTTTGGGGACAGAGCATTACTATATCTCTCTTACTTGAGCAATACCGGACAGGTCATAGACTCTGACTGGAGTACTCCAAGGATCTCAGCCGTTCAATTGGCCGGTCACTGCTTGTGCTCGGATTCATATGTATCCATACATCTCTAAACATGACTGTTACTACACGGATACCTACTCCGTCGTTCTTGGCAGTCCTATTCCTGAAGGAGAGATATCTTCCACAGTCTTAGGTAAGTTAGAATACATTGTCAATATTGTAAATAAAGGCATCTTCTTAGCACCAAAGAGTTCTTCTCTTTTTACTCAAGAAGACAAAAGAATCATTAAGCACAAGGGTATTGAAAAATCATTGGTCAATGAAGAATGGTTTGGGTAAAAATACGCTGATATATCTAGAACTAAGCCGACCCCTGTGGAATCGAACTTCAAAATTGATTGGCAAAGAGATAGGAGAGGGTATATCACATTTCATCACCAAAAAGGAAACTATAGTAAAACTAGGAATCTGAGTTGGTAACAAGAGGGAACCAGTGTATGATAATAATCTTTGGGTAGATACTGTGCCATTGGATGTTACATACTTCGCTGGTCAATAAAATCAGATACGAACATATGAATTGAAGTGTATTGAAGATATTCTGCCCCATGAAACAGGACGACTTGTTTCTACGAGAACAGGAACTACACTTGCTTCAAAACAAACAACTGTCGGGGCTAGCTCTTTAGAAATTGTTGAATGTGAGTTCGCTGTTGTCGGGTAATCTTAATCACTTATATGTGATGCTCGAGATAGATTGGCAAGAGAGAGAAAAATTCCTATGCTTGCTTATATGCTATGTGCACGAGATTGAATTGGTTTGGTTTGGGATAGTAACTGAAGGAATCACAGATAGGGTACGCTTCTTCCAAAGCACTAAAACCTGCCAGCAACATAGGTAAGGTAACGACTTTGACCACTATCTATCATATGCCACTTGAACCACTACAAGGTTAGTTTGCTAGAAACCCTTCCTTCCCGCGGAACAGATCCAGCTGATTCACATACTGCAACACAACACACCCGCTTTTGAGGTTTAGGCTGCTACCCCCTTGGCAAATGAAAATAAGGATATTCTTGATACTGGTTCCTCATACTTGACCGCTACATAGGCAGTGGATTCTACTGTTCCTTGAAACCGTGTAGTGGGCGTCGCTAAGCATTCCATTCTGTCTGCTCTATACGACAACACCTTAAACTCTCTCGTAGACAACAAAGTAAAGCAAAAACCTAACCTCTCCTCTAAAGGATGAAACTAGAGCACCCGCAAACAGGAGTTGCCAAAACAATAACTTATTCCTCTCTACTCACACAATACAGATGATTCTCGAACTGAAAGAAAGACAATTAGGTAATTCCTCCACTACAATACTAATACTAGCACCCAACATATGAAGTACACCGCGCTTTAACGCCCTCACTCCCTTAGCTTCAACGCCCTCTCATTCCCTTAACTTTCAAATGTACTACCCCCATTTTGTGCGTCTACAGACTAGATCTCACTGATTCACTTAACGCAACACTCGCTACCCTGGCTTTCTACTCTTACGCTTAATCGACGCATGATAAAAGAGATGAGGCTTCTATCGAAGATTACAGCGGAGCACCGCGCTAGCTTATTGGAGTAAGCAGTCAGGAGGTTGTTTACAGTTTTCTATTGTTTGTTAGCTATATTCGGAGTAAGCAGTCAGCACAGGAGAGTCAGGACAGTAAGGAGGTTGTTTACAGTTTTCTATATGTCAGGAGATTGTTTACTTCTTTCCATATGGTTTGTTAGCTATATTCTTTTCTATATGTTTGTTAGCTATATTCCTTTTCTATATGGTATATGTTTGTTAGCTATATTCTTTTCTATATGGTATATGTTTGTTAGCTATATTCTTTTCTATATGGTATATGTTTGTTAGCTATATTCTTTTCTATATGGTTTGTTCTCTATATTCTTGGATTTCTTTCGAGTCGAGTTGTGCGCTCAAGTCTAAACGCTATATGGCAGGCACGCAAAGGAAAAGAAAATAACATAACTATACTACAACACAGGAGGGAACTCTACTCTTGGGACTACAACACAGGAAGGAACTATACTCTTTTTACCACTACTCGGGAAAGCAAGTACAACTAGGGAAAGCCGAAGATACAATATTGATTGACAACCCGCATCAGAAGCACAAACAATAAGGTAAAGGCCATTCTCTAAGCGGTAAACTCTTCTTATAGGGAAAGCTTTTACTTGGGCTTACGGAGCAGCAGCGGATTCTCTTTAGGATGTCGACTTTACTTGGATCTTAAAGCTACCTATCCCTTGCTTGGGTTGGGTTACTTGGATTCTATAGCATGTGTACTCACCGCTCCGTGGGCTTCTTTAGTTAGTGGTGCGAAAGAAGGGAAAGAAGGGTGTGTGTTTTGCCTTAACCAAGTAATGGTCCAGTCCAAGGTGAGCTCCAGTCTTCGTCGGCGTTAGTCTAGCCATTGAGCGCAAATATGTGGTTTTCTTGTTGTTCGGGATGCAAACGGTAGTTTTAGGGGTCAATCCGGTAATTTAATTGAGGTGAGTGAATCCAAGCCTTAATAACTATAGAAGGTTCCGGACAAAGAATAAGATAAGTATTGGAAACAGCGCAACAAATAGGAAATGTATTAGGAACATAAAGAAAGAATATAGGCTATAATGCCTACGAACTGAACTGCCTTTTCTTCTTCAATAAGTGATTCATCATTAGCGGTAGGGCAGCTCTCCCAAATCAACTAATTCAGAAATATACATTTCCACTCGCCTTCTAATACATTTGTAGCCTAATAACTTAAACCCTTGCCGAACCTTTACCTGAAAGCAATTGTCCACTCTCTTCAAACAAGCACTGCTCACACTTATCTTATTGGAGCAGAGGACGTCAGTGAAGGCGCTAATGTAGTTCTAAATAACAGGTTTGGTTTACAGTGAAGTCAGTTCTTCCAGTATTGTTTCTTTGGGTGCCAGTGTTTTCGACGAGAATGAATGGCCAGTTCCCATTCTAGGATCAGATGCCTGAGAAGGATCCGTTTCTCAGCAATTACACGTTTTGAAGCCGAAGCCGAATCTCAAGATTCAATAAATGATTTGGCCCAATCGAATAGTTGTGCTAGAGCGGAACAATCAGATGCTAAAGTCAGGGTATCAAGGTGTTGGCACAGCTGCAAGCGGGTATGAGTCTTAAAGTGTAGAGTCTGGCGTGGAGTTACTTGCTTCTAAGTAGGGAGTAGTCCTGAGTCCCGTTAGCTTTGATATATTAGTTTCGCATTATTTGAATTCAATGACACTAGAGATAGACTTAAAGGAACTAACGTAAGCACGCCCAAATACTCTGTTCAGTTTGCTTCCTTCCTTTGAAGTTAAGATACGATAAAGAAGTGCGCTTCATAAAAGGCCATAATCAAGGTGTTGGGCAATTGTCTCTGTTAAGGGAGTTAGTTTAGTTCTTGTTTCATCGACAATAGAAGAAACAGAATCACTCGCTAGTTATGATAGATCTTAGTAATACACCCTGTGCTCCTGTCTAGTTTGAGGCATAATCCAATCGAAAGGAAGCTGTAGTGAGAGTTGAGGTCGACAAAAGGGATAGGGATGAAGTGTATTTACTAAGTGTTCTATACCAAGTTTCCAATCTTTGTACATGGGGGAGATGAAGTGTATTTACTAAGTGTTCTATACCAAGTTTCCAATCTTTGTACTGATTTAAGTACTGAACTGATGTATAGTTCCAGAAGATAAAGAAGCGCTTGTGCTAACGCTAATGGGAGTTTCGGGACGCTTACCCTTATTGGAGTAAAGAGTGAGAAGTTACTACTACTTTGGATAATGTGGCTCGATAATTCAATTCAAACTAGCAAGTGGGAGAGGAGAACAAGCTTTAGGCGCAAAGGGAACGAGCAAAGAAGCGCAGTGGTAACTTTCTCATTAGTGAGTGAGATAAAATGGCTGGAACAAGTAATGAAGCAAGGGGCCTGGCCTCCATTCCATTATTTAGAGTAAGAAGAACAAACAAGGGAATAAGCTTAGGATAGGAATAAGTATGAGTTATTAAAGGAAGCAAAGCAGTGTCATTTACGGAAGCTATGTGAGGAGTTGTTTTGCTAATTCTATTATTATATTGAATATCTTCTTATATACTACGTAGCTTTTCGATTGGCTTTTCCTTGTAGTGGTCGACCTCTGGTTTGTCACTAATCCTTTAACCCATGGTAAACAAAGAGAATGGCGCATCAGAGGAACAGACAATAAGGCTTTCCTTAGCTTCTTTCCCTTGAGACAAAACCAGCCTTGTTTCTAATTTGACAAGCGAACTTTCAAAACCATATTTACTCTTACTCGCCCGAAGCTAGGATTACACCAATAAAGTGAGAATGGAACTTCTAATTTCGTAGGGTGCTTGCCTTTAAGTTAATGGTGTTGGCGAAAGTAAGGGTTCAGGGCAGGAATATATGACTTACTTTGAAAGCAGCATGCGCCCTGATAGTTAGCAGTATTGAGTTTCTCCCCAAGAGTCAGCATCAGTTCATTCTTTTACTTCATAACCAAAATCAATTCCTTCCGAAGCTTACGGAGTTCCATTCAGCTTCCGCGCAAGAGAAAGATATATTAAATGTAGAGGTTATTAGTTTTAAACACAGATTATTGGGATCTGAGCAATTCCAGTTTAGACCATAGAGGCATGACATTCAGAACGGAAAACCAAAGAAAACACATATCATAGGCGCCCCCCGGAAAGTCAAAGAATGGAATGGCAAACGGTGAACTATACTCGCAAACTCCAGCTCAAAACTGTGATACTCTTAAGACTCCTAAACTCGCAAACTCCAGTAAGCGCAGCTCACAAACGCTAACTCCTTACTCCTACATCACAATCTCTTATTCCACTCCTACATATCACCCATTTTTTATTCATTCATATAGAGATGCTATAAAGAGTAATCTATTCCATAAGCCCGAAAGTAAGCTAACACACCTCGGCCCGAAATAAACTCTACACCCTATTATATTCCTGACTAGCTCACGTAAGCGCCCGAAAGAAACTCTTAACTCTATTCCTTACTCTATTCCTTAGTTACTGAATCTCATTCTTATTTAATATTAGTTTATCAGAAGCAAACTAGCTACGTTCCTGAAAAAGAATAGATATGAAATGATTCAATGAAAGGAGAGGTCTGTAAGGTAAGAAATAAGTTTGAATTAAAGGTAGGCTACCAGAGGAGCTATTCTTATATTGTATTGACCAGCCAATACCTCATTAATTAGATCCGGGTCGAAAGAAGGCCGTGCGAGTTATGATCTCCATCTCTGTCTGTCTTTCCACCCCTTCGATCATTCGCCTCAGAGGTTTGGTACGCTCCCCTACTTTTCCTTTTCGGTGATGAAGAGGTCTATTAAGAAATGCACCCTTATTCCCTTGTTCTATAAATAAATGCACCCTTATTCCCTTGTTCTATTAGCGAACTCATAATTAAATCGCGTATACTTCATATTGGGGGAGAAGATTCATTCAATCCACTTTGATCTCTACTGCGATAACTCATATATAAAGATAAGGCTTTGCCCCCCCTGCTTGCTTCTCCTCTTTCCTTTGCCGAGACAGTTCCGGTCCTTATGCTTGATGTTGATAGAAGAGAGGTAGGTTCAGATGTAGCTACCGCTTCCTTTTTATTGAAGCTTGTTCCTCTGCCGAGGTATATGCTGATTTAGTCTGTCTTGTAGTCCGAAACAAGGAAGACAAGGAGATACTAGTCTAGGAAGCCGGATGACAACCTGCTTTTCTTAATTGCTTTCGTTATCTGTCATTTCCATTCATAGGAAGCGCTAGAAGACCCGGGCAATGGCGAGTATCTAGCTAGGTGCTTTCCTGTTTCTAGTCCTCGGTTTTTGCTGTCTTTCTCTAGCTGGTGTCGTTCATAGGCGAGCGAGTTCATGCTTTTCCTCCGTTACTTATGCATAACCAGTGGCTTTCTCTGGGAATGGACTATAGGCCTCTGAAGCCTTGGTCTAGAACGGGAATCTCTTATTTCCCCAGATGAGAAGGTTTTGATCTACGAGAGTCCACTACTGTGAGTAAAGATGGAGACTCAGCGATGCATCCACTGGTCGGTACTACCCTATCCCTGTGGATTATGGGGTAAGTTCCAGGCGCATGGAATGCTTGCTAGGTCTTAAGGATCGCTTAGGGTTTCTCTACAGCATCCGATAATAGGTCTCGTTCCCAGGGGACGTCCTAAACTTATGGGTTCTCATGTGTTTTTTCTCTTGGTAGGCCACACAAACTTTACTTGCTCATAACTCCAGAAAACCGGGACTTATTCCTCTATGGATACCTTATAGATGAGATGGATAACTGATGCCATACAGATATATCTCTTAGGAATATGCCCACACCTAAATACTATGTTCCTGTTAGCGCACTGCAGCTTTAAGACTCCTCTCCTTACTTGCTAACTCTACCTTAAGAATCGCCAAACCGCTCGACACCGATGGAATTACTCCACTGGATTTCTTTCCAGCTTAAGAGACTTCTTCATATACAGATCCCCAGTATCTTATATTCTTATCCTATTCCCGCTTCGCTTACTGCTTACTTTACTTCTCTTTTGCCTAACCAACAAATCATTAATAGAACCTTTCGAGCACAGAAGCAGAGGTAGAGTCGACCACTACAAGGGAAAGGAAAGCAAATCACCGGCACCTCTATCATAGACATCGCAAGCACCCAAAGAAAACGATACTTCAAAAAACACCACACGAAGAAACAAAACGGATTCTTAAGCTTGCAGCAGACTTTATCACTGCCGGATTATCTAGCCTCTGATTCTCTAACTTATGTTGATTCTTGCACTGTTTCGGCGGAAACTGGAAGTCAAACAATCATTTATCTTACTGCATTCATATATAAGAGAAGAATTGGATAGCCCTGCTAAACTCCCTGATTGCTTTACCGCTTACTTTCCTTTCTGCTTTTTCACTTAAAAAAAGACTTGTTTGTTTGGTCAGGTGCTGAAAGCCTTCCCTTTCTTCTTCCCCGACCTATCCGTGAAGCGAAGACCCACTTTCTTATTCTGTTACTGCAAACACTTTCACCTTCTCCAGCTTAAAACCCCACTGTCTTCTTACCTTTAAAAGCCTGTAATTGCTAATGCTGCTGAAGATCCTTCTTATGATCCCCATCTTAGAATCCTTATCTTTAGCAGATCCTTCCTTATTCAGCTTCCGATCTCATCGACTAGGATTTATTAAAAAGAACAAGAACAGGAACTGGAACTGACCGAGCTCTAGCGGGACAATCTGTTAAGGCTAAGGGCGATACCTATCTATTTGGTTACCTTTTTCCATAGAATCGGGGGTTGGGGGGTCATTCCATTCTTTGATTTTGCCACTTGGTAGAGACTCCTGCTTGAACTTCATCTTTTCTTTTATACCATAACCTTTGAACGTAAAGTCAGCTATCCATAAGGGAATTCTGGTCGACAACTGAACTGTCCGCTACTACCACATAAAGGGAAAACCAATCACCGAACCTAGACTCACTCGAAGGAACTCAAGTGCAGGGGAAGATCCAATCAAATGATTAACTTCATGTAGAGGTAAGGTCGGATAAATCAGGATAAGGATCATTCTAATATAGGCAGGTCAATAATTCGGGATTGAGAAACGAAGCAGGATCGAGTTAGTCATCTGCAAGCGCTAGGTCAGCAGCAATATATGAGTATCCTTTTGCTTGCTTTTGGACTGGAATCGTGTTTGTATGGTTCTTAAAGTTAATGAGTCATCGTGCGGCCCAGCCCTTTAACATGCATGGGTGAAACAACAAGAAAGAAACCTTCTAAAGCATAGGTCTGTACTGTAAAGAAAGAAACCTTTCTAAAGAATAAAAGCATATAGGTGAAACGCAGTATATAAGAAAGAAGCCTTTTTTTCAAGCATAGGCATAGGTTAAACGCAGTAGATAATAAATAAATAAAAAGTAGATGTAGGGCTCGCCAAGTAAGAGTGCTCCAACAAACTAAACTCCTACCGAATAGCTCGCTACCGCCATGCCGGATAAAGTGTAAGCTCCCGTCCTTATAGTACTGAAGTTGATAATTGAATGGAATTAGTTGACGGAGGTGTATGAGCCAGAGTTATTATATAGGAATATAGGAGAGGAGCAAGAGTGAGATTAGCCTCATAAAGTTAATAGTTGCCAGCTGCAATAGGGAAATGACTATAAGGTCTTGTTTGTGGAGTTAGAGTGGAATTATTTGTTGACTTCAGATCGGTGCCGCGTACGTGCTCCTTCTTTACTATGGTAGGGTGGTGGACTGATACCTGAGTGAGGAGTTCCTTCTATTAAGTTGCCAGAGTTGGATTCGATGGAGTAGAATCGTTTTAGTAGTAGCTTTCCTCATCACTTGTTCTTGTTGTTGTCGACGAGCCAGTTCCCCAGTGGAAAGGTTAAGTTCAAGGCTATGAACCGCTCCTGCCTAGCAACTAACTACTAAGCTTGTGGCCCAGTTGAATCCGTATTTTAGTAGTCGAGTAGTAAAGAGGCCCTTCTATTAAGTCGCCATAAGACAAGCCAGATAAGGTATTTCATGAAACTCCTCTGGTCTGCCATTCCGACTATTCCTACTAATAAAAGAATAAGGGATACTGCAGAGAAGAGAGGTTATCGATTGGCTTTTCCTTGTATACGAGTTCGGGTGCTAATGTTGTCTATTCAGAAATTGTAGTTAGAAAGCCTGTTGCAATGAAAGCATAGTTCAGGTCAGAAATCGAAGGAGAGTTTAGTAAACCAGATCCGTGCAGGAACCAGAGGCAGAGGCTCAGAAAAGAAGACAGAAACAGCCAAGAAAGGGTGTTTGTTTGGGAACTCAGCTAGGCTGGTGAACTTACTTGTTGGGGTGGTCTTGTTGGATTATAATAAGGGCTTAGTTGACATACTTGTTAGGCTTGTTTACTTATCTGCTTGGCCCCGAGTAACTACTTGTTATGTGTTTGTGTTGCCAGAGGAACAGAAATGGGTAAGCTTAGAATTGCCAGTTTCCAGGTTCATCTTACTGCAGTGACTCATTTAAGTGACTCATTTTGGTCATAGGGAAGGTAGCTACTAATATCGGGTTTCAAGTGATAGGTCTAAGGTTTCATATCGGTTTTCTTGTAATAAGGTAGCTGATATACCAGATTCAGGTTTCAAGTAACGGGTGTCTTATTCTTAGGCTACTTAGGTCAATTCTAACTTGCTTATACTGAGTTCCATTACTGGATTGGAAGCCTCAGCTACTGATGAAACAGCTTCCCGACCCGACCGCCATCTCGCTAATAAAGGAAATAAGAAAATGACGGAAATAATAAAGAAATGAAAAACGAACCCAATTGAACTTATATGTATAGGCAATTCAGAAAGCATAATAATAAAGGCAATTCAGAAAGCATAATAATAACAGATCATATATCTCTAACTTAACCATACCATACCATAATAACAGATCATATATCTCTAACTTCACCATAATAACAGAGCATATATCTCTAAGGAAAAGTGGGCTAGGCTAAGCCAACCAATCTTGCTTGCACAATGGAAAGAGCAACTGGCTTATCTCTCTATCGAATCCAATTAGCCAAAGGTGTGCTGAGCCCATGCAAAGTTTCCATCCATTCTCCTGCCCTGCCAATATCCACGCCCATAAAATAAAACATCAATAAAGTACCCAAAAAAGATGCCCAAAGAATAACATCCACGCCCATACAGAGAAACAATGAATAATCCATTATATCCATTGATAAGTAGTGAAGAGTTGAACCATATATAAGATATTAACCATTCCCCATAAGTAGTGAAGATCCATTGATAAGTAGTGAAGAGTTGAACCATATATAAGATATTAACCATTCCCCATAAGTAGTGAAGAGTTGAACAATTATATAAGATATTAACCATCCCCCATGAAGTTGTAAAGAGTTTAACCAATATATATATATATGGAATCTTAACCATCCTATGAAAGAAGTTGAAGATTTATTCTATTGTGAAACGTTCCCCTGCCATAATGTGATGTGTTTTCAATGCCAATCAAAAGCAATCCCATGGTATTTGAACATCCAGAGAACTACCAAAGAAATGTGTCCCAAGCCGAAATCTCACAAGTAGCACCGCGTCCTAGGCCGTTGCAAGGAAAACGAGAACAGCTTTATATCCTTATGGCATTAACTTGGAACCACGTGCATCTATATGAATCTTTTACTCAAATTAATGTAGTTGTGTGCAAACCTAGAGCAATAGCATGATGAACCAAGAAGACTTACTTTTTAAGCATTACAATTCTAATTAACAGCATTCAACCAGCCCGTAACCATATGCTTCGACCCGCATTGAATGCTGGTCCATTCGTTGAAGATAAGAGTACATCGAACCCATATGAAGTCTTACCATGACATGAGCGGATTGTCTCTATTGGGCAAATATAGGTAAGATTAGTTTTTCCAGAGTACCAAAAGCGAGCATAACATCGTTTTGAGCATAAAGGCCCAGCCCAAGGTATGGTATAGAACCCAGAGGCTGGCTGGCCCAACTTAAATGAGATATGATAGCTTCTTTATAGTCTAACATTCTTGGCAATACATTATCCTAATTTCTGTTCTGGATGAAAATAGATAATGAAGAATAGAGCTCCTCTACTGACTTCTAGAAGAATATAGCTCTACCAATTATAGAAGTGGCAAAGGCGAGGCTCCTGTAATGAGAAACTCACTCTGCGATGTGGAGTATAGAACGAAACTTGAGGAGTAAAGTATTGTGCTATGAAATCGAACGCTGCTTGAGTGGTAAAGTTTGTATTGTGCTAGAATGCATAAACTGGTATAGAGTTAAAGTGTTGAGCGGCCCCTAATACATGTGTTGAGCTACTGAGGAAGTCCCCTAAAGAGTACATGTGTTGAGCGGAAGTCCCCTAAAGATCAAGACCTAATTTCTCAAAAGAAGCGAATTAGTGATTGTGTCAGAAATACCCTTATGCCCATGTCCTAATCGACCCCCCTGGAGGAATATGTGTTTCTAAAAAAGAGATTGGATACTGTGCCCAAGACCGAAAAAAGGAAAAGCGAAGAAAGCCTAACATTTAAAGACTTTAGCTCTTGATCCGTATTCCTTTACTCTAAACTAAACCTAGCGCTTTGACTCTGACTACACTGCCTGGCATTCCTTCACTTATTCCATCAATACCTATGTTCTTTATCATAAGATATGAATTGAACCACTGCACTATAGACTATAACTACTGATCGGGATCCTGTCACTACGTATTTTTCTTCTTGAAACGTTAGCTAAAGCAGCCCTTGCTTCCTGCCCTGTTACTACTCGATCCCAGTCTATCTTTGCTGAACCGGACCCTATAACTGCTAACTATTAGTCTGGCGCTACTGCTTCTAGTACGAAAACACAGGAATAAGGCTTCCTTGTGTTTCGCTCTTGCTTTACAGTATCTTAGCCCTATCTACTGCCTCTAAACCCTACTTTGCCAACTCAAACTTATGCTCCCTAACTAAATTCGGTAGTTCACCTATGACTCTTCTACTATGTGTTTTCATTCCATGTGTTGCTCCTTACACCCTTTCTTCTTAGTTGGAACCTTCCCCTCTTTGCTCTCATTTACGCACCGCTGACTTACATCCTTACTTGGTTGTTACAGAATTGAGCTACTATAGCAGAAGACAGAAGTCAGGTATGGTACTACCCACACTACAACAAAAATAGGGTAAATAGAAATAATACAACTAGTGCTGATAATATCCGAACCTGGAACTTAGACTTTTAATGCCACTAAACAAGAATGGAACTGTCGATGTAAAGAGTTAAACTCTGTACCCGCATTCTATGTATTTGAATTGTTAGCATGCCCCTACATCATCTGGGGTGTTAGACTCTCCCCTTCTTGGCTATGAACCCGCCTTTACTGACTTACATGCCTTATCTACTGATGCGGATCCTCGCTCGCTTGTCTCTGGGTCTCCAGCTTATTAAGTCTTATGGAGTTCCCCAAAAAACAATAAGTAAGGATGAGGAGTGAGCCCGTTCAACAAGCCCTGTTTTCGGGAGGCCAACTAACTACTAGTGGAATGAGTTTAATCCCTTGGTTCATCTATGTTTGTTGGCGAAAGTGCCCTGAAAGTTTAGTTCGGGCAAGAACTGGTGGAGATAGGTTTGGTGCTCCTTCCCTTGTTTACGAGAGAGAGAGGTGATCGTCCTTTGAAATCAGGAAAAGTCTTGCTTGCTTGTTGAAGAAGCCTAAGCTGGATAAGGTGAGGAAACAGTATAAAGAAGCGGTCAAGTAGGAATTAAGGTATATGAGCCTTAGTTAAGAGTTAGAGGAGCCTCATTCAGCAAGTAATAATTATTGTATAGTTTCAAGCAGTATCAGTATGTAGATGAGCCGCATTGAGTTATATGAGATTCAATGGTATCTCCCCAATTAGAAGTCTGCCCCTTAGAGTACTATAGTGAGAATTCCGGTATGAGGTATAGTAGCCTCAGTTAGCTGAGATTGAGTATTGATTGGCTTTACCGTGGTCTCCAAGCATTAAGCTGAAGGTAAGGCGTTTCATTCAGTATTTGTTGCCAGAGGAGAGAGAGGCAAGGTATAATCTTTATTAAGAGTCTAGGGAGTTCCGGAATTTAGTTCAGAGAATAAACCATATCAGTAGCTATATCTGGAGTCGGTCAAGAATCAGGGGCCTTATCCGATGCTCTATCCGGAGTAGTAGATCAGTTTTAGAGTCAGGATAAAGATACAAGAGAAGAGTTCAGTCCGACGAAAAAAGAGGCATTAGCTGTAGAAATAGTAGGCACAAGTACCCGAACCTGCGCTACCAATACTGATTCTCTTCTTTTCTATTGACGCTCTAAAGCCTAAAAGAAATTCTAAGGACAGTTTCCGAGGTTAAATATTGAAGTAGAGGCCGGGCAAGCATCTCTGTCTGTTAAGAGAGAGTTAGTTCCGTTCGAGCAAAGGTCTATGTATTGTCCCGCTCGCCACTCAAAGTAATTACTGGAATTGCCTGTTCCTATTTAATATGTTGAATCACCAGTCTAATAAGAATAAAAGGCTAAATAATATGCCGTTAAGGGAATAAAATCGGAGTACTCTGTTTTTGAAGCAAGGTTAAGTGGACTTGGAGAATTTCCAGATGAGCTTTTTGTTCGCCTAGTTCTAGGTGCGGGTGAGGAAGCAGTTCTTGTGAAGTCTAGGAAAGGTGTTGGCACAGCTAGAGCTAGATTCAATTCTTAAAGCAACGAGATCAAAAGCATAATGATTAGATACCTGATCACATAGGATAAATCCGAAGCTATGCCAAGGTCAGTTGCAAGTCGTTATAAATCCTACTCTGGAGCAATGATGTTTCTGTTGGAGTAAAGTAGTCGATATTAGATGAAGAAGAGGCATAATCCGCAGGTCCAGGTTAATAAATTGATGTTAGAGTTTATCGTAAGGGAACAGAGTGGATGGGTGCAGGTGCATTCGTGTTATTACATTCTTCTATTATGGCCATGTACTCTTGGTAACACCTATGCTCTTGTTTCTTCGTATAACACAGGGTATCCTGAGTGAAGTGAAGTCTCCTTCTATTCTTAGAGTATCTTTGGGTTTGGTGCTTTCCCACAAATAGAAGTAAGTTAAGGGGTCAGCTGCAAGTGATAAGTAAGCTACAAGACGTTGTGCGCCAACAGGAGTTTTTTACGGCCAGGGAGTTGAAAGATAAACCCCAGTGTGAGGAAGATCTAGGAGAGGTGGTATAGGTGCGACTCATATTGAATTAAACTCCTCCGGTCTAATACTAAAACGATTATGACTCATACTAAAACGACTAGTTGGGGAAAGAACGTAGCTTGAAACAAATCATTCCATCTTTCCAGGTGCTCCTGCCTTTAAGAATAGAGAGTGTTACCCTTGCAGCATCTTACGTTCAGGCCCAGACTCAAATTAAGTAGCATACTGACGCTACACATTAGTAGTTGTCGGCCCCTTTACTGCCGCGTAACTATAACTCGCTGACGCCATGAACGACGAAAGCAGAAGTAGTTACTTTTCTCTGTTACTTACTTGTTGAATGAAACTAGAAATACAGAATTAAGGAGCAGCCACGGGTAGCGGTAAGGAAACTATATTCTGGAGGAGACCCCCCACATTGAAGAATTGAGGTGACGCGGACATTCTTAAAACGGACCTTCCCGAGCTATACCTTGAACCTTTACATCCCGATCCTAGCAACGAACTCTGCATTCTTATTACTTTAGGAGCTACCCTAGCCTATTACTTTTATATCCTTGCCTATTTTTTGAGTATACCTCTACAAACTCTAAAGCGGAAACCTCATATACAGGGCCAAGCCTTATCACTCTTCAAATAATTGCACTGATGCCTATAAGATCGAAACGGGAGACAGGGTAAAAAGAAGGAATCCAACTTGTAATATAGATTGGAACTAATAAGTAGAGGGCCGGGCCAAGCTACTCATACCGACAAGACTGACCCCGCTAAGTAGGAGTACAACTGCGACTTATAGTACTGTTGCTACTGATCCAGATCCTTTACAAGTTTGGGCACTTTACCTAGTCATACTTCTTTTGGCACCTTACCTAGTCATATTGGAATTAATGTTCTTATTATATGTGAACAGAATAAGGAATTGAAGATACAAGCAACTACTAGACTCAAAACTCAGTAATAGAATCATGGATTCCACAAAAGTAATAGAATCATTGGGGAAAAAGCGAACTAAGTAAGATAATATGGGTTCAACCAAAGTATGTTTCGGGGAACCTCGCATCAAAGAAAGAATGGAATTGACATGGAATAAACTATCTGATAAGAGAATAGAATCGAATTGGCACTGAGAAAACTAGCTTCTGTTCTTTGTAATGTATTGAGACTATCCATGTTATATTGATACAAGCGAGACCTATGCTATTTAGACTCATAGTACTAGAAACATATACTACCAACCGACTCTATCGGAATCAAACTCAGAAGTAGGGATCCTCTTACGCACCTTGTACTTTCCCCTTATATGAGAAAACGGAGACCCGCGCTACCTCACCCATGTGCCTGCGCTACCTACACCTACTAAGCAAGGTACTCATTCTTCAAGTAACATCATATATTCTGTGAGCTTTTCTCAACCACTCATTCTTCGGTCGCGAAACTACGTTCATTGTTCGGACTCCCCGGTCAACCCACTCAGCCTTGTCGTAGCACCATTCATTCAGTGAGCTACCTTGCACCCACTCGTTCAGTAAGCGACCAGCAACTCCGTCAACGTGGGTCATCGCGCCTAAGTCGACACAACCAACGTGCATTGGGACAGCGCATTGGGACAACATTCATTGGTTGGTAAACTGAACCACACCGACAGAGAGAACGACATAGATAATTATAAGCTCTATGGCGTTTATTCAAGCTAAAACTCACTACTATTTTATGAGAAAAAAGCATCAACTGTAATACAAAACTAGAAAACTACTAGCCTTTTTTTGCCCAATTGACCTAAGCAAATAGAAAGAAATTTTACTATATCATAAAAGAGAAATCAGATAAGGTTGGTAAACTGGTTGGTCGAGTAGGTACAGGTGTAATAGCAAAACAAACCTACAATAGTGATGGAAGAAACCACCCTCTACTACGAAACCACCCTATACTATATTGCGTGTATCAATGGCATAGGTATCAATGGTGTATCCATGTAATAGGTATCAATGCACTTTACGGAGAATAGTAATAATGGAGATGTTGACGCCGCCATCGTTCAGTGAAATATAAACTACCCTTTTTTAGACGTAGTTCCCTTCATCAAATACTAATCAATATTAGATAAATAACCAAATCACCTGAAATACAGTTTGAAAGTCAAGAGTAAAAGAATAAGTGAAAGAACACACTACCGTGTAACACAAAGACGGAAGAAGTTAGGTAACAAACTAAACTCGTTATGGATTTTTATTACTCCAGTGGTGTTTTAGAGCTAGGTGGATCCGATGCAGTGTTACAAGAATGGAGCTAAGGGCTCGGTGCCATAGCTACAAGTATGGGGTTTCCTAGAAAGAAGTCTTGTTTTGGATGCTACTAAATATGGGCATAGTTGGTGTCCTCCATGGGGTAATTCCGCACAAAGACATCCTATAATGCAAGGGAGAGGGAGAGTTAGTGGCCAGGGGGGAATGACGATGGGTGGCCCCATAGCGTTCATTCTGATAGTAGACGTTGCTTGTCCATACGGTGCTCGCAGGTAGTAGTCGTTGCTTGCCCATACTAAGCTTGCCGTGTTGACAGTTCACGGAGTTTGAGTCCTGTCCTCTCTAGGGAATAGCCTTCGAAGTAACAGCGATAGCCTTAGAAGTATAAGTCCAGTCTTTGCCTACTGAGCTAATACACAGCCCACTATCGCAATCCTTCCTACCTTACCTTCTTTTTCATTCTCTAACACTTACTTTATATCCTTAATTGCTAGATTGAGTCCACCGTTCCTTGGTTTGAGTTGAGTTCATTAGATAGTAGTGTCCAAGTCATTAGGTTTAGTTTCATTATTGTATCCTGAGAAAAGAACAGTTCTTTTATTCATAGTTCCGCTCTTACTAGTGGAGGAATAAGATTTTATGTCAGTAAAGTCAACCTTGGAGACAAGAGAGGCAGGCTTATAAGCACTAGGTTTATTTTCGAGGTACGAAGTCGCAGGCTTTTTAGCAGTGGTTACAGCCCAAGTTCCAAGTTAAAGTCCTCCCATTAGTAGTTCCGGTATTGTTGAGCACTAGTCAAGTCCTGTTAGCCCGGTATACTGACTTGATCCTTGTGGTTTCATTGCTTGGGGGGGTACATAGAAGTCTTGCTTTCCCAGCTTTCCATTCTAATTCCCATCCGATGCATCCTTGTTTGGTGATGGAATTACAATAAACTCTATAGCTTCTCAGTATTCTTAGTAAGTATATTAGCTAGTTAAAATCTGACTTTTGTTTGATTCTTTGTTAGGTTCTATTTCTGTATGCGCTATACCATACGTGAATTTTGCTTCTTCTTAGTGGGGGTGCGCTGTCATTATGTATTAGGGCCTTACTTCTGACTTGATAGTGAAATTCTTTGACTATGCCTTTTCATTCCTCGAGAGCTAGACGCAGATTTAAGTATTCTCATTTTGAGTTGCTTGGCTAGTAGTGTCTTGGTGGCTAAGATAAAGTAACGGAAGATTAACCTCAAGGGCAAGGTGTTAGATCAGTGGTTGGATTCCCAGTTTATAGTTGCGTTATTACTAGTAGTTCCAGAATCAAAGCAGTAAACTCATACACCAATGAGTGGAGCAACCCCTACTGGCACACAACACACGCCTATTATGGATTGAAACCCTAACCCTATTGATTGAAACCCTAGGCCATTCAAAGATGGAGTTGCCTTGCCGGGATGAGCCTCTCCGCTCAGTGCTCATTCTGTTATTAATGAGTTTAATTCCGAGTTATGAGAGGCCGTCTTAGCCACTGATTTCTACTTCTGAGTTATCTTCTTCTAGGTAGTTGTGGTTGAGTTCGCTAGGGCAGTGTGAAAGTTCTAAAGTAGCAGTTGGCTTCCGACTTATGTGTTTAAGCCTAATACTTAGTAGTTTTATTCCCGGTTTCTTTGTTTCATTGCCTATATATAGTTTTATTTATTCCTACTTCTCTGTTTAAGCCTACAAGCATTGGTTTCATTGTTTTATGGGGTTGTTTTCTTGTTAGTTTATTTCCTAGTTTAGAGTTGAGTTCACTGAGTTGAGTCCAGTGGTCCGAGCTCAATTCTTCAAGTCTTGGAGAGGCGGTAATCAGACTTCTAACAAGGAGAGGTGGTTTGAACTGTTACTTACTTGTTTGATTCTTTTTCTTTTACTGCGATATAGTAAAGTCATACTGGTAGGCAGTCAAGTCAGACTTAATAAAAGGAAAGTCATACCCGATAGCCTGGAAAGAAAGATTTGAATTTGAGAGAAGCTGTGCGCGTAGTAAAGTAAGGCGAAATACAGTATAGTAAGGAATCGAGTAAGGATCCGAATTTCCACAGATACAGAAGAGTTGTATTGGGTTGAAGAGCGAAAGCAAGGACAGTTAGAATAGGAGTTAAGGGAGGCAGGCCAACAATCGAACTACAGAGGTGCTCTAGTTCAGGGCAGAGCAGAGGTTTTCAGTGACAAGTCATAATTCTAATAATAGTTCGGGAAGCATAGGAATCATACTAATAAGTCAGGGCATAGTCAAAGAAACAACCCCAAATAACGGCTAGGGCTACTAATACCAATATATGGATGGAACACTGCACTATAGGCTATAAATAATGCTTTTCAGAATGGAGCCGGTGCTTCTCATGACTTACCTAGTTATCCGGATCTCTGCTTTCCAACTTCCCCTACTGAACTCAGTGCCTATACCTTAGCTTCATATTCTTATTAGGTAGTATAGCTCATTCCGAGTCTCCTGCACTCGAGTGTGTTACTGCTCAGTAGAGTTACTTATTCGTATGTTGGTCCCTCAGTCTTCTACTCGTTACTTTCATTCTATGTCCCCGGCGTAAGTATTCCCCTCCGACTGTTGATTCTAATAACTAGCTCTTCAATGCCCAGTTTGCCTCTGACGATACTTGTTCCGAGCCGGCCACTACTAGACGCCAATACTAGGATATCTAAACAGACATCGGGCCAAGTCGACAACTAGGTTAATTCTTTGACTACTTCGTTTCATTCTCACCTTTGAGTTCACCCCTTGCTTCAACTTATAGAAAGAGGCCTTGGCCTTATTCATCCCCGGTTCCCAACGAGTGTCTTGTCTTGGTGTTCCGCGACTTCCATGAATATTATTCCAATATTCCTTAAAGCTCTTCTCTTTCTTTTCTTTGTTTTCACGGGTTACATTATTTGCCTTAGAAGCGATAGTTATCAAAATGGAATGAAAGGCTTAGTTCTCTGTTCCAAATTACGATAGTGAGTCACGAATAGAAGATGACCTCGGTTATTCAGGTCGTGGACTCTATTTTAAAGAGATGAGTTTCCTGCTTCAGTGGGCGTACACGAAGGGAAAGATCAATTGCAAGCTATGAAAGGTTAAAGACAGCACTAAAAGAATTCGGCGTTTAAGGGAGGGTCTTAGTAGGTTAAATGTATTCCCTAGGCTCTAGTCTTTGCTGCTCTTTCCCTACCCGCAGAGAAACCTAAGCCTTACCGTAAGCCTTCAAAGCCTAAGACTCCAAATACTATAATTAAGAATTCCCTTACTTGGAACAATACCAGCGCTTGCTTTGCTTGCCCCTCTGCTTTTTCTTATCTTCTTTAGGATCAATCAGATGCTCATTCTCTTCCTTCTTGCTATTTCTAGTCAGTCTATACTGCGGATCATTCCTCCCGGTATTGAAGTGATGAATTGAACTACCCTATGGTATTTCACTAAAAGTGCTTGCCCACCTCTCTTATATTGTACTAAACTCATTTAAGGGGCTGTAAACCGGGGTTCCAATTAGTTCGATTTATCTCCTAGGGGGCTGAGCCCGACACTCATCTATAGCAGCAAAGGGCTACTCAGCAGCGCACAAAGGTACCATTATGACTTGAAGCCATGGAGTGAAGGGGATAACAATAACTCGTCGAGAAGACTGGGAAGACACCCCTGAAGAAAGGTAACCAAAATAGGGAGCCTAAGAACAGTCCAAAGTGAAGAGAAAAAAGGGGGGAAAGCGAAAAGGAAGAGGTGTGCACAGAACGCTCGAAAGGGCGCAAGCAAACACATTCGGACTCGGATCGAGGGAGACATGCGGAGCTGCAGGAAGAAAGCGGCAAGCAAACCATATGTAGAATACCAGCCCAGAAGATAGTTCATAGCAGCTAATGAGACAGTCCATAGAAGCTGTAGCTAAGAAGTCCAATTTCAGGAAGTTAGTTTATTTAACCTTATCAAGAGCCGATGCAAGCGATAACAGAGCGGCCGTAACGAGGGAAGAAATCGCTCAACGGGTCCAAAAATGGCTACTGTGCTTAAGCATCATTGTAGCTAGGGAGGAGCACGCAGACAAAGGACACCACCACTTCTTGCAGGCCCTATACAAATAACTTGGGCTACACACCTTATTAAAGGGACAGTTTATGAGTTTAAATAGCTGGATCGTGCCGTAGTTAAAGTCTCTTGGAAAATACTCTAAATCTGGACCAAGCAGGCGCCAAGTCACTACTCCCATAAGATACTCTTTAGATTCCGGCGGTAGGGCTAATTCCAGTCTCTAAGCTTTTTAACCTATTTTCTTTCTTTCCTCAGGGCGATATCCTCTAGCTGGAGTTGGGGAATGCAGAATTTCATTGAATTAGTTGACTTATAGTAAAGTACTGGGGAGCAATTCAATTCTTATGTAGTTGCTGGGCCAGAGGTAATACTCCCTTTCCCAGGATATACTAAGTCTTGCAAAGAACAGAACTTCTCTATATGGGCTACTTCACTCGAACAGCAAATAAATTCTTCTACTCTTGCTCCGAAGCCTAGCATGTGTTATAAACTTTCGATTCTATCTCTTGCTACTATTAACTTCATTAAAGACAGGACTACCCTTGTTTTTCTTCATTAAAGACAGGACTACTCTTGTTTTTTGTAGTTCCATTCTTTGTCTTATACTAGATGCGCTAGATCTATCCCATAACTAGTAGTTACTTGGCGATGATAATTCTATCTATTATTATTAAAGAAACCTGTTTCATCTCAAGTAGTTGTCCAGTGCTAACAAGACTGATGCGTGCACCTACTATGCTAGGTAGCTAGGGTATCAATTTAGCTAGTATGGGTTTGTAGCTAGTGGTACTGATGCTATGTAGCTAAGGTATTGGTACTAAGACTGATGCTAGTGCTGCTAGGTATGTAGCTTCAGAATTCCACTCATTGGTGAGCTAGTCGTGGAGCTAGCACGGCCTAGAATGGAGCTAAGTAGTCTTAGAATTAAGTCAAAAAGGACAAGAATTCAATCAGGGAAGAAGGGACTGCCGCTCTAGATTAGGACTTGTGTTTTAACTCCCAAAAACAGGACTTTAACCCGTTGAAAGAAGCTAACGCTACACGGCGAACTAAAAACTCACTTATGAATCGTAACCTCACTGCTGACTAGCTTCTCGCTTAATTCACTATGGAGTATCCTTCCTTCTCGCAACTGGTTGCAAAACGAGTGAAAACTCCGAACCCTACCGCTGAAGAAAACAGGACTGGGGCAAGCACTTGATACCACACTGTTTGAATAGAAGATGGATGTCGGCACCCCCAACTTGAAAGAAGGGAATTGATTGCACCCTACACATTCAGAACTGAGGACCATGTTATCTAAGTTGATACTTCGTTTGCCCTTTAGTTTGTTGAGTTCTGTGAGTTTCAAAGGACATAGTTCTTTGCTTACAGGAAGAATCTCGTATCAATAAATAAGCTCTTTTGAATGTCTCCGTGGTGGGAAAGGAAAGAATCAAGGAAGCGTCAAACACTTTTCCGCCAGTTGAAAGCCCCACTAGTCGACAAGCTACTAAGTATCAACAGAATAAGTAGGAACATAATTGGATTAAGATAAGGGACAGGGTTCAGCAAGAGAAGGATAAGTTCTAAAGTCAGCAGCAAGCGGGCTAGTTCAAAAAGAAGTAGGGGCGGGGTTAACTCATTGAAGTCAAAAACAGGACTACCTCTCCTCCAACAGTGACACTTGTCTATCCGTTGCTTGGCCGTTCCTAAAATACTATTTGAGTGAAAACAATATATAAAGCCGCGTGAGACGAAGACCGCTTTCAAACTTAAGCTTAGCGTACTTCCTTCGTTGGGACAAATCCAATTACAGCTACGAAGTCTGGAACTCTAAAATAGGCTGGGAATTTGATAGTTATTCTAAATACATTCACTATTTAACTGAACTTGAAATATATTAACTTGAAAGACGTATGGGGGAATGAAACGACTCTGACGAAGGCTTCCAAAAAGACTGCTAACCAAGGTGACTGCCAATTACTTCAGGCGCTAGGAAGGACTTAAACTAGCAACTAATCAAATTGACCTATAACATAGTCGCTAGTTCCAGCACGCACCTCGACTAATTCCTGTCTTACTTGCGGCACCTCTCGGTATGGATTTATTCCTCTATCTCCCTTTCTATTCCTCTCTACTATCTTGGCATGGACTAGTTAGTGAGATACCGGATGATTTCTACCCTTTACGACATATATAAAAGGAGCCTACACCGTTTGGCCAGAGTAATCTCTCTGTCTAATCACCCGAGTCAGCATTCCAATTCGGTCACAGTTCGGATGGTGTTCACCTTACCGTTTACATGCTATTGTCATCGGCATGCTTCTTTATCAATTTAGGTTAGCGATTTGCTCTACTTTAGATCTATCTTTTAGATGCGCTCTTTTTCGCCTTTTATTTGATTAGAAAACTAATGCTAGGGAGCCTCTGTATCTGCCTTACCAGCTTATACGAAGGAAGTAACTGAGAGACCAGATTAATCTAATTGGATTATATTTCTGACCTTTTACCTGCAGCAAAGAGCTCTTAGTCTACCCGAAGGAAAGTAAAGAGGAGAATGCAATCCAATCTGAGATAAAAGGCTGAACTAGGATTCCCTCTTTGCCTGTCTGGTCTACCTGATTGGGAGCTCGCTAGTCTATTCAATCAGCTAGCTATCCCATCCCTAACATTCAAGGTGGTTGGTACTGGCTCAGTTTCACAGTGATCTTCTTTCTTTCTCACAGCAACAACCTTTCCTTTCTTTCTGGCTTGTCATGTTCTTTTACTTGATTGAATTAGCAGTTATAGGTTTGCTACTGGTATATTTGAATCCTACTCCGACATCGGGTCTAGTTTTCCGGACAGTAACTCTTCAGGCTAGATCCGATCCGCTGGTATCCAAGCCTTTTACAGCAGAAGGAAGATCGCCACCATTCTAAGCAGTTTACTTACTTGGCAGTGACTCATTTCCTTGCTCGGTCAATCCTGTCTTTCACTAACGCCACTAGGCCCAATCTCCGGAACTTGGCAGCAGGTAACAAGTCTGCCTTCTTTCTGACTAATGGAATTGTGTGTTCTTACAGTGATCCAATCAATCGGGAGTGGATGCCAGGCATGCTGCTTTCTTACAAAAAAGCGTGAATTCATTGACTCATAGTTCTTATCCAGCGAAGGTTCTATTAATCCAGGTCTTTGAGGATTTGCCACCATCCATGAAGTAGCTGGTTCAATAGGACCAGGGTAACTCGAAGCTAAGGTAAGCTAATAGGAGGGGGAGGAAGATCCCCCAAGCGAGGAATTCGCCATGAAGGCCTTTTAGTTTGGGCTGATGCTCCTCTGAACTCTACTCTCACACTTACTTGATACGATGGGAATCATCTAGCAATTCCCCCTTCCTTTGGTTGTTCATGTCTTGGATGTCAAAGCAAAAGAAGCAATCGGAAAAATCAATCAATATAAGATCACTCTACTACCATTCAGTATGGCAATAGTCAATATTCGATTTAGGCTCAAAAAAACACCTTAGAATGTAACCCAACAAGATTGATTGCTAGCAGGACTTGCTCATAACTCTAATAAACAGGACTTGAGTCTTCCACTTTATTCCAGGAAAGCCTTTATCCGCTAAAAGAAAGTAGACAATCCTTCTTTCCGGGCAGTTCCTGAAGTTATCCTACAGTGAAGAAAGAAAGGTTCGAGTCAAGCTTGTGAAAAGGTTACTGGGTCATCGTCCTCATGCAGATACACAACGTAGTAATAATCATAAGAAACCGTCTGGGTAATAATAATAATAATCAAACTAAGGGCCAAGCAACTCGCCAAGTAACGGATAATGGGCATGCAACGTATACAAAAGCAGACAGACAGACAGCTTGTATAGAAATAAGGGCCAGCTAGCCTACCTAATAGAGCTAAGTCACCAACCGAACCCAGTGCTCTGAACCAACCAGCTACTACTATACTAGATTATAGTTCTCCATCTCCCCAACCGTTAACTCCTTCCTTAAATAATATAGTATCTGTGTTTCCAAGTAAGAAATCAACTCCAGTTCGTTTTCTACCTTCATAGCCTTATACTTCAACTCAAGCTTGAACGGATGTTAACTCCCCCAGGACTACCCGGGAAAAAGGCTGTTTTTGTTTCATTGAACTCTGGCTCATCTCTGATATAATACTTCTGGCTCATCTAACTCTAGCTACTAGACCTCTGACTACAACTACTAGAAGTAACTACAACTACCGGTCTGAAGACTCTAACCATTAAACCCAGGTCAGCCAGGCGTCCACTAATACAGAATCAAACAAGCCCTGCTGCTAGCTACTCGACCTCTGCTCTGGCTCTCATCGAATCTCACTCCGGCTCATCTCAGAAACTATAGCTCTTCAATAATCGCTCCTCTCTTAACCAACCCGAGTTATCGTTCTATTTCCTTTAAGAATTGCACTAAGGAGTGAAAGAGCCAAGCAACAGAGTTAGATTAGCCGAATTCTGTTAGATGAGATTCTAAAGTCTCTAGAGATTCAATCGGGCAAGCAACGACTAAGGACTTAGTTGGATGCTTGGCAATGGGCGTCCTCCTTCGTTCTAGCTTTCCATTCCGTATGCATTCCAAACCCTACTATTGTTGGAAGGAAGGCTTACTTCTTTTTTGTTGTTGCAAGGGAATAGCTATAGGTTGTCTGCTAGCCTGTGTAATTGCCCCCCCGGGCGCTTCTAGTCTTTTCTTCTAGCATCTCCCAGAGAAGGCTTTGCTTCGAATCAATCCTATAATAAGTAAGGGGCGCATAATGCCAGTCTTCGAGGCAAGCGAATAAATCTACTCAACCCGGAAAGCACTAATCCTTGTGCTAATTCATGTAGTGCTTGACAACTAGTAACAAACTCTCCGTCAGTCCTAAATCCGTCTCGTAGGAAATGTAGTTGTATTCAAAAAGCTAAATCCAGATTTCTTACACTTATCTTTGAAGCTCTTTCTCATATAATGATTATCTTCTTTGTGGTTTAAGTAGATTCTTGCTTGAAAGGTTGGCTCACCTGAGGCGAGGACTTAGTTTGCTTTCTTTCTTGCTTTGTATCGAGGGTATGTGTATGCGGTTGTAGGACATCTTCTTTTAGGTTTCTTTCCATTATGTTCGTTTTTCTTTTCTGGTGGGGGACTGGTGATTCTTTTGTCCAAATCATATCCTGGATGTTGATAAGGAGAATGTGTAAGAGCTAACCCTAAGAAAGGACGGATTTCACTTTATTCGTTGAACGAGGGTAAGAGGTTGCTGGTGGAGCACCATTGGCCTAGTCTTTTACTAACCCCCGCTGGATTCTAATCATTCCCCTTGTTGAGTGAGGATAGCTTGACTGGAAAGGATCTCTGTTCCGCGGGTAGTAGTTGGATCGCCATCCCCCCCACCTATTATTGTGCTAAGGTTCTTTTTTCTAGGGTCAGCCTTTCTCTCCGGCGGTGGTCCAACCAACGTATATGATAAATGCCACTAGTGGTCCCTCATTTGATCTTGTTGTGGAACCTTATGTGGTTGGTGCGCTTTCGATGTATTGTATCAAATTGCGTAAAGTAGTATGTCGGGCGAGTTTATGGTAGTCCAAGGCCGGCGAGTCTTGTAAGCATTCGAGGCCCCCTTTAGGGTCGAATGACTCCGCTTGCCTTTCATCTGGTCTGTCTGGTCCATTACGTCCGCCTCCTTCTATGGTTCAGTTGTCGTCGTATAGCGTGGGACTGGTGATTCTTGTAAAGCAGCTTCTATCTTATAGCTTCGAAGTCTTCGATTGCTTACGCTGTTGATGTCTTCCTGCCTTGGATACTTTCTATTCGAACTCGATCTTCGTCTGCAGTCGGAGAGGGTTTAGTGTATCCGGATCTTGGACCATTCCCGTATTCTCTTAGTCGTAGTACGCCCGATCATTCAGTTGGAGATGAGACTGTTTACTTTACTAAGAAAAAAGAGAAGAAGGAGTCCATCGGGCATTTCCTTTTGTCGATCGAGTGAATGGCTACTGCTGAATCCGCCTAGAGTTCCAGAGTTTAACCGCTCCTGCCGCTGACTATGTTGCTTGGCCTAAGCTTTGCCGTTGCTTGGCCCTTACAGTTTAGTTCAATTCTCTCTTGTGAGTGGATTCCTTTTGGCAGTGGTTCGCACAGTTCCCTGTTCCGGGTTCAAGTATTAGAAACCTAAGTCAATTTCTTTATTCTTAGTTACATACATTCCGATTAAACACTAGTTCATTCGTTTACTTATGAGTTTTTTTCTTATTAATATGGTTTGGATTCTGTTTATACTCCTAAAAACTCGTATTCTGGATTCTACTTGTTATTCTTTTGATGATTAGTAAGTATACTGGATGCGCTGTGGATCGTACCTATTAATAGAGGAATAAAAGCCAGCAATACATGATGCTAGTAAGCACAGTATAATACTAAAGCTAACAAACAAGGATGCCAGGCTAATAAAGGAAATACTACTTTGGAGATGTGGGAGCTAAAGAACAAAAGTAACAAACAAGGCTTATGTATGGTAAAGCAAGGGTCGGGACCAGCAGCTAAAGAGCGAAAAGAGCAAGTAACAGGTCAATAGTTGGTAAAGGATCTGGATGCCGAGTGATTTTTTTTAGGTAATATTTCTCTCTTATCCGGGGGCTTATTTCATCTGATAGCTAGTAGAGAAAGTCCTATTTTCGTTGGAATTTCATTATTGTTATCGTGGTTTCGATCCTTAGTTATCATTCCGAGAAGTACCAGTGAAGCCTGGGCTCCTAGTTAAAGCAGTCTTGTCAGGAGTAGCTCAATTCCTCGTTGTGCATTAAGGTCTTCTCGTTACTAGTTTCTTTCTTTAGTCGTTGTGTTAGTCCGAGTTAGCGGGGAGTGTATTAATTGTAGAGTTGTAAAAGGGGAACGGCGCCCCCAGATAAGTCTTGTAAGTATAAAACTTTGATTCTAACTTTTACATAGGGGAAAGTCTCCTACTTCTCCCTTTTATTCTGCATTGACAGGGTTATTCCCTGAGGACCCGCTCGTTGGTGAACTTCCTTATTCTTTGTTTAGGCCGGATAAGCACTAGCTAAAGGATGAGACGCACTTCGTATAGTCTAGTTATCCGCATACGGGGTTAGAGTAGTAGTTTGTTTGGACTTAGCTCATTATTAGGGATACCAGCAGCACTCTTACTTAATAGATGCGATTAGCCCCCAGTAGTAAAGCCATAGTTGGTCAAGGGAAGGTATTGTTAGCCCCAGCTCAATTCTTAGTATAGTATGCCCCATCTCGCGACTGATGAGTTCTCTTCTGTATGCACATTACTCTTATCCGTAGTGGTCGATTTCTTATACTTAATCGTTTTTTTGTCTTAGACAACTTAGGTTCATTCTGATCGGCACCCCTCACTTTATCTGCACTCTGGGGAGTTGTTATACCTGCAATACTGAGTTGCTTGCCTATTACTTGAGAGTGGCATTACTCTTCGGCTGCTATTTATTATCTTATTCCTCTTAGGCTGCTATTTCTTATTTATAAATGGGGTATTAACTTATTCTCACATACCTAGCTCATGTATTCTAGCATACCTAAGCTCATTACTCTATCCGATATTGGTATATTAGTCTTTTTAGTCGTAAAAGGAACGGCAGACGCGGGTCGGGTTAGCCACTCCTTTTTCTTGTCGGGTTGAAAACTCAGATTCGAATCAGCAGTTACGGAATACAAGGAAGTAGTAGCAGCCCCATCAGCAGTAGTTGATTTCCTAGTTAGTCAAGTAAGTATTGTTGTGCGCTAGTCAAGTCTTTCAGGCACTATGTAATTCCTAGTTCCGAGCTCGATTCCCCAAGTCATAAGTACTGGTTTCTTTCCTTATTATAGGAGAAAGTCTCGAGTAAGTAAATGTCAGATAGTTGCCATTGGGTTCCAGGCTAAGAGACAGGAACAGAAGACTTCAAACAGGGAGTAGCGGGCCTAGATGAGGTAAAGGTAGCTTAACTCTAGTAGTTTTCAGGGTGAAACATCAAGGTTAAAGTGCGTAGTGGTAGGGTGCAACATCAAGGTTAAAGTGCGTAGTGGTAGGGTGCAACATCAAGGTTAAAGTGCCCGTGGGTAGGGCAGTGTCCGGCTCAACCCCCAAAGTGAGTATACTAGGGACACCTAAAGATATGAGATCGGGAGCTAACGACTATATTCTGCACTTTTGACTCCAATCAGTATGTTATAGCATGAAAACAAGCAATGGGAGCCTAAACCCAAGCAAAGGCTGCTTTAGGTGTTCAAGCAAACAGGAATCAGGGGTAAAGAATAGAAGGCTTTAGTTTTAACCTGATAGTGGAATACGGATTTGAGGTAAGGAGCCCGGGCCTGAGAGACAGTAAAGGCATACTAAACATGGGAATGCCAGGAACAAGTCTAAGTTGGTGGCCTAGATAGTAGTGCTGGGTGCCCTGGGCGAGTAGTAAGGTTTGGCTTGGACCCTACCGGCGAGTTATGATACTAAGAAATGGAATTCTGAACTTAATAGTTGTGATCCCTCGTGCGAGTACCTATTCTCGTACTAATGAGTTCTATCCTTTGTCCTAGGGGCGGGGCCCTTGTAGCACTAGTTTGATATTCTTTTACTACTTTGTTTCATGCCTATTCCATTGTTGGATTCCTTATTTCCACTCTAGCTCTTCCGCTCCTGCGCCAGCTGTAAACCAACTCTTATCTTTAGTTTTAGTCTGCCTTTCCTTGCTTTAAGCATGCAGTTCGAATGTTAGGCTTCCATTCTTTTATCTTCTTCTAAGACTTTTGTTCCTTAGAGTCTTGCCTGTGAGCTTAAATTCTTGATTTGGAATTGAAGGTTGTAGTTGCTTTCAAGTGTTTTAGTTGCTTGGCAGGTCTTACTATGTTACTTGGCAGGGCAAGTCTGTTTGTCATTAGCTCTATTCTTTTGCATTAGCTCTATTCTTTTGATTGGTGTTTACTCTTCATAGTAGTAGCCCAATTCCTTATTCCAGCTTACCAAATGACTTTCTATGGGCCTATTTTTTGTAGTTGCTGGACCCTATCTTTAACTAACAGGTCCGGATGCCAGAAACGCTACATAGAATGGAAGACCGGAAAGGAAGCTTAAGTGCCCCAACGGGGAAGATCTGTTTGCCAGTAGATCGATTCTTATGAGTATTAGTTTTATTCCAATAGCTGATAGGAGGGTTTTAGTTTCTAGTTCCTTTCTTTGAGGGTAGTTACTAATTTTTAGACTACTTAGTGGATTTCCCACTTTTTAAGTTGAGTCTAGATTCCTTTAGCAGTATCCGGATAAGTATGTATTAGTATCCTTATCGACCTAGTGCTCCATCCATCAACTCTGACTTTATAATGCAATTCGGAGAAAGCCCACGAGCAAGTCCCTTATCTGTTAGCTTATATCAAGAAAGCAGTTTCCCCACGAACAACGTATAGACCTTCTCATCTCATATATAACATAGAGCCAGATTCCGGATAAATGTTATATAAATAAGTCCTCTATTAGCGCTCATTTGATATTGGGTTTTCTTCTTTTCCGTTTTGCAAATGGTAACACTAGGAAAAAGATTAACTCCATAACCCTGGATTGTCTTCATTGACAACCTGTTGATCATTATAACTTCGATTAGGGCTTACTTAATATACAATGGCTTTCTTTTCTTCTATATACAATGGCTTTCTTTTCTGCAGTTTTTCTTTTTCTCGTTAGTGTTTCAAAAGAGTTTCGTTTTCTCTGACTTCTGTTACATTTGTCCCGAAAACCGCCTATTCCATCTCTATCCCTGCCAGCTATAATTAAAAGCGGAAAACCATATAATTACTTTAATGGCATTTAATGGCATCGGTCTTATCCGTGCGTCTATGAATCCAAACCTCCCAAACACCGTTCTTTCGTGGATGTTACTATTGGATTATTCCCCCCCTTCCTAAAGTGCCAAAGCAGATTTCATAGCAGCTCCTTCTCGGCATCAAGTCAAGACAAGACCGACCCTGGAAAAGAAAGGTTTGCATCCACCTCAGGCATTCAACCACAGGAAACAGCCATGCGATTACCTTATTACTGGCTTATCCGCGAGGGACCAAGCCTATAGATCATACCTATTACACTGTATGAACTCAAGCAGCTTTACCATTTGACTTCCATCCTGACATATCTTATCTGATTGCCCAGCTTTACCATTTTCCATTTCAAACACGCTTGGCTTGCTCGGAGAGGAAAGAAAGCGGAAGCTAAAGAAAGCTCAATGACAAGAGAGGAAAGCGGAAGGAAGTAAAAAGCTCGAATGACAAGAGAGGAAAACGAGGAAAACAACACCAACTTGCTAACTAGCGTACTTGCTAACAAATATACTAGCCCTTTTTCGCCTATCCAATACCCAAGATTCCAAAAGGGCAGGCAGAGGGAAAGGAAATGGCGAGGAGCTGAAATGGGACAAAGACTTCCTGAGGCCTTAGCTTACCAATCCAAAAGAAAGACAGAAGGCTCAATTCTATTACTACTGGCATGGAACTCGGTTTCTCACAGGAAGCAGGAAAGAGGACCCGGTGTAATCTGCTCTTGGTGCCATTGAACTTATTGTATCTCCCGCTTGCTTTCATTCAAAGTAACTGGCCAGGAGAGAAAGCTCAAGCATATGCCTATACTTATCCCTGTAATTGTATTAAAGAGAACGACATGCCTATATTTTCCTTAAAGCTTTACGGGGGAAAGATTCCCTCTAACTTCCTTGCTCTAGCCCGCCGCTCTATGATATTCTAGCTATAGACCCAATCGGAGAATCTCTTATCCTTTGCCTAGCCCTTGTTCGTGTTGCCCGCTCTAACCCTATCTCGTTAGCCTTCTTCTTACTTACTCTCTGACTCGTCGCCTCTTCGTTGCAAGCGGATGTTCGATATACAGCGGATCAGCAAAAACCTATATGCTAAGCAGCTTCTTATGGGACTGCAGATATACTCCTGGCTTTAGCTTACAGAGCGGTGGCTTGTAATAAAATCCCAGCACTCTAACAAATTCCGCAGCTTGCCATTTTCAGAGTGCTTCCTGCAAGCTATCATTTGCTTTTGCACGAGAATCAGCAATCCCTGAGGAACTGCTTTATAACAAGTATAAAACTATCAAACTAGTATAAAACTATAACACCTAAACGGCTTATGGTTGGTCTTACACTTACTTTCTAACCACCACTAGATGCCCTTATTATTTGGATTAAGGCTAGTGAGAAGACTGAGATGAAACATAAATATAGCCTGCTAGAATAAAGACGGAAGGCTGTAGAAGTAACGGATGTTTATGGGAGCATTGACGCAAAGGAGTTTAGCTTAGTTCCCGATCTCGTGTTACCCCCGAAGTATAAAGTCCCCGAGTTTCAAAAGTATAATTGGGCTGGATGCCCCTCAACTAACTTAGCGCTGTACTGTCGCAAAATGAAGGGGTATACTTATGATGAAAAAAAACTAATACACTGCTGCCAGGACAACTTATCGGGATCAGCATGGAAATGGTATGTTAAGTTAGATCGTTCGCTCATCTACTACTTGGCAAGATTTGGCTCGTTCCCCTTATGGTACAATAAAAGCATGTGGTCGACATGGCTCCAGCATGTCTTGGATTGAGCTTTAACTCCAGAACATAGAGAAGAAGTCGACCGAATCATTCTAAGAGTATGCCCAACGATGGCGAGATCTAGCTGCTCAAGTTCCGCCGCCTTTGACGGAAAAGGAGATAACAGTAATGTTTGTGCCTTCACCGGTAAAGCTCTTTGGAAGTGCTACCAAAAGCTTAGAGTATATGGTAATATCGGGATAAATTCTAGAGACAGCTATAAAAAGTGGGGAAGAATGGAAGAATTCTAGAGACAGCTATAAAAAGTGGAAGAATAGAAGTATAAACCACAAGCACCAAACGTGTCGGACCTCCTAAAAGAAAAGAAGGGGAAGCCCGCAATATCAGTCTGCAACTAATCCATTCCGTTCCTCGAACTCCGGCAGAAACTCATAACCTCTATCGGACATCTCAGTCAGGTTCGTAACCAAGCAATCCACGACCACCAAAGCCATAGCTGCTAAGGCGAAAATGAAACCCCATCCCGATGTCATACACGGAACTCTACCCTCCCGTTGCTGAAAAACCATTTAGTAGCCCCTGTCTATGTAGAGCCGTTTCACCCTCCATACCCAGCAGCATGGTATGATGAGAATGCCCGATGCAGCTATCATTACAATGTTGTTGGACACAGCCTCGATAACTCCACGGCGCTAAAATAGAAAGTAAAGAATCCATCTTCTTAATGCTGAAAGTAGAAAATACATCTTTCTTATTAATGCGGGGCTTCTCTCCTTTGGGGATGAACAAAAACCGAGCGAGCGTGAATGCAAATCCTTTAACGAATCACTGCGGAGGATCTTTTAATGCTATTGAGGGTAAATTAGAAGGTAAAGATCAAGACAAAGGTAGAGGAAGCTCCATTCGAAAAAGGTATATTACTTTTATTATAAAGTCAGGAATACTGGTCTGGTTCCTACCTAGTTCCAAAAGAAAGAAGATGTAATAACGCCACAATGAAGAAAGGATAGTTTCCGTTGAGTCGACAACTTCAGATGCTATTTCCAGAGTGTCATCCGTGTCCTCTACCTCGGGGGTCTATTGCTAAGGAATCAGTCAGTATATTAATGTGGGGCTTTCCTTGTGAAGTAAGTATATTAATGGGGCTTTCCTTGTAGGTTTCGTAAGGTTTCAAGTAATTTGTATTGTAGACAAGAGAGGAAGATGACTCCTACCGCCATGAATAAAGGACTTGGGCCCAAGAAACAAGTCGTCCAGTGCTAAGGCGAGAGGAATGATTTGTTGCTTTTTATGCGAGTTATCAGATATCTTCATAGCAAGAAAGATCCTTATTTCTTTACTCTGCGCTCGCCTCTAAAGATTCAATGGAATTCATAACTTCAAGTATAAGGGGTATTATATAGAACAAGTAATTCTTGGGGAAGAGGTGGAAGTTGCCATTAAGTCTGAAGTAACGGTGAAGTAGGCTTTAGCTCCTCAGCTATGAAGTCATTGTCCCGACTCCTTGTCGTTGCGTAGAGAGGTTATTGGCTGTTGCAGTAAGATCAGAAGACTAGTTAATAATTTAGTAAATAAGATGGATCTTCAGCAAACAGTTCTGCAAGTCGAGTTCTTGTCGGGGAATCAGAAAGGGAAAGGGAAGCTATGTATTTACTGTGTTTCTATACAACCTTCTAGATATCTTCATCCTCATCTTATCTTTCTCACGGTGGAATAATCTGCGCAAAGGGTAGTTCTAGTATTGTCCGCAGCCGAATTGCCAGTAACAGTTCTGGATCATATGCTATTACTGGCTTTGAAGCGAGGTGTCAATCAGTTGCATCCGTTTGTCTTAGAGAATAGTGTATCTAAAACAAAGAGGTTAAGCGGTAAGTGAACGAGTGCCAAAGTAAGCCGAAAACAGGTGCATTAATTAAGGGCACAGGACTAGCTCAAGAGAAGATAAAGCAATAGGAGTAGAGCAACAGTCAGACATACTAAGTAAGTAAGCTCTGTCCGGGGATTCTAGCCTATGTGTTCAGTAATAAAACCCAACAGTCGTAGGAAAACTGGGATTCTAGCCGGCTGTATTGGAGCCTATACTAAGGAGGTTGAATAACCTATGTGCTAAAGGGATAATAACCAGTATAAACTTATTTGATGACGAAGCAGATGCTGTAGGTAGGTAATTAATAAAATGAATAAACAGAATCATTAGAAACTAGGTATGCTAGCTGGCTGCGGGTAACTAACCTACCATACGCTCTCCACTTAGAAGAATTCCACTCAAAATACGGAATGCAACTATAATACATAATAATGAAACTAAAGGGATGTCATCTAGGGCATAAAGAGATAGAGTAACAAAGGGATGTCATCTAGGGCATAAAGAGATAGAGTAACAAACCTAGCGATCTCCACTCTGAAGTAGGAATTAAACGTATAATTCAGAATTGACCTCCTCCGCTCATAAGCTTGATCAGGCGCATACTCTGTTGAAAGAGAAGAAGTTGCCCTTAAGTTAATTGCGAGAGTAAATAGGGAAGCCCAACATTCATCCCACTATTAAAGAATTAGTTTTTTACGTATAAGAATTAGGATAAGCAAAGCAGGAGCGGGAGCAGAATTGAACCTCTTTCTTGCCCACCTAGTAGCTTCTTAGACTCCATTCTCTTTTATAGGGTATGCCATGTGCTAAGGGAGTAGAATGTGCCGTCGATTCTGGTGTGAGTACAAGCAGCAATAGCCACGAGGTTAATGTACCCTACGAAAGACGAATGAAAGCACCTTAGCTAATTGTAAACCCAAAGGCAATTAAATAGTATTATGACTAAAGGGAACGCCTAATAGAAGGAGCCGGTGCCAAGTATAAGAAAGAGGATAAGAGAAAACAGCTGGTACTAGTGGATTTGAAAGCATGTAGCATAAAAACCAACCCTTTCTTTCATAGTTGGTCAGCGAATGCTGAGTACACGGGTACACCGATCTCCTGGAAATGCTATCACTTTGGAAATCGCAACTATCAGCCTGAAACGCTGTAAAAGAAGACTCAAAGTCGCAATAAGGGATCCAACTCGAAACAAGGTGCTTCAAGCCTACTACTTGTTGGAATTGAACTCATAACTCTGGACTAATACTAATCATAAGGGATCCCGGTCTTCGCTTGTCTCTAAGCTCCCTTTAGCCAATTACTGAAGGGCACTGGACTTTTAGTTGCTTGCCTCATAGTATATAGTTTTCTTCTTTGTTTTCATAGGTACCGATTTAATATAAGGGCCACCGCAAACAAAAGGGAGGGTGCTGAAAGCATCTTTACTAACAGAATGAGGCTCCAGAGCACATAGCAAGTCAGAAATCAATTATAACGTGTTATTTAAAAGTCCTAATTTCGCCTAACTACACCTCTTGCTCCTATCCCGGTTGAGTTCTCCAGCTCAGGGTTCATTATTATCCGCAAGGAGCCAATTCTTATAGCAGGGAGTTTCAACTCCTTATCCCTAGCTCTATTATGAGAAGCATTAGTTATAGGTTGAAAGCCGGGAAAGGCAGAGCCAAATTCGAATACAAGAATCGCAGTCAAGTGTGAAAAGTCTCAGACTTTAGGCAGGGAGCGGTAGACCGAGATCAAGCAGTGGCAGGCTTAGCGTTTCTTTCGGTATATAGGCTTCTAGTGGATTCTTATGCTCTTATTTCAGTCGTATAGGGAGCAGTAACAGCCTTATGGGTCCTAGCTGATTCTCTCTTTAGCCTGGGAGAACTAGGGGTTGGTTAGTTCATTCCATTCTTAGACTAATGAGTGGAATTCCATAAGAAAGGATATGTAGCCGAGTAAGCAAGGCTTCAAGAGGTGAGTGTACGTTTTAAAGAAGAAGCCATTAGGATGCGGCTAACAAGCAGAAGTTTTAAGCTTAACCTATAGGGGTGGCAGAGCAGGAACTCGGTATTTAAAGAACAAGTTAGGTGTTGAGTTAGCAAAGTAAGGCTTAGGTTTTTATAGAACAACTATGTAACAGGAGGCTCCAAAGCTTAGTGGCATCTGATGCTGGCCTTAAGTTGAAGCCGAAGAAAGGACTTGGTTATAACAAGTTCTAACACGTTTTGTTATCGCTGACTTCAAGTTCAGTTTCAGTTTCAAAAGCAGCTAAGTATGATATGATGGATTTGCTATCAAACGAAATAAGTGCTTTTATAGTTCTTTTTTTTTCACCAATATATTATGCGCTAGGTAATTCAATAATCAAATAGGTAATCCAAAGAATCCAACAGATGCCAACAAGGTTGAAACAAACAACTGGGGAGTCCAACTACCACTTATAGGCTGCTACCACTGCTTCTCATACCTTAACCACTAATATAGGAAACAACCGACTTAGTTTAATATAAGAAACAACCGACCTGTGGGAGACCGATACTGCTCCTAGCAAGACCAAGAAACTGCCCTAACAAACAAGAGTAGAACTAGGGATGGGATACCGAGACCTTCACTAAAAACTAAGGCTTCAATGATTTATAAAACTACTATTCTCTTGCTTGACTCACTTACAAGCCCATGTCTCCTGCCTGTTAGTCTGCCTATCCGGATTTGATTTCTAAGACCACGGAGCCAGATCCTCACTTGTTTGCTTTTAAACTAGCACCACTAGGAGCAAGAGCTAAACCCATGCTAACAGGAATCTACTCCTATTCTGATAGATTGGGGAAATTAGGACAATGACTAAAACTAGTGCTCCCAACAATCAAACTAAAAACTAAGAATACACCTAAAGCTAACAAGACTTATACCACTTACTAGTAATTCCACTTATAATTTAGAAGACTTTACTGCACTAACGAATTCAAATAATAATAAAAAGCTAGTAAAAGGAAAAGTGAGAGACTTAAACACTAACTAATAGATTGAACTCGACAAGCAAATACTAGGCCTTATGCTCTTATAAACTACTAGGCCCTATGCTCTCATCTTAGTCTTATCTCTTCTATACTGATATACAGAGCCAAGCCGGACTTAGTTAGCTTCATCCTTACTATACTGTATCCAGCTCTGCCTTTACTGTCCCTTACACTTCTGTTACTTACCCGAGTCCCTACTCTCTATTGTTTGAGTATTCCTTTCCCGGCTATAACTTTAACTTTGTGCAGTCTAGTATCCTTGCTTTACAGCTTATCTGCCTTACTATGCTTACTTTTCTTCTACAAAACAACTATCCCCGGGCCTCACTTTACTGCATCTAAGGCTTTACTTAGATTCACCACATTGCTCATTCTTTCGATCCTCGTTTTAAAGCTAAAACCATTGCCTATAAGCCTACCTTGAAAACTTGATATCTCTGCCTTTAAGTCTAGTGGTTTCTCATTCCCCCAACCCCCTTGCTATTGAGTTGAGAAGCCCCACTTGTTAATTAGAGTATGCCTATCTTGCCTTTTACTCTTAGTTTACTGTCTTTTATCCTTAGTAAATGGGTGAGTATGGTGTATACTGAAGAACCGAACTACTGATAACAATAATCGATACCGGCTATTATTCTTTAACCGATGCCTTCGAACCTTGCTTTTATTTCTCTAGCTACTGATTCGGATCGTTGCTTTGTAGAGGGGAAACCCAAACACTCAGGCCCCGTGAGCCTGTGACTCCTACAAATAAGACTGACTCCGCACCTCTCTGATACTTGAACGCCCTTTCATTTACTACTATCAAAAGAAAACTTCACTCGGAACTCGGGCTTGCTTTGACTACTTCAATTCTATCACTAATTACCTCGAAGCTGACCTGAACGCCTCTGAGTCTCTCCCCGTGGCCCCCGAGCTATAACTCTGACTGTGTTAGCTTCTCTGGCCTGTAACTACTGAATCTAAGGCTTAGCGCTATACCTTTGATTCTGACTACCCCGTTGCTAGCCTTGCTTCACCGCCTATGATCCTTACTTGATACTTTCGACCTTGGACTCGTTCTTTCAACGCTTGTCCTGTAGCCTGACTTTCCCACCGGCGAGTGTTAACCCGGGCACCCATTTCTTCTCAGTTCTACATTCCTTACTTGCTTTCTTTAATTGCTTATTTAGATCCTTGCTTGTTCGTTGAAGTATTCCTATCCTGGGTGTTGTTGTCTTAGATAGCTAACTATCTGACTAATAGTGATATAGTAGTGATAAGAGGATGGCTTATCCGGAAATAGACTTATACTTATAATAGGCAGCACCGGAAATAGACTGATAATAGTAAGCAGAAGAGCTAAGTAACAGACCTAAACACATAAGCAAGTAGGCCAACACACAAGACAGCCTCCCTTTATTGACTCTAAAACGGAGATTACTGCCTGCCTTGTCTTGCTTTCAACTCATAACAAAACGAAGCACCTAGTTGCAGAATAAAAGAAAGGGGGTGTTAGTAAGAAAGAATCAGAGCGAGGAAGGAAGAGGGAGACTCACTGGTATGTGTGAAAATAAAGGATCTGGATCGTTAGTTAAAGAATAAAAGGGGAGCGATAGGGATTTTCAGTTATAAAGAATAATGATATGTAGAGTTCTTAAAGATCAGTTTGGAGGGTTAGTTCGTTAAGGTAAGTTTAGAGGTATGGTTCGGGTGTTCTACCGCTTGTTGTTCAAACGTTCTCTTATTACAATACAATAATTAATTAACTGATATTAGAATGGGTTTTAAGATACAATATTTGATAGTAGCTTTCCTAGAGTAATTCTACTAGTTAGTTTATATTAATTAGAAGCAAACAACAGTCCAAACAACGAGATTACTTTTTCATTTGTTGTATCAAACAGCAGTGTTGTATCAAACCGCTGATATTGCTTTTATCCTTTCTATATGTTGGTGCCGGTGTTGATGTCCAATACACCTTATTAGTACTCGGAGTAAAGTTAATTGCTGCCCCCGAGGAAAACATATGATAAGTATTCGTAGCCATAGGATAGGTGGGCAAGTCCAGTTTCCTAAGAGCAAGCCCTAACTCTCCACTTTCAGTTCCAAACTACACTTTCCAATCCTCTTCTGAACCGAACTCTTCATAGCTTCACACAAGCACCCGACCTCGACTCGACTCTCTGGACCGACCGCTTTATGATTCCTTTGCTTGTTATTTTGCCAACTCTACAAGAAGTTCATCTGACCTAACTTTTGTTTGAAGCGCTAGGTGGCCATAATCTTATACTTCGGTAACTCCACTTTCCTTTCCCTCTTGCGCCCTTGCTGCTGACACTTTATACTCTGACTTGGACTTGTGCCACAACACCGAGAGACTTTGAAGTTAGAAAGATACGTTCCTTGATAAGTAAGAATAGAAAAGGGAGAGATAAGAGATATAAGAGTAACAAGTAGTTTGTATAAGAGTAGGAAGTATAGGAAGTAGGAAAAATAATCATAGAGTCGCTAGAGTAATAGAGAGTAATTTTAGAGAGAGTAATCTAAGAATAAGCGCGAGGGTATATATACAATATAGTCAGAAATAAGAGCAAGAGGCGATATAATAAATGAATGATTAGTTGCGGGAAGTAAATGATGTATCATCGAATTAGAAACTGCGGATTAAACTTCTATAAGGGGGCACAAAGGTAAAAGTGAAGTATGGAGGGGGTGCTAGGGCTGGTAGAGTTGCCCCAGGTAGAGTTGACCGGGCAGTAAGTGGTAAGCAATTCCTTAAGTGGAGTTGTAGTTATCAGATCTTTTCTCTATTCAAGCAAGCTAGTTCCATGTAGGGTTTTACTAGTTTACTTTACTCAACAAGTAACTACTAGACAAGCTGCTTGTATATAAGGGAAAGTAGACAAGGATGTGGTAGGGGCGGAGAATATCAAAGAGTGCGAGTAACGTCTAGGAATTTAATAAGTGGGCGAGTGTTGGTGCTTACGCTCTAAGTCTTGGTCTTGTTCGGGTGCGAGTGAAGTCGACAAGATAAGAATAAAAAGATGGAGCAAGATCAGATGAACCATCAAGACATTCTTCAAGTGGAGTGGAGGTTGGGTCGGCAAGGGAGGCTGTGTATTTACCAGTTGATATACCATGTGCAGGTGCTCGATAATAAAGTATTTACTTGGCACTTTCTTTGTGAGTTGACAATGGAAATGATTTGTTGCTGAAGCGCAAGAAAGATGGATTCGTGGTTGAGTTGAGTGAAGGAAGACTGTTCAGTCCTGACTAACAAGTAACGTAACGGTGAGCTGCTCGCAATACTACTAAGTGGATAGAGGGTTGGTGCTTTACTTTATGGAATTGTATTATATAGAATCAGAGGCTTCAGCATTAGCTGGATCAAAAGCTGTTGAAAGATCTGGATCAGAGGAAGTTTCAAAGAAAGGGCGATGAGTATCTTTCAGTGTTAGTTGAATCTCGAGTGGAGTCCTGACGATGAATAGTGCAAAGGGTGACTCTCGGTTTCGGGATGCTTACTTGAGTTGTGCGTAAGTGAACCTTTCTATATACACATGTGATTTGTGCGCCGCTATCCCTATTGAAAAGAAAAGAATGCACCTATTATATGAAAAAGAAGTAAACTTACCTCAGAAAAAGAAGTCAACTAAACTCACTGCTTGCATATTATACTGTTTATCACTATCGCAATACAATGACCCTAATTCAGCTATTGGCAGGGCTAACTTGTTAACTCGCTTGTTGGCTTCTTTAACTATCTACTACTTACCCATAGCCTAAAGCTTTTTAGCAGGGTTATTATTCATTTCAGGCACCTATTTTTATATTATTGATTAAGATAACCTAACCTCCACTATGACACATTAGATTACTGCTTCCTTTAGAATGAATTGGGTAAGAACACACTGCATTGCTTGAAAACGAACCCCTTGCTTTTGCCGTTGCTTTGGCCGTAGCTTTGGCCGTAGCTTTGGCCCTTTATTGTTCCCCTGCTTGGTTCAGTCAACCCTAAAACGCCTATCCTTGTCGGGAAACTCAGAGTAGGGAAGCTTACGCACTTAGGCTAACTCACCTAAGCACTTGTTTACTTGTTCTGTTGCTTGTTGGAGCTTGCTGAATGTAAGTGAATGTAAGTGAATGGTTGTTGCTGAATACTGAATATATGAGAGTTGGTAAACAACACTGCTTTGCTTCCGAACTTGCTAACGTGCTACGGCTTTAAGAATATAAGTAAAACATGCATGATGGCAAAAAGGGACAAGACACCTATGACTGCTGGCACAAACTCTCTTACAAACGTACCCGCTCCAATGAGTTAGCGCAATAGGGCTTGTCTTGTGACTAGTTTGTTTTCGCTGTTACTTGAAGAAAATAGGATTTAGAGGCAGACGAACCACCCTATACAATACTAGAAAATAACTACCCGAACCTATACTATACAATACAATAACCAACCTATACAATACTAGAAAATAACTACCCGAACCTATATTATACAATACAATACAATAGTTTAGTACTCTCTCTTTTCTTGCCCAAAGCTTGTTCCGTTGTTTGTTCCCTTGCTTATTCTGTTCCAAAGCTCACTAAAGCCTTTGATTATTCCTAGAAACTAAACTTATTGACCTGAACTCGTATACTTGGGGTGCGACTTAATCATTCGTTATCAATAAGCTCTTTTTCTAATGCTGAGGTGAGTTTTCCCACTATGTGGTTAAGGCTATAGGAAAGAAAGGCGAACACGGAGCGGTCACCTAACTATCAACTCCAACGGTGAACTAACTATCAACTCCAATGGTCACCTAACTCTCAACTCCAAAGAATATCATATCGGGGGCACCCTAGCTATATATTCTAGTAATATTTAAGTGTTAGCGCGTTGAATTTGAGTTCTCCGTTA
Source organism: Musa schizocarpa (assembly GCA_900464855.2). NCBI lineage: Eukaryota > Viridiplantae > Streptophyta > Magnoliopsida > Zingiberales > Musaceae > Musa > Musa schizocarpa. Next base: position 738,966 of record LR890027.1, read on the forward strand.
GAATGGAGGTATAAGAGAATTTGAGTGTACAACCCCAATAGAAGAATATGAAATGAAATAGAGTATTGCTTCAAAACGAAACAATCAATAATCGCTTTTGCCATTATGCTTACGTTAGTTCAAAGAATAGAATATCTTTAACCCCGCGGTAAATCAAGTAAAAGATAAAATGGGAGATAGGCCCGTTGCTTATGTTATATATAATATAGTGTAGTGAGGTCAAGTTGCTTACTGAAGCTTATTGTCCTTGTTTGCTTGGGGAGATACCTTATACTTTCCGGGGAGATACCTTATACTTTCTGGGGAGATACCTTATACTTTCTACTTAGCGAGAGCCCTTGTTGCTAGTTTCTTCTTTCTCCATCCTTTCTAATAGAGTTACAGAGTCGTTCATTTCGGTCTAACTTCGTTACTGTACCCCGACTCCGACAGCGTACTCTCCTGGACCTCTGTCTATCCTTATAAATTCAATTTGGGTTAGATAGCCGCCCGTAGGCTCCATTCCTTCCCTCTAATATTATTCTTGCCAGAAGAAGATATTTAATTCTCCATTGAAACCCAACCGTATACTCTTTGAACCCATAATCTTACGACTCTTGAATATTCCTTTTTTCGTGAATTCCACATCAGTGATCGGAGACCATCCTTTATTCTTTTCATTTATAAAGAAAGGGTATGCTCAGCAATAAATACCTGTGTAATCGCCCTTATGTGATTGTTCCAAAGCTTCTGTTCTGCTTATATTTATGGCATGCTGAACTATTTTATCAGTAGCGCAATTCTTTACTGTTAGATTGGATCCTAGTTAATAGGGAAGTAGGTTAGTTTTCGTCTTACTGTTCTGGGGAATTCTACAGTTTTAAGTTGACTTAAGGCGCCATCCCTATAGGGTCACGGTGAAGGCATGAAAAATCAGTAAAATCCACGACTCCTTTAGCCGGGTCAAAGATCAGTCCAGATCCGCTCTCCGAAGTCAAACTTATCCTCTTATGCGAGGTCTGTCTGTTCGGGCTACGACCCTTCGAGCAGGGCAGTTCATGAGCAGCTATCTTCGACCGATCTTCTTTTGCTCTGCTTGCTGCTCTTATTCTTCCTTCCTCACAACCTATATAAAAGCCAAGGCTTCTCAAAGGTTAGTACAGAAAAGGTAGGGGAGGGCCTCTCTTGATGGACTCCATCTCTATCATCTTTCCACTTCAGTTTCAAGGAAGCAAGAGAGTAGACAAATGAAGTCAATCAAATAATAGTAAAGTAAAGACCGAATAGTGGAAGTTGCCCCAGATGGAGTAAGAGTCCTTTCTTTCCTTGAGACAACACCGCTACGTAGGCATTCTCTTCGACTTCTAGAACTCTACATGCATCTTTCGCCTTCTGTGTAAGATGAAACTGGCACAGCGGATTCTTTTGTAACTGTTGATTAATCGATTGCTGCTTTATATGCTCCATATTCATAACCTGCTCTCTAAACTCGAACTCATTACTAGGAATATGACCAAATGCTATACACTATGCTAGATTCAATTCCATTCAAAAGGTTCACTCGGTATTCACACTGGCAATTCCGCATATCCAGCCAGATCCTACTCCATCCTATGATCCATATCTTGAAACTGCTGATGCTTCTAATTACCGGTATTTCTATACGTTTCAACTGCATAAGGATCTTCGAACAAAAAGAAAGATCTGAGTTTTATAGGCAATAGGCACCCACCCAGGATAAAGTCAAGTAAGCTAACGCACCTCCAACTACAAACTCATATGAATGACAAAGAACACAAAGAACTAGGGCAGGACAATAAGTTTACCTTAATTATGTTTATTTGGGACCCAACAGAGAATCACCTCTATCGACAAGGAACGGAAGCGGAACAATCACCTTAACTCTCTAACACACTTGTTTCTTGCGCCAATGGAGCTCCCCCTGCTCTTGCTTCCATTGATGACTAATACCGTACAATACTCGATTCTGCCCCAAACTAGACTTCATCACTTGCTTCAAAGCCCTTAATTGAAGATCTCTCACCCGCCTAAGGAATATGCCCCTTTTTTTGAATGCTATGTGGTGTGGAAACCCAGAATCTTCATTGTTAAATTGCATCAACCCCGGCCAGGCCACTGCTTCTAGGCTAAAATATGTAACTGGTCGATCTTTTCCAGGGATGGAAGGTAGGGAGTGATAGTAAGGCTTAGAGACAGGGCAGTTAGAATATAGGTTAGTGCTGCCAGACTTTCTGAAGGGAGTTTTAGTTTTCATCAATGGATGGTGAAATGTAGCTAATGAGCTCTGGGCCGGGAGCCTGTACACAGGAAGGCGATAACTCGAACGCCGGCAATAGATAGTTTCTGTTTTCACTACTACGCTAATAAACTAAACTAGACTAGATAAGTACATTGAAGGCATAGGATTTTGTCCTAGGCTCGGAGTCATAGTAGTAAAGAATCAAAGCAAGGGAAAGGAAGCCTACCAATCGAACTAAAGAATACAATCCACTAAAGAATAAAATGAAGTGGTTAAAAGCCTAAAAGCAAGGAGAGTGAGACTAAACCTAAGAAGCGAGCGAGTAAGTATCCGATGTATTAGTTAAAGAAAAAGAAGTACCCGTTTTATTCTCATAAGTAAGTATACTCATAAGTGATTGGAGTCTTTTTTTTCTAACTGACAGGAGAGGCGGAGTCGCACTCCAGTCTAGTAGTAAGGAGAGTAAATCTAAAAAGCTGTAAGGGCAGGTTCATAGAGCAAGCAGTAGTAGACTCATAGGCTTACGAGGTAGTTAAAGAAAGAATGACGGTTGTGTTGAAGCTACGGAGTAAAGATCCGGATCAGCGGCTAAAGAACGAGTTTCCAGTTCCATTCCTGCTAGCATTAGTTTAATATAGTTAAAGAGTTTATTAGTTGCCTGGTGGATCCGCATCAGTAAAGTGAGTATGAGAAGCGCTTGTTATAGCTTTAGAAGCAGTAGCTCTAGGCTGTTTTCCAGTAGTTCTATTATTGTTATTTGTACTTATAGCTTAGCTTAGTTCCACAACCAGACCAGTAGCCGGATTACATCTTTAATTATAACTCAGCTCTTATAGCCCTGTTAACTGTGATTTCAGCTTTTAAGTAAGTAGTGCCAGGCTCGGCGTAAGAATCGAAGTAAGCATGGTAAGGCCGATAAGCAGTAAAGTAAGCCTATCCATGCAAATAGTGAAAGAAGAAAAGCAAGGCTAAGAGATCCGCGGAGACTGTAAAGCTAGGCTTGGTTGGTGCACTAATAAGTAAGATAGTGCCCTCCAGTAAGTTAGACTTATAGGTAGGAAAGGAATACTTCAAAAAAAGTAAAGCCAGAGTAAAAGAAAGAGAATAAGTGGCTAGGGGTTAATTCCAGATTTTATACAAGGGTAGGTGGACTCGCAACAAGCAATTGAAGAGTTCAAATCTGAGTTCTTAGACTTAAAGGTAATGACACAGACAGTAGTAGGTTGGAGGAGACCACAACTCCATTAAAGGAATGCCGGGCAGTAGTGTTGGTTTTAGAGTTAGTAGTGGAGGAGTTAGAGCCGGGAAAGACAGCTTAGGTGTGGCGTGGCAGTAGGCAATTCTTCAAAGTCGTCTTTTCGTTCTTGGTTTAATGAGTTATCATCTTAAGGTGGGGGTTGTGCATTCTACAATTCTTCCTAATAGAATAGGATCGTGGGAAAAAACCCATTCTAATATACGGTTAAGAAATACTTATTTAAGGGGGAAGGAGAATTAAACCTAGGAGTCAAAGAATGCAATAAGTAAGTGGAAAACTAATAGGTAAGTTTTAAGAATTAAAAAAGAGTGTGAACTCGCTACCGCCCAGAACACAGGACTTAGTCATAACCTTAGGACTTCCCTTTCCCCTGTGGAGCTTCTGTTGGGACTGGCGAATTAAACAAGTAATTAGTATAGCGCTACTACTAGTAGCAGGGTCGGATGCAGAAGGAGCAGTAAGTCAACTCTATTCTTTAGTTCAATACCGGTGAGTTTCAAGTTTTACTGAATTGTGAGATCGATGGATCCCCACTTTCTTCTTATTATATATCGGATGAAACAAGGGGTGTGCTCTCCTCGCGTTACAATTAGTAACAACTACATTATTCTACAAATTAGTCAAAAAAGGGATGAAACTTCTTCAGCTCTTGCAATTGAGTCCGGAAAGCTTAAAGTCAGGGCAGAGGGTTCTCATGCCGAGAAAGAGAGATTTTCTTAAAGCACCGGGCCAAGCAAAAACAACTTCAGAATGGAATTTTAAGAAGGGGCGAGGCAAGAATAGAAGATAGCCTAATTCTGGTATCAAACTACAGGAACAAGATCTGAAGTGAAATCAAAGGTTACTGTTGGCTCTGGCTCTGGTCAACAATACTGAATTTATTACTTGCTTCAAACATGGGTTCCACCACCCCACTAGATTTATTTGATAGGCAATAGGCAGATGTTACTAAAACAATAGGCAGAGTCAAGGTACCTGGCCTTAGCAACAGGGAATATTTCTACGCTCCGCGCTCATATAAGAATTAGAGCAATATAAGATAAGAATTGAACTCGATTGACACAAGGTATTACCAATATTCCTAATGGTTACTGAGTCTTCTACTATATGCGAATTTAACAAGCCCAGCAGAGGTAGGGGCGAGATACTTGCTATGTGCTCGATAGATTGGTAACCACCCAGGAGTTAAAGGCTTAACTGAATAGATAGGGCAGAATCAAGATCATCAGCAGGTAAGGAAGCAGCTGCCAGGTCTTCAAGTTATTAAGTTCTTGTTTCATCGTTCAGATAAGATCCGTTGGTTAAGGGGAAGGGGTCAGCAGTGAGGTTCGAGTTTAGAGTTAGGTTACCGTGCTCCTATATGTGGAACACGATCTTCTCCTCTTTAGAGTCAAAGGAATCAACATCTTTATAAGTAAGGAGTCAACATCTTTATAGTCAGGAGTAAGCATTGGTTGTTTACTCATTTCGTGCCTTATGCGCAAGGTCAGATTCAACAAGCAACAGCGAAAACAAACAAGTCAAAAGATACGGCAATAAGAATAGAGTACTTCAGTATGACTTCCGGGCCTATTCGTTATTAAAGTGGAGTGCCTTAATTCAAATCAGTTACTTTCTGCTTTCCGGGATGCTATATTTCTGGGGCACTAACATTCCATTCAAATAAGCAAGGGCGCCAAGTTAACTTATTGTTGCAGGGTATGGTGCAGCATTAGAAAGAACTCACTACAGCGCAACATAACAAAAAAGCAAACAAGCAAAAAGACTAAATGCCGTAGTTATAGCTTGAAACTCGCCCAAACTACAATTACAGGGATAAGTCTAATAAGTAGAGAAATCTAAGAAGAACCAAAAAGCAATCAAATGGAACCGCCTGAAACACGATAAGCTAACGCACCCATCCTTTCCTGTCTGAACACACTATAAGCATGGGCGCCCAAAGAAAGTCAAAGAAAGCCAAAGAAAGTCAGTAGTAAGTAAGCAATTATAAAATAAGTGGGAAGTAAGCAATTCTTTTTCGGAGTGTTAGTTAGCAGTAAGCTATGTGTTATGTTAGGGTGACTAGTGTTTCTATTAGTTGTGAGATAGATGCTATTGCTGGAACAAGTAATGGAACAAGTGAGCTTTCTTTGGACTTAAGGTAGATAACACTCGCACCTAACATCATTCTGTCCTATCCCAAGAAACTAGTATCAGAGTTAAGCGAGGGAAAGCCTAAGTGCATTAGTATCAGAGTAGAGCGAGGAAAGCAAAAGTACCTTAGTTTGAGTTAAATGAAGAGAGAGTTAGGTGGGTGACCGCTCCGTTAACTTACTTAGATACAAAAACTTCTCTTGGATACTTAGCGCTTGCAGTTTACACCTGAACAATACTTTAATAACCACCAACTCCTGCCTCAGATCCTTATTCAGCTGAAGATAAAGATCTTCTTTCCCGACCTAAACTTGAAGTTCCGCTCCTGAACCAACTTATCTTAATCGTGGCTCTTACCTCACTTGCGCCTATTTACTTTCTACTTTCTTTACAGCTCTGTTCCGTAGGCAGTTGAGATGAGATGAGCATTCATCAGTCAATTAATTCTGAGTTTACTCAACACTGTCCCACTTATGGTTAATGCTCGAGAGGTGGCATTAAAACTTCAATTCAATTCAAAAGGTGAACTCCCGATTAAGGTCAAACACCCGAACTAAAGAGGATTGCCGCTCATCGCCAACAAACACAGAGAAAACCAGACAAAGAACAGGACATTCTTCCACGGGAGCTTACACGGCCTCTGATCCTAATCTGGCATCTGATCTCGCAGACAATACTCGTGCTCGAACTCAAATAAGGAGCGGGCTGTAAAGAAAGAGCACAGGACTTCCTCATAACTCGTTATAGAGCACTAGGTTTAAAGGGTTATTAACTTATTCTATCATACTCTTGGGGTTCCCAATACTCATTCAGTATCTTCTGTTTCAACGAGCTACGAAAACGAGACTTGTTAATATACTGCTTGGCCCCTGATTGAAAGTACTTTTGCTTAGCGGGCTCAACACCCAGATACTTCACACAAGCACTGGTAATAAAACTGCTTACAGCTTACTTCTGGACAGCGCCAATACTCACGGAAAAGGAGGAGGAAAGGGACAAGCAAGGGCAAGGGAGTTCCAAAAGAAGCAACAGCGGCTTTCTCAACAAGTAAATAAGCAACTTGAAACCTTACTCCACACTTGCATTTATAACCGACAAAGCGAGAGAGCCATCTACTTAATTAATTGCCAACACTGTTACGCTGGGTACTTTTGGATTCTTTTCTTCCTAACACTGCTACGCCTGTACTTGTTTACTTTGACTTTCCCCGGTACTTGTTGATTCTTTTCTTCCTAACACTGCTACGCCTGTACTTGTTTACTTTGACTTTCCCCACACCCAAAAAGACAGACTAGACTCTCCTAAAGAAGATACTGAATAAGCCAAATCTATGAATTATACGTTAACGGGAGCATCATAAGGCCATAATTCAAGTCAAAGTCAAGCTTAAGAAAGACATAATAAAGCTGAAGGTGTTGGGCAATCAGAATTCCTTTCATCTCTCGTGGTAAGGTAAACACTAAACGGAGTTAGCGCTTCATTAGCATGGAAGTGTGGAATATTGACCCGCACAGGGGATTCTTCTTATTCTTGAGTCGATTACCACTTTCCTTCTTCTCCCTACTCCTACCCATGAACAGAACCTGAACCGCAAGTCCTGTTTCTGTCAACTCGAACTGGCCGACTTGGAGCTACAACACCTACATAATGACCAATACTTTCTTCTGTCCCGGAACAATACTTGCCACTTGCTGCTTACTATGCTGCTCTATCTCTATCTATGACTGTTGGATCTGCAATAACTGCTGACTTTCCTCACTTTGAATCTACTGCTACAAGTTAAGTTAGCCGAATGCACTTTAGAGCTATATGCGCCGCTCAACAGTAGGGACGATACTGGCCTGTAATCAAAGAAGACAATCTCACTTTACTTTAAGAGAGAATATATTATATATACACCACTCAACATAGTATTGCTTCCTTTCCGTTTTTCGTGTGAATTCCTAAGCAGCTTGCTTGCTCTGTTTACTTTTAAAGCAAGTGGTGCACTCAATTCTCTTCTTTTCAATAGGTGCATAAAGGACTATCCGCTATTCCTTAGCTCAGGTCAGGGTTCGAATGTCATCATATAAATCAAGGAATGCGAATCCGCTATAGGGTTAAAGCAAAGATCAAGTAAGCCTCTCCCTCCGGTAGTAGTAAAAGAATAAGAAACGAAGCTTCGCCTTAAAGACAGGAAGGGGAGCCTAACCTTATGGTGCAATATGCGAGGGAACAAGTAAAATACTCGAGCTCAAAGCAAGGACAGTAGTAATAAGATAAAAGAGTGGTATTGGCACAGTAAGACTTAAGGCCCGAAGTTTTAAGACTAATGGAAAAGGATTTAAGGATGTAGTTAAGGTGTTATGGGCGTAGGGAGCAAGTGAGGCTTGGGCTGTCCACTTCCAGTCTCCTATTTTGGGGGGCTAGTGGGTAATTCTTATATTAATGAGTTGGCATGCGCGGGACAACTACGAGTCTGATAGGCAGGAAAGCTAGGCTACAAGAAAGTATTGTAAGGCCAATAGGCAATAGTGCTGGGTTTAAAGCAAGTAAAGCAAGATACAATGTCAGTAGATAAAGAATCAAAGGGTAGCTTTTAAGTTAGTAGCAGCAGTCCTAGTTTTGAGATAAGGTCTTCTAAGGCACTAGGCAATTCCGTTTATCAGTAGTCCGAGCCCTCTAGATGGTATTAGTTTTTTTTGGCCTTTAAGTAAGTAGTGTGAGTTTGGTAGTTAGCCGTAGAAGCATCAAAGGTGAAATACATAATATGCGAGCATTGGAGGGTAGGAGCATAGGCCATAAAGTAAGGGCAGCAAAGCAGCTGGCAGTAGTTAGAGAACGATATGCAAGGGGACATACTCTGATAATCTGCAACAAGGATGGTCTTTTGACATAGGTAATAAGGCTTTTACAGCAGGATCGAGTTCTTACTTAAGAGCAGCTGTCCAGTGAGTCGTGGTTCTATTCTTGCCAACACTAGCTCAATTCCAGATTATTTGATTCAGTATTATTACTTGTAGTTAGGAGTAGCACAATTCCCTTTTTGAGTTGCTAGTTCGCATTGTCATTCCCGTGTTCTTATTAAATTATTACTTATCAGTGGTTCTATTCTGGTTAGTAGGAGTTAAAGTTGGAAGCTAGAACATAGGCATTGAGTTCCGTAGTGGTGGGCTAACTAACAAGGGGTGTCGGGCTCAGAGACAGGAAAGGCATACAAAAACAAAAGCATAAGAATGATCAGGTGCCCCCAGGTGCTATAGTTATGAGTTGGACTCTCTCAGGGCAGTGTTTCAGTCTGATAGTTCTGAGTTTTGATTCTATTTATTGAGTTCAAGTCTTTTATTTGACTTCATACCCGCGCCACTGATCTATCGTTCAATAGAAAATAACTCCAGGTTTTGGACCACGTTTCGCTAAGAAATACTATTAGAATCTTATATAGTAACAACTTAATAAGGCATTTCATAAAGAAAAGATAGAATTAAAGCTAGGGCAGGTAGAACTAAAACAAAGAGAGGTAGTTTTAAACCTAGGGTAGTAAGCGAGCAAGGGAAGGCTTGGAAGCACTAGTTCGAGGCTAAGGTGCTGGGCAGGCTGCTTCGATGTCAGTAATGGAAGTCCCTATTTATGGGAGTAAGTCGTTAGGGAGCTTTTTATCCCTAATGTTATAGTATCAATATGATAAGGAGTAGCCAAATTCTTGCCGGTGCTAGTGGAATTGCTGGTTATGAGTTAAAGCCCAGTTAGCATTGGTTTTCTCCTTGCTCTTAGCGACTCAACTCTTATAGGCCAGTTTCATAGAAAAGAGCTTAAGCTTTAAGGAAGGAAAGCTTTTAAGTCAGTAGCTAAGGTCTTAAAAGTAAGGCAATGTAGGCTAAAAGTCAGCAAGGGCTTCCTTGTTAGTAGCGATATCAGACTCGTTATCCGGGATTCCCAGTTGCTTGTTTTATTCCCTGACTTACTTGTTTGATTCCCCGTTAGTAGGGTCAGTCTTCCATAGTGGAATTCATGATTCTAAGAGAAAGTATTGCAGTTAGTAACAGCAGTTTTCAAGTCAGTAGCGGTAGAGTCTTAAGTTGCTTGAGGGCTCATAGTGTCCAAAGAGCAAGACTTTAGGTAAATAGTGGAAGAGTTACAGCAAGGGAAGGGAGCTCCATAGTTTTCTTAGTCGCTTGGCGGATAGCACTGGGACATAGGATGATCCGGGTGGTCGAGTTACATTTCCTCCAGTATAGTCTCAATTCTTATACAGGAGTGTTTCAATCTCAAATGAAGCCCCCCCACACAATGAGAATAGGAAGTGCCAGTTCGAGAGTTAGTAGATAGAGAATAAGAGACGAGCTAGTAAGCCTGTTTGCCTTTAGGAGGATTATTATATATTAGTAGTAAAAAGTCTGATAAGTCCTAGTTTTGTTCTGAGAAGCAGTAGTCGCTTGGCGACCATATTATTTCCAATCTGGGTTTGCTCCAAGTATCGAAGAAATTCAAAAGATATATTCAAAGAAATTATGACCAGAATTATTTGTATGCGGTTTTTTGCTTCCGAACAGCTAGGATGACCGAACCCACCTAAGAAGATAGCAAGCAATTACACCTAAGAAGATAGCAAGCAATTACAACCCAATAAATAAGTACTTGGACATGGACTTATAAACCTCCTCTTTGTTGTGAAAATTGAAATCTTGCCCTACCCTTGAGATATCGTATAACCTGCCACCCTTTGACCTTGCTTAAGTGGTTTAATGGAACATGGTATAAAATTCATATTGTCCCTGTAACATAAATGGAACTTCAACGTATAAGAGAATGTTGCGGCGAGTTATTTAGCGCGTTAGTTAGTTCTTTCAACCATCTCCTTCTCCACTCACAAACTTTCATAACTTATTTGATTCTTCCAACTTTCATAACTTATTTGATTCTGAAACTATAGGTAGGGCTTTTGACTCGCTATTAGTATTCTGAAACTATAGGTAGGGCTTGAATAACAATTAGTATTCTGAAACTCTATAGGGTATATGAAGGTTCCACTCTCTCGGGTATATGACGGCTATCAACATAGGCAACTTTCAGCTATAGCGTCATTGTTGAACCAATCTAATTTCAGCTATAGCGTCATTGTTGAACCAATCTAATTTCAGCTATAGCGTCATTGTTGGCTGGGATCGAAATATCTGCGAGATGCGGGGTAACAATTTGTATCGATTAAACAAATCGGCGGAATCCCCATAATTCCACATTATTTATCAAAGAGCCATATATTCCTCTTGCTGATCAACGATGATCACAATATCAGGCCCGGATGATCACAATATCCGGCTATCTCCTATAATAACTATATATATATGATACCGCCTAGATATGTTTGCAAGGTTTCAACATATTCTCTTCCACTAATATATGTGTTTGATACCGCCTAGATATGTTTGCAAGGTTTCAACACTTAAACAATGCGGCATCTCTTTTGGGAAGACTGTTTTGTTTCCCCCCTGATTTATTTCTTTCTTTAGTTCTGCTCTGACTCTTATATTCTTTGCTTTCTCACTTTTGAAGCCGTAGTAGACCAATTCGTTAACACGCCCACCGAGCCATTTTCATTAACATTATGACACCGGGCCCTTATTGCTGCTGATGCTAAAGAATCCGCATCTTTTTGGTACCAACAACAATTCAGAGGCCCCTACTAGCAGCATCAAAAACTAAATCATCACAGGCTCTTATCCGGATACGGCTGATAAAGAGCCTTTTATAGTTAGATTTGCCGTTATAGTTATATTAGTAAAAAGAATACCTTTCGCTTTAGCTTTGCAGAGATGTAAGGTGCCATTCTAGGATTCCATTTCAGAGTACCATGACTCAAATAAACTCTGGCCTACATCAATCCGCTCTTCCAAACCAATTGATGTTCCAATATCTTCTGGTTCTTTTTCCCCACACGCTTCCTTTTTGTTTTTTCTTTTTGAAGGCTTTGAAAATCAATAATTGTTCTGATAGAGCCTTATACCGGGAATTGACCGTTGATACACGTTACAAACCATTAATGTTATTCTTTCTAATTAGTAGTTATTTATGGTTTTTTACCTAATCTATACTCGGACCAGATAAGTAAGTGAAATACGGATAGTGCTAAGTTCAAAGATAGTTAAAGTCAAAGAATATGCTTTAGGAATCATGAAGTAGCGTAAACAATTGTTCTGCTGTCTGTCTGATGGAACTGGGACGTAAGAAAGAACTAAGAAATTCTCTATGGTGTAATGGTGTAACAAAATATCTCTCATTTCCAAGTCGAATAGATTCTGTATTTTGATTTAAAATTGATTGTTCTTGCCTTGCGAAGGGTGCACTTATTTATGAATACAATACAATACCAACACAGCGGAGCGGGTCTAATCTAACCAAAAGCAACGGGCTCTTGAAAGCAAGCCTGGAAACCCATGAATATGACCTAGTAGAGCTGCTTTTGCTAAAACTAGAGCGGTCTCTTGAAAACTGGCTTAGATATGAAACTATAAGTACTCAACCCTCGTCATTCCCTATAGGATTGTCCGATTAGAGATCGTCCAGCTCAGCTCAAATAAGCGTTAGCGAGCGGAGCGGGTACTTACGTGTGCGCCCTTGCTTGTTCCTAAGCGCCACGACGGAGAAAGGACTTGAACCAACCAACACTTTGGATGTTACTTTACAATACTCTGATCTTTATGTCTATTATGTATCTGTATCCCCTGAGATCGATAAAGCATTGGTATTTGAAAAACCAAAGAGATATGAGACTACTTGGAACTATGGTTAGCATAGCTGCTTAGCTTAGCTTGAATCAATCAAATCTCCAGGGCTAGGGTCTTCCAATAATTTAAGGTATACCCTCGTTCCAACCGGAAACTCTCCTTTTCGAGGTTTATCGATATTGCATCAATCAAACTAACAGACTTCTAAGATTTGTTTACCTTTTTGAGGACCTTGCGTTATGTCACCTGATCTCGATTTATCATGTAAGAGAATAATCACTAATGGCTCTCCCTTCGTTAAATCAGTCTTTCTATATAATGGCCATGAACAGTGGAGTAGCTCTCTATAATGGTAATGAACTGTAGAGTAGCTCTCTCTAATGGTAATGAACTGTAGAGTAGCTCCTGGAGTGGGCTAATAGGTCTTAGCCGATCTTATAACAAAGGAGTCAAGATGAACAATTATGATCTGCCCATATTTGGGGTATATGAAAAGACATATATTTTCACAAAGCAAATTGTCCAAGACTATTTGTGTGGATGTCTCTTACCAATATAAGAGTGATGGAGAAAGTGCCAATTCAAATGTTTTGGATTTGGAATTATGTTACTGCAGGGATCCGGATTAGGAAGATTCCTATGATATGATATGAAACAGGACTTCCTCATAACTCTGGGTACCTGGCCAGTCCTTGATTTATTTTATGCCCGGGCTTCCCTTATCTTTAGAATGATTTCTTTTATGCCCGGGCTTCCCTTATCTTTATTCTCTTGCTCTAGTACTGTTGCTTGGTTTCTTCAACTTCGAAAATAGGGGCCAATATTCATCTTTATAACCGACCCTAGTAGTGGTAGTATAGGCCAGTTCCCGTTCTAGTTTAATCCCATACGTAAGTATAAGCAGGTATGTGTTACTTGATCAGAATAGAAGCATAAGATGGGGCTGTATCATATGATGCAGCAAGCGCAAGTCTAGTCTTTGGGGTTCATCAGAAGCTCAAGAAAGGGAAGCAGTTCTGACTTCAAAGTGTTTAGTATGTAGTTCGAGTTTGTGGAGATAAAAGATCTTCCGCTATAGAAAGTAGAGTATAGTTAGCCTAAGCTGCTTGTCCCGCGAGAGCTCTTTGTACTGATTACTCATATCTTGGGGTGCGAGCTCCTTTGCTTTAATAATTTCATGGAACTCTTAAAATTCCAATCATATAGAATGGCATTGAACTGCAACACCGAGATCCACTTGTTATCTTGGCTACCCACCCTAACTTTCCACTTCAATTTGCATTAGAATTGAGAGATGAGCTTTACGATGAAACTAGAACAGCATTAGCCGAAGAAGGCAATAATAAAGGAAGACAATCAGTCAATTCGAGTAGCTTAACCGATGTTCGAGGTTGCTCATAGCATAGGGTAGGGAAAAGACTCATTGAGACTCTCCTTCAAATGCATTTGTGGCCCAACGACCCTATTCATTGAATCTTTATCCTATAGTTATGAACACACTTCCCCTTTCCTTTAGCACTTGGTCACTTTGTATATATAATATAGTAAAGACGTAGGTAGCTTCCAAGAATATAGAGCTGGATCAGATGAGTAAGCTGTGATAGTTTCATACCGAGTTTCATCCCGAGTTCAATCAGTTATTGAATCCGTTCACCTATATAAAGAGAAGATAGAATTTAGTATGTTTTCCGATACTGTGTGTCTACTGAGTCGGTATAGCGTAAAGATAACTTTATTTGACTTATTTTGCATTTCTGTGATTTTGACTTGAACCCGAACAAGTAAGTGAACTACCCATACGAGTATGTAAACTCCCCGAGTAAGTAATATCATTCCAAAACTACCCGCCAAGCCGACAAGCAACCTCGATAATAAATTGAATTGATGTTTTCCGACTTACTTAATAGGGTAAGCTGCCTGCGGTTATTATTCTTCAAAGGGTGGTTCGGGTTTTCAAGTTGTCTATGAGAAGGTAAGCTGCAGTGATAGTTTAATCCCAACAAGCTACAACTACAAAGGCATACAAGTCACTACTCTTATACTTACTACAAATACTTCTAATGTGCTCCGTGTAGGTTTAATAAGAATTCCAGAGTGGCATGTTAGATGCTCCACTACTGAAGTAATTACCAAGTCCTGTGTTCGGCTGTTACTATATTAATTCTTATTCCTGGGCTCACAGCTCCCGTCTCAAGAGTTATTTCCCCTGACTCCTTCATTAGCGTAACGGCCACTCTACTTATTTGACTGCCTGGCGCACTACGAAACAAGAATAAGAAGCTTGCTTGCTTGCTCCAAATCACCTAACACGGCTGACTCTCGGGGCTTGCTCTTTCGAAACGGAGAAAAGAAGATATCTCGCATATCATAGATAGAAGTAAACAAACAGAGCTAAAATGACTTTATTGCAATGAGCACATTACCCTATTTTTCTTTCACAGAGCATTACTATTTGTCTTTCACAGAGCGAAGCATTACTCACTTTATTTCTAGGTTCACTTCCTACGAAAGGAGATACCTGATACTTTTCATTCCGTTGTTTGTTGCAGTGTTACGAGTAGCTTCTTTACATTAGCAGAGTGGAAGTTAGGAATAGAATTGTTTATTACCCCAACTACTAATATTTCCTGCACCAACACGTTTATACCATCTCGACACCGATTATCTTTATTCTACTCCTGCTACGTGGGCATGATCTTCGACTTCTGGGGAACAATACTATAATCTAACACAATACTGGAATCTATAACAATACTTTATGAATCGACAACTGGACTTGCTCATAACTCTCTCCCCTTCCGGCTTGGCACTGCTTCCATTCCTTGACTTTCTCTGGCTTGGCTCTTCTCTAACTGCTGACCTTGTAGACCCAGCTGAACTGCTTACCTTTCTAGTTCCCTTGCCGACATCGACTCTGGCTACTAATACTGTTAGGGCTCATCTACTTCTGTCAACTAGCCCTGTTTTCGTTCCATTCTTGGACTTACTGGTTTCAGTCCGAGTAGGTACTTTTTCAGTCTGGTTGTTACTAGCACTGGTTCTGGGTTCCATTCCGAGCACTGGTTCTGGTAGTGAGTAGTTGCTTGTCGACTTGCCTGATAGCTTCGTTAGTTTAGTGGTTACTTGTAAGATTCTGCCCGTCACACTGCTCACGCACCTGTACTTTCTTATTTCTCTTTTCCCAGAACTCTTTTCTCACCCTGCTTTGCTTCTTTCTCTAGCTCTAGGGATTAGGAGCTTGGCTTTGCTTAAGACTGTCTTACGCGATGAAAAAACATGAGACACTGCCTGGTATGTTAGTGTTTGGTCTTATATGGCCTGGAGTGAGTGCGCGTGAGCCTATGGAGTTGGAATGAGTTTAAAGAATATATTAACCATAAGAGGAATAGGAGAAAAGAGCTGCCCGTAAGCCCTAAACATCGGACAGGCCTGGACTTGGTGTTAACTCCATTATGAACTTACATTTGCAGACAGAGGAGTGAAAGGCTTATCAGAAGATTGGTAATAACCTTCCCTATTCCGAACTTCCCTTGAAGACCAGACTTAACTGTAAACTATCCCTCTCCTCATATGCGGAAGCTATTATGTATTAGGGCCTGCTTCTTTCTTAAAACCCCTAGTAACAGATCATTAAATACAGTAGATGAAATAAAGTAAATGCGCTAGCCTATGTATTATGGCCCTTAGCTTAGCAGTGCCTCGTCTCGTCCTGGTCCAACTTCATCAGCAGTTTCAAGTCTGGTTAAGGAAATAATTGATTACTGGAGCTGGATTTCTTTCTTTGCCAGCAAATACAGATGAAACATTTATTGATTTATTGATTTCTTTCTTTATAATAAGATGAAACAAGGGGTGACAGAATTAATAGTAATGGGCATTACTCTATTTGATTCCATAGGGTTGACCCACCCAAGAGGATATATACATACTTTCAGGAGTAGGAGAATAAACCTTAGGTGAGTATTGATTGGCAAGAAGTATAGGAGCCCGCTGCTTAGCTTGTTTAGGAGCCGGCAGCTTAGCTTGTTTCATTCTGTCGATAAACTCGATAAGTAAGAGGGCAGGGCGGATTGCTAGCCAGGGTAGTTAGACTTAATAGAAGCAGTGCCAGGCCTAAGGCATTACTGGTGTGTTGGCGTTGAGGGACAGAAGGAGCAGCAGGCCAACAAGGAATAAAAGAAGCAGTTCCACTCGAAAGCTCTAACAGCTTAAGAAGTAGCTGCACATGAATGCCCAGAAGAATAGGTTTTAAGGAAAAATGTCCCAGAAGGAAGAGAAGCAGTGAAGCCGTAGCGTAGGCCGCAAGACATGCAACCTAGTCCAAAACCGGCAGTCGATGCTGGAAAAGACACTGACATCTATTCTATTTCCCAAACGTAATGCCGACCAGTCTTTCAAGTAATGTTTCAATAAACAAAGGTATAAAAGGTTCCATGAGTCTAGCTAAACCAAAACCAGAATGCCCTAACCGCCTCAGAGTTCGATGTCCGCTTGTACAGAGTGCCCTTTTCATAGGCCTATAAGAAGTGGGTTTAACTTAAATAACTACTCCGGGATGAACTCTAAATAAGGCAATCGATAAGGGAAATAGAGTTCTAGTTACAGGCGATAAGGGAAATAAGAAAGAGTTTTAGTTACTCGTTAAAGACAAGAGAAGAAGCGGAGCTGTAAACCTTGACCAGTTTCGTTAGCCGTCTAGTTAGCAACCGTCGAGTAAGAGGCTTGATCACAGGATTTCCCTTGTCTACTTAAAGTAAAGTCGCTTTTTCATTGTGGGTGAAAATTCCAATTGCAAACCGGACCTAAGGAAAAGAAATCTCCTGACACCAACCTCTGGAGAAATAACAACTGGAACTGGCCTTAGGACTTGGGGTAAAGGGACTACTCGACCGTGGGTGGACAGACTCCCATTGGCTTACTCTAGATAGGTTTCAATAAAGTAGGGAGGACTTTTTATCCCACTCCTTCTTTGCTTGCTGAATCTAGAACTATTCGGTTAGCGGACTTACCTTTACCTCATGGTAAACATAGCTCACGTCACTTGCTCTAAAGGGTAATTATTCTGTGATACGATTCACAAGAACGGATCTTAGGTCGGCCATACGGGATTCGGCTGCTAGGGTAGGCCTAGGCTCAGTCTTACCCAGAGGAAGGTATCTGAAGAGCACTAGAGAATGCGGGAGATGTCGGCCAATAGAGGTTCATGCGCTAGAACCCGGTGTTAGCAATCTCCTTTCCCTTGAATCCGATCACCTACATAGATTGTTAGTGAAAGGTAGACAAAGGTAAGCATAGATAGATCGAAAGGTATGTCTCGACTGGGCACCTTCGTTGAAAGGGATGATATGGCCCAGAATTAAGTCCAGATGGCTCAATTGCTAGCAGAAGTAAGTTGCTTTGGCCGCTCCTCCTTAGGTTTAGGCCAACGGGAGAGGCTGTGAAGGCAGATGCTAAAGATGATGGCTCTAGGCTTCAAAGAGAGGTTAGATTGAGTTGGTAGCAGATTCGTTAGAGAATAAGTGTGGTTTTGAAACAAAGGAGTGTGAAGCTATTGGTCTGGGTTTTTGTACTTGCCAGAGCTGTTGGGACTGAAACTAACTACGTTGATCTCGATTCTACCTCGGATCTTAGAAGAGGCAGGAAGGGCTTTCTTTATTAAGGTTGAAGTAGTGGAAAGATAAAGTAGTGAGCCACTCACGTAACTGTATTAGGAAGACCTGTAGGAAGATAAAGTAGTGAGCCACTCACGTAACTGTATTAGGAAGACCAGTGGGCAAATTCCCCTGTTCTCTTTGTAAGAATAGCTGTTAGCGACGTGAATCAGAATAGCTTTGACCAATTATCCAACCGGAACACGGAATTAAAACTGGCATAGATCATCTCAGATGCCGAATAACTGTGCAGATGAATTCCCGGTCTGGAATGCTTATCCGCTGTTGAGTAGCCGAAAGAGAATCCGCAGCAAGAGAATATGCAGTGAGGGAGTAAATGTAAATAGACTGTTTGCGTTAAGTATAGCATGAATCATCATAGGCCGCAGGCAAAGACAGATCTGCCTTCAAGATCAAGAGCCTTTTTCTTTTGAAGACACTGATACAAACGTAAGAAATAAAGGATTTAGCCGATCTAAAGCCAAGCAGCCATAGATAGCTAGCCATTGGATTAGGGATGTTGCTTTCACTAAGAGGAGCTATTTGAGCCAATTACCAGTCCGAGGCCGCGTTGCTCATAGATTAGGTTGGCCCCAGAAGTGGAAGAAAAAAGCATACCGAGCGAAGAAGCATACTAAAAAGAGGAAGAGAGGATTGATGGCATGAATAGGAACTCTTAGCAATTGAATCGGAAGCATCGGCTGTGAGTAACTGGAAGAATTATCATTCGAATCATTTCATATAAAAATATCTCCTTGATAGAAAGATATCCTTCTTTGAGAAATATTTCCTAATGAACCAACTAGAAGCCCTTAATCCAGAGATAAAGCCTACCTCACCAAGTAATCCAGAGATAAAGCCTACCTCACCAAGAGGGAATATGGAATATTGTATGTAAATTTAGCAAACCAATGCCTGACTTAATCCACTCTGCCATCCTTTTATTTCTTTGACTTAACTTCAGCCACAGGACTTCCCCTTACCTTACTCACTAGATTGGAACAGAATTACAGGGTCGACTTCAAAACTTATGCTTTCAATTCTAGACCTATGTAATAATAAGGAAGAAAGATGGATGTCTGTCTATGCTTTCTATTCGAAGAAAACGGAGCCAAGTATGAAGGTAAGCAAGTTGATTGCTTGGGCCATTGGCTGGTTAAAATTCTATACGGATGGTGCTTCCAAGAGGAACCTTTTCTTGCATAGTGCGCTCCAACGGGACATTCTGGTAAGTCGGGTGCTGGTGGCCTTCTCCGAGACTGCTCAGGAACATGGATCCGGGGGTATACCTGAGAAATCGCTTTATATACGAGCCTACAAGTGAGAAATCGCTTTATATACGAGCCTACAAGCTTGACTTTGCTTTTGCTTAAAACTAAGGCTAATGGAGTGGGTTTCCCCGGGCATCTAATGGAAATAGAAGAAATAAGGGCTACCTGGCATCTAATAGGTGACAGCAAGTACGTTCCGTTCCACCATAAAACATAGAAGAAGGGAAGGAGCTACGAGCTATGCATAGGGGTTATTCCGGTGGAGATAGAATAAATGCATTGGTAGTTCGGTCTGATCCGTCTTATTCGTATATCTTATGTTGGGTTTGTATCTTAGATTGTATATAAGAGAATAGCTTAGGTATCTTAGATTGTATATCGGATTGTCTCTAATGGAAAAGTATGTGTTTCTTGCCTTAACGGAATCATTATAAGGCTTTGGGCGGGGCAACCCGAGGCTACTTAAAGTCAGATACTATCTCTTCTTTGGCTTCCGATTGACATACCGAGATTTATTCCATTCAAGCTTCCGATTGACATACCGAGATTTATTCCATTCAAGTCTCTAGCGCAGGTTAGACCTAATCCTATGTTTACTGACTTTTGATTCCAATCAGCTTCCACGAGATGACTAAAGAATACTTTTATCCTGGCAAAAAAATAAGTATAATCCAATAATAGATGCTGCCAGCAATGCAATTATTTTCTGCTCTTTTTCTGCTTTTTTAATCAAATATAAGGTATACAATTCACGACCATTTAGTTAATCTGTCTTAAGACGAATTCAATTCCATGGTAGAGGATAAAATACTTCAAATAACAAAAGAGAATGTCTAAAGGAAATCTTATTTATTATTAGCAGGCGCATCAACCGAGACAGAGTTTGAAGAGGGCTTCCTCGCTGCTTCGTATTGATAGGGGCTATTTTGCATAATCTGAAAGGTATTCTTCAGTATCAAAGCCTATACTAGAGATCCTAATTCACGCGAAATTGAATGGGGGGCATGTAAATCAGTTTCAAAAGCTCTTTAAATTAGATAAACTTGGTCATTGAATGAATCAAATTGCCACGATCAGCTTGACCCTAGCTTGATGGTAAGGAAGAGGACCGACACCGGAAAAGAAAGAATCCAAAGGGGAGCCCACTCGACAAGAGGGAATGTACTCTGAAAGCCCTTGTTCCAGCTTAGAGGGAAAAGCTATCAGACATCAATCCAATGAACAGACAAAGCGGCTTAGCCGAAGGGTAAGGAAAAGATAACCACTAACCTTTCAGAGTTATAACATTAGGAAACTTACACCCTATATGAAAGAAAGCAGCCAAAGTAGAATGGTTGAGGGGTTAAGGGCGAGTACAGTCTCTTGATCCCTTAATTCCCCTAATATCTTTTTTGATCCTTATTAAGAGTAACGAAGATGCTCGTACGCAGAGGAACGAAGATGCTCGGTAGTAATCACTTTTGTACTCGACCGAGAGTCCGAGGATGGGAGTTTAATACTAGTTTCGAGGGGGCAGACTAACTAGCATCTATCAAAAACACTTGAAGGCATGGGTGGAAGGCACACTTTCTCTGTTTCACTCCGCTTTGAACTCACTTTTGGTTTACAAAAGATCCCTGTACCCTCATTTCGAATTAGATTCGAGATCTTATACCTAGCATAGTCTACAGCTTACCCAGCCAATATCGATGAAAGTAGAAGCAATGTCCGGGAGCCTTGATCGACTATATGATACGCGATAGCACTGGTTTTCTATTCCTCAACAAGAAGAGGGATTCGCTAAAAGTCTACTTCTTCCTATAAGTCATATGATAATGGACTTTTCTTTCTATGAGCTCGACCGAGCTTTCTAAGTGAGTATTGAAATTGGAATCTACATCAACAGAAAGATGCACGCTTTATCTTATAAGGTCTAATTTGAATCTCAAAGGGGGCTCAACAGCAAGAGCTCATTGTTCGGGTTGCCTCCCGCAGAGACCGGGTGAATTCCCAAGTATGGAATCTTTCCACTATCATTTGCTGTCTTTTTTATGAGGTCGGCTTATAGTGTTCTTTGCTTTTTGTTGCTGTTGGCGATGCTATCTGAGGATTGGAAGTACCCTTCCTTAAGGTATCAAAGCCTAGTAAATGTAGGAAAATGAAGTCCAACAATATGAAACATCAGCCAATAAATTAGGATGTTGAGTAAACATTTCCTTAAACCGAAATGGACGATAAGAACCCGAAGCTGCAAGTGAACACAACACTGAATGAATTAGCAACGGGTGTAGATCCGAGCTGTGACGCGGAAGAGCTAAACAGTAAATGCTATTCCAATTACTGACAAAACCAGAAGAACCCGCGATCAAGACGCAGCTCAATTCTATCCAAACCACCACGACAGTTCGACCAAGTATACCAACTTCCTCTTGTATCAATACAGGAGAGAGAACAAGTGTCAATCATCTGCTTCAAATCTCGGCAAGAGGATCGGAGCTCTTCCACCCGATTTCTCATGAGCTCCGGCATTCAAATAACCAACCAAAAGCCACAAATACGGAGCCGTCAAAGAAGAATAACTCCAAGCTGACCAAAGTGTACGCCTAGAATAGGCTAAAGTTTTAGCATAAATAAAATGAAAGAAAAGAAAGAGAAACGAGTGTGGAACATGAAAGCTCATTACATACACCGAAATATGTTGATTCCAAATATCCAACCAAGAAGGATCAGAAACAGAAGAAGAAAAGAAAAGCCATATAGAAAGAAGCAAAGCATCATTAGAAGCAACTAGACTCAAACCAAGAGAAGAGAAGACCAGTATCAAGTTGGTACAGCGGAGAACTACATTTTCGGTTCCGCGATGCAAACAATGTAAGGGCGGTTAGTAGTACAATGAATAAACAGGGTTCGCAAAGTGGAAGCGCCTATGCAATTCCAAAAACTCACTTTTCTAAGTCGGGTGGTGGCTTAGAGACTCGCTTTGCTAAGGTGGGTGTGAATTAGCCCGTTTTCTGAGATCTCTGGATGTAACGCTTCTTACGTTTGACTTCTTTCCACTCACCATCATTGGTAGCGGCTGCATCAGCCCATGCCGAGCTAATGGCACTCTGCTAGAGCACTCGTAATATCGGCCAGTTGATATGAATGAGAAGCAGATGATTGTGATGAATCATTGGTTGCTACATGGTTATTAACAGGAGATTGCACTTGAGCCAACCAATTAGCCATTATTAGTGGCGACCAAGTGTTATCAACGAAATGCCCTAACGTATTATCTGCCTGCACTAATGGAACTTTCTGAAGATAATCGCTGACCTGATTCACAATAGGAGAAGTCGCTGCCGTAGGATCGTATTGTGGCAAGACTTAACAGGCAAAGGCGGTTGATCGGGCATTGTCGCTTCCAGCACCCTATCATGTTGTGGTTCAGATGCTACAAAAGATAGGGAGGTTATCATAAACAACCTCAATCCAAACACTACCCGTTGCTGTCTCTACTCGTAGCTACTCATTCATCTTGTCTTCCAAATCCAAATCAATAAGAACGCGGGCAAACCAACTCACCCGCCATTGTTGTTCGATCAATCCGTAAGGGAACGCCAATCCCTCTTGCTATTTCCGCCAGAAGCTGTGGTTGCCAAAATGACCATGGGAATTTCTCAAACCTAACACCGGTAGAAGATTTCTGTGATGTTGGGAGAAAACTAAACGTCCATGGTTGCAGACGTAAAATCCCTTGTTCAAAGAGATTGCACCCCTAGCCCTTACTGACTTTAGTTCCTCAGGAGATGATAACGGAATTGGATAATAACCTACGCCTAAGAAAATGGCCAGGTAAGATGCTAACTTTGCCGGGGCCCCTCTATTATAGTATATAATCGTATTCTTTATCAGATATGAATTGGAAATAATGGGTTGCTTCGATCCCGATATGAATTGGAAATAATGGGTTGCTTCGATCCCGATATGAATTGGAAATAATGGGTTGCTTCGAAACCCTGAGACTCAAGAAACGCGTTGACCCGTCCAAATTAAAACCATCCTCCTTTACGCCAGAGGAACTAGTATAGAATTAGAAGAGAGGTATTTAGCTTTGATGCCTCGCGATCTCGTAAAGGCTTATTTTCCGGTGGGTTTTATTTATTAGTAATTGCAGGACGAGACCAACTCCTCTTTTCATTTCTCCGTCCTGGCCTTTACTTTCTCTGTTCTGGACTCCACTCAAAAGCCCATCTTTGGCAGCCGCTGAGCTTCATTGTCAGGTTCTTCTTGGGCATAGAAACTAAAGCCTTTACTTTTCGCCTTTCTCTTAAGATTGGTCCTACATCCGGGAATTTATCCGTAAATCAGTCATTTGTCAAATTATTCCTAATTCATACGAATTAACTTAAGTAGATTATTTGGAAATAGCAAGGAAAGACCATCTCTTACTTCCGAAGGTGAAAAGAGACTAGGAATCGAACCCATGGGTCTTTTTCAAGTAATGAGGCTGATTCGTACAGGTTAGACTCTCTATATTCGTTTCACTGTGAAAGAAGTAGTCTTCTATCTGACGTAATTAGGCGGGGGCAGGCAGGCTACTATACTAATGGCCTGCGATCTTCAGGTCATGAGAGCCTTTAGAGTTTACACCATTTCCTATACCACGCTGCTTTACTGACCAGGTTAGACCAATCACTGGATAATGTAACTTCTTTCTTATACTATGAAATGAGTTTAAGGTATAGTTTCTGTCCTTATATCTTCTCCACTGGTATAGATATGGATTTACCTTATTTCCCTTTATTAGTCATACTTTAATGACACGGGTTTTTCATAATACTCTTTTCTGCTTTATTCGCCTATATAATCTCCTAAGCGCGCAGTCCAGAAGTCCCCTTTTCTTTTCTTTTAGGTTAGATTAGGAAATCCAACGAGATAACGATCAGAAGGGCCTCCTCCAATAGAAAATAGAATTGCTTAGCTTACATCAGTCATAGCGCTGTCCCGTTCAGTATATTTGTAAGTAGGGCAAGGTCGTGAATAAGTCCCAAGGTAAGCCTCTGGATAATACATGGAATACTATTGATAAGCTAAGCTGTGGAAGTTTACTTTGCGGTCGGTCTATTCCTTTTCCTTTCGATTCTGTGGGCCACGCCTTCCGATCAAGTTTCCTTTGGTCTAATTCTTTTCATCAAGTATAGAGATATCGTCACATTGGATTGAAATCTTCTTAGACATACAATATTGAGATTGGTGCGCCACGTGAGTCAACCGGGTCGACCCCTATCTATGTAATGGAACTTTAAATGTCAGTAAAGGACAATAGTAATGTAAGGACAATTGGAATATTGCATAGTTCGTTGACAGATTCCGATTACGTACCCTCCCTACATCAACGGTAAAGATAGACGTGGCTACATATTAAGAAGAGCCTGAAACCATCAAAGCATGAACTCACAGAACACTTTCAATACTATACTTTAATGGTAAACTATATGAGAGATAAGAGTGGAATTCTTAATGGGCAACTATATGAGAGATGAGAGTGGAATTCCGCGGGTTCCATAGCCTACGAGACCTACATAGGTACTTTCACAATGATAGGCCGATGTGCTTTGACTCAAAGGTATAACTTAGTTGGGGCGGTGTGGCAGGCAATCGTGGCGGGAGCAAAGCAAGGGAATGGACCTTCCAGCAGTGTCCCTTATTTTTCGTTCATGGAATTAATAAAAGGAAGAAAACAACCATAGAGAGTTAGCTTAGCTTGTAGTTAATAAAGCAAACCAAACCTAGTGTAGCTGATGAAAACCATAGGAAAAGTTTAAGGGTAATTAGCCCAAGCCAGGCTACAATCCATATTATTCTATTATTTCATTAGCGAGTGCTTTTTGCCTTCTATCTGCCTATCTGCCATACTAGAGAGGTAGTTTACTCTGCTTCCCTAGACAAAGGGAGTAGGTCGAGGTAGAGCAAGTCGTGCTTTGACAGCGGGTCATACTTCGTGAACCATCCCAATTGATCAACCTTTCTTTTCTTTTTATGGATACCATCTGATGAATAAGTAAAGATGAATTAGGTTACATTATTATCACGAAAGCAGGAAGATCTCACAAGAAGGAACCCTTTAGTAACAAGAGACCAATTATCTTATTTGCCTTTGCACCAAGACGACTTGGAAAGATCACCTACTTTCCACTCTAAGCTGTTAACAGAATCAAAGGAAAAAGATACAAAAGAAAGAGAATAAGGGGCTCATCGGTGAAACATGTCCCTAAGGTAAAAGGCTATCTCCGAATAAGAGTTTAGGTTCTACTCACGTTGAAGAGAAAGTAAAGCGATAGAGTGAGACCTTCCGTTCCATTACTCTCTTGAGCGGGTTCTCCCATACCCAACGCCTTAGGTCGATCAAGGGAACCCGGGGCCAAGCTACGTAGTTAGACCGCCAAGAATAGGTTTCAGCATATCAAGAATAGGTTGGGTGAGACCTATATATATTTTATGAAGATCGTCCGTCCTTCTTATTCTTACCAAAGAACGATTGATTCCTAACGAGGAACGATAGCCTTATTCCAGGAAAGGAAAGGCTGCTCCCTTCTATTTTATATAATACAATTCTATATAGAACACATGGAATAAAGTCAGGCATAAAATGGTCTTTCGATGAGTTCAGTGAGTAGGGAACACTTCTAGCCCCGAAGAAACAAGCTTAAATGAATGAGATTGGCTTAGCTAGACTCTAAGAATACTGGTTTTATTTGCTCTGACTTCTGTGTCTTTCTTTCCCTCTTTTTGGCTATCAACATTTAGACTAGAGTCGAGACAGAGCGTCTAGTCGGGAAGGGGCTGTGGCTAGCCCGAACTCACCATTAGTTCATGAAAGGGAGTCGACGACTAAGGAGATAGAGAGATAGACAGAGGTGGTCGGCACGTGGAGACACATTTCAATTATATCGATGGACCGACCTCTCTTAAGGAAGACAAAGGAGATCTATCAATTCTCAAGTAACACAACTCCTTACTCAATGGCAAATAACAACCTTATCTTTCCGGCCCAACTCCATAAATGCGTGTTCTCAAATCCGGAGGGTAATAAGAATTCATCATATTTCTGAAGCCGAGAAGATTATTGAGAAAGGTAGTAAGCTACAAGTCCAGTAAAAATAGATGCAAATCCCAGAATTGACTGGAATCCATATAAGGTGCTCTATAGATTCAATAAAACCTTGCTCAAGCAGTGGAAAGAAAGCTTGGTGCCTATCCTATCTCTATTCTTTTACTTTACGAGTCAGATTAGCGAATGACTATAAGGCCGGGCAGAGAACTAACTAACACGGACTTTCCGGGCGGGAGGAGTGGAGTTATTTACTTTTCCTTTTGGGCGCACCGGGCAAACATGTGGTCAAGAACAAGCTTTAGGAAAGAAGTCAACCAGTACTTTTTGTCTAGGCCCTACAGCAAGAAGTAAAGTCTAAGGTATCCCTAAACTCATTTCTTTATGAGTCTTTGAAGTAATGCTTTGTTTTTCAACTGTATTATATACTATTATACTTTGTATATTCTTTACTATATTTTATGCAATGCAAGGTATATTCTTCAAATCCTTATCTCATATGCTACGTAGATGAAGTCAGTATCTCATATGCTACGTAGATTCTGGAATTAATAATTTCTA
This sequence comes from Musa schizocarpa, assembly GCA_900464855.2. Taxonomy (NCBI): domain Eukaryota; kingdom Viridiplantae; phylum Streptophyta; class Magnoliopsida; order Zingiberales; family Musaceae; genus Musa; species Musa schizocarpa. Next base: position 765,855 of record LR890027.1, read on the forward strand.
TCATGTATGTGACATGCGGATTCATAAGAAGATGGGTAGCGGGGATTGTTACTGAGCATTGCTCCCCTACTAGATTGCTGCTCGTATCAAGTATAAAGTCTAGTATGAGTGAGTTTAGTTCCTGTCTTCAAGCAACGTCAACGTACTAAAGCGCTAAGGGGAGCTGCAAGTTCCGAGTCTGGAGTCAAGTCAGGAGTTCGGAAGTAAGCTGGCTAAGTCAATGAGTTTAATCCCTGTTCTAGTATTGTCGTAGATAGAATCAGAGGAATAAGACAGAGGTTACACCCGCTAACGGAAAGAAAGGGTGTTAAAGAAGGACTTGCAAACTCAACTTTCCACTTTTTATTATAAGGAAAAAAACACCTATTTTGATCTGCTCTACCTATGACTGAAGGATCTGGCTCTGCTCTAACAGCCGACTCGAGATTTGATTCTGCCTTTCACTCTCTAACACACTTGTTTCTTGTTGGAACTGGCAGTACTCAGCGCGATAAGAATTCATTGAACCCTTCGAGCTCCCGAGAAGACAACTCCTAACACTACACAGAAAACAGGACTTTCGACTCGCACCTTGATTACTCTTCTGATCGAGTCGACATGAAGTGAATAAATTAATATTTCTTGATGATTACCCGTCTTATACCCGTCTTATATACTCCACTACTCAACTCGGAACTTAAACTCAAATTAATTCTCTGACTTCAGTAAAACAGTAATTTCAACTACTTTTATTGAAACTCCAGTAGCGCCCCGAAAGTAATTCATTTCATCTTTCGAGTCGAGCGCGGAAGAGGGTTTCTTTTCCAAGTAAAGGCAATCAGTCAATTCTCTAAGACTGAGGCTTCTTATCAAACTTAGATTGCAGAACCTAGGGCAGCTGACACTTGCGCGGGAGGAGCTGATTCCTCACCTGCTCTGGAAACAATAACTACACTTGATACCGGGAGGAGCTGATTCCTCACCTGCTCTGGAAACAATAACTACACTTGATACTAGACCTGTCCTGTCTTAAGAATGCACTGAATCTCTCACCCGCCTATATCAAAGGAATATTCCACTTTACCACCTGGCTCTATGCAATACCCTTATTTCTACTTAACAGCATCCTCTGTTGTCGACTTGTCTAGTATACGCTTGGCTTACTTGGTTATCAAATGTCGTGTAACATCCATAAGAGAGGCAAGATAGGTGATTTGCTATAATAGGAGTTGAACCCATGTTAAACAACGAGAATTGCCGGATTCTGCCGCTTACGCTCAAACAAAGTATACGAGTGGAGAATGGCCAGTTCCGGTGTCAATTCCTTTAGTCTACCAATTTCATAATTCTTAGTTTACTCGGCCCCTAAGTAAGAAAGCACAGTATAAAGATAATCCGGATATTCTGCTGTTGCTTAAATAAATAGAAATGGAAATGGATGTTTGCCTATTTCACTTCTGAAAGGAGAGTCCGAGCTCAGGTCTCTGTGTTGTCCCGCTCTAGCTCGCAAAGCTGGTTCGAGTGCTAGTTAGGTAGCGGTGCTACTTCATTAATATTTCGGTTCTGTTCTACAAGTGAGAAGTCTACAAGTTTCAAGCTAGTGCAGAATCCGTTTCAAGAGAAGAAGTTGTTCTCAAGTCAGCAGAAGAATAGACTTCTTTTATGGCCTTTAGCCCAAGGTGTCTTAGAGAGAGATAATCTGAAGCTACCCTTACTTTAGCTTTCTTTCACTGGCGCACCCCCCAATATGATACAGGTTTGGTTAACTTAACGCAACAGAACTCTCTGGTCTACTTTCCGTTCTTAAATTCCATTGAATCTTTAGAGCCGAGCGCTTAAGTGAGTCTAGAAGATGGCTTTGCTTAGGATTCGGCTTCCTTTACGCGGAACAAGCTTTAGCTAAGCCCTATAGCTAAGGTTAGTTCACAAATAAGATACAACTCTAAGGTACAGTAAAGGGTCGGGTCTCTCTCTCAGGTACAGAGTCAAGGGCTAAATCAACGAAAACAGGAACAAAACTACAGCTCTAAGCAATGGAATAATAAAGCAAAAGCGCACAAGTACTTTCTTCTTACCCTACCGGGGGGCTCCCAAAAACTGGAATTGTTTGGTCATTAGTATACGCTTGGCCCTTCCCGCTTCATCGCCAACAGAAACATCTTACTTTCACTTTCGCACAAGAACTCCACTTTCTGAATCGCCTACTCCATCCGATGCTTTAACCGCTTAACCTCTTTTCTAATTACTTTTTTCTATATTCAACACCATAACTCTACTTTCTTTCGAAACCTCCTCCCTCTCCGCCAATAAAGAAAGATTCCAATCGAACAGAAACGGACTTTGGAACCGCTAAGGCTTAAGAGAAAGATTATGCTGGAACATCACTTTCTTTCATTTCCGCACTCGTACCATCTCCAGCATCTGCTCGAACAGCTTCCACATCCTCCTGATCCATATCCTGATCCTTAAGAGAATCCGTATTCCTCACCTGCCCTCCAGCTGATTATCTATCTCCATTTCTAGTTGCCAATACATTAATGAACAGAGAATTGAGTGCTAAACCTCTGGAACTCGGAGCAACAGCCAGCTTAGATGATTGCCCAACGCCAAAGTTAGCCATCTAATCTAATGTGAGCTTTCGGGGCGCTAACGGAATCCTCGTTTGTTTGTCAGTGAAATCATATTGGGGAGCAAGCAACGGAACAATAAGTTTAATGCTCAAACTACACTCACTTAAGCCAAATAGGCTTTCTAAACAAGCACTTTAGCAGCTACTTACGCTCGCACAAGCACTTATACTTATGGGGAACTCTACATTCATCTGGAAACTATCCTTTCCACTTTCCTTCCTGCTTCATCGACAACAAATCATCCTGTTCCTGAGCATGCTGTTGATTCTCTTGTTGACTTGAAAGCAGTTTATCCAGCTTATAAAACTTCTCTTGTTCCTACCCCCACTCAAAAGTTAGAATTGAAATGATATCTTTTACCCGAGCCCTGTAAAGAAGGATTGAAATACCCAGCTACCGATCCCAATAGAGTATTAGTATATGCGCTCTCAAGAATAAATGAAACAATGAATTATTTGTTGCCGGGGGAAGAATAAAGTCTTGTATTGAATAGAGGGTAACGGGTCATTAGAGAATCAGAGGTGTGTTGGCTGAAGAAGGCTATTCTCTAAGTAAGGGAAGGCGCCGGATTGAAAGTTCAAACCTATGTGAAACTAAACTTCGAGTAAAGAACTGTGGAACTAGTATTTTAAAGAGAAGCTAGAGCGGGACAATCACCGAACCTAGACTTTACTCACACAAGGACTCATCCTTAAGAAGGCTAGCTATATATATAAAGTAAGGGATAACATTGAGATTCAATTCATTATTGGAATTATGGGGTTTCCTCTGCGCCGAGGACTCCTTTTGAGGCGGGCTATCATGTCCAGCGCTAAGTATTTAAAGTTCCTGTTCTAGTTGTTGGCGATGAGTCTCCTTCTTTTCTTGTTAAGTCTTAGAGATAATTAGCGGGATCAGACTCTGTATCAAGGTGAAGAAACAGAATCATAGGGTTGTGAACTAGAGAATAGGGTTTTCTAGGTATAATAGAAGAAGTTACTAACCTAGGCTGCGGGCTCTCTTTCTGGCCAACCATACCATGAGTAAGAAAGTCAGAGACAAGCAACTACGACCCAAGGGCAAAGCTTAGTATACTGGCACCCGAAACTTACTATAAGGGCCTACATCTTTAGTTTGAGCACCCTCAACTTATTATAGAGGCCTAGATCAGGATAATAACTTCACTTTCCAACAAGCACCCGAACTAAACTCTATGAACCGCATGCTGTTTATTTTCTATTTGATTCTTATCCGTATACAGCAGCTGTTGATTCTTTAATAGCTTCTTTTGATCCTGCTCCTACGGGACTTGCTCCTACACTCCTTAGGATTAACAAGCAACTGCTCAAAAGGCAAAGATAGAAGACAAGTAACGGAACGGGGCAAGTACTGTTTTGGGGAACTGGACCTGGCAATACTTAAGCTTTAGAATTCATTGAATCAGAACAACAACTAAATTCATATGAAAACGAGTCCTCACCTATAACTGCAGACTCTTCACTCCTTACTGACAGCGGATGAAAAACTAAGATCATAGGCGCCACCCCTCAAAGGAGAACTATACTTACTAAACGAACATTATTGGATTTTGGTTGCGCTTACGGAGTTACGCTAGTGAGTTTGCTGGAACAAGAAGCAACGGCTGGCTAGAAAGAAGCAAGCAACTTACATCTCAGAGGCCTCTATGTCTTTTGCACTAAATAAAACAAGCCCAGAAACAAATAAGCATAAGCCCTACAGAAAAGGACAAGTCACAAAATAAACAAGGGCGAGAGCAAGGACGAAAACAAGGACGAAAACCAGGGTATATAGTCGAGTCGTTCATTTTCTTTGATTTCGCCTAAGTGCTAATGTGAGTTAGCTAAGTGAGTTATATTGGATTAAGACTTTAACCAACACAGTCCCTATAGCTCCCCTATCATACTTGCAAGTATAAAGTCTAAAGTGAAGTATCCCGTTGTTGTATCTAGGTTATGAACCTCCCCTTTATAGTAGCAGACCGGCCTAGGCCTAACAGTTTTGTTTAGGTAGACACTTTCTTTGGGCGAGAATCGTATAGACTAGATACAGTGGAGCTAATACTTTAGACTCAAGCGTGTAGTGGCGTGGGCTAAGCTTTATACGACAACTTTTAACCTACTCCACCAGCAACAGCTGAACAATAACCTTAACTCTCTAACACACTTGTGTCTGGCGCCAAGCCAAGTCCTGTGTCTACCGACCTAAACTATAACTAGCAATTATCCTTCTTCTGATCCTGGCACACATCTTGATTAAGGCTATACTCGTAGGGCTATATCATATAACAGAAAGGAAATACTATGCTTCCCCATCTTAGTAATCTGATCCTACTTGTTTAATTGAAACTCTCTTCCCTTTAGCCGAGTAAACAAAGAATGATCTTTCGAGGGCGTAAGTTTGCCTAGAGGATCTTCTTGCTGTAAAATAAGGAATTGAATCTTTTGATCGGCGAGTCCATACTGAATTTGGGTATTACAAATAATACCGATATATATATGACTATAGCTTGTTTCGACACCTCGTGCATTATGTTGTAGGGCCAGGCCAGTACTATCTTATGCTTTTGCCCCGACCCGAACAATACTATCTTCTTGCTACTGACTTGCGAACTTATTTCAGATCCTTATTCTGGACTATCTTATGCTTTAGTCTCTTATCTTGCTGAAGACCAATACCCTGCTTAAAATCTATCTTCTTCTCTTTATTCGACTTCTGATCTCTAAGACTTAACAAGAACTGAAGAACCCTGGACTTATACAAAATGTAGTGGTTAGCTAGCAGGGCGCACTACTGGAAGGGAAGGATGCTATAAATCAATGTGACGCACTACAGGAAAGATGCTTTTCATCTCTGTATTGGGAACTGGTTGTAGGTTCTAAAAGATAATATGCATTTCAACAGCTTTTCGGTCAATGGTAGAAGGCGAAGGCTAAAGTCAGTTGCAAGCAATTCAGAAAGGGAATAACTCGCTAACGAAATGGGCAAATAAAGTAGATAGTATGGTAGATGCGCTTAAAGAAGTGGAAAGTTAACAAACACAGTCTGGTATCAAGAAACAAGCAATCTTCTCCTATCTTCCCTCTGCGCAAGATGAACAAGTAACAGAACGAGCGGAGCAAGCCGTGTAGCAGGTAGCCCAAAACTCCTGAACAAATCCTTACATTCTTTCGCTTTAGCTTTGAACTCGCTCTATCTTTCCGATAGGCTTCTCCATGGGGGGACCCAATTAGGATCAATAGGATTTGGATAAGCGAATCGCTTTCGAGGCCTCAAGGATTGCCCATTCATTAAATAAGGTGCTTGCTTTAGTTCTTTGCTGTAGTAGAGGAGGCTCATCAATGATTGGGAACCAGAATGTGGGTATTTTACTAGATGCCCCCCCATTGATCTTGGCTTGCTTCGTTGCATTCATTCATTCATTGTTTGATTCTTCGGGCTTATTACTCTTCCGTCCATCTTACTAATAATAATGGCATGGCAATCGGTCAAAGGCAAAGTAGGAATTCCGGAAAACACCAAGAAGTATCCATTATTAAGCGAAAAGATGTGATCTGAAATTATGCACGATTTACGGGGGTTGTCTTCCTTTCTTGGGAGTTAAGCAATGAGTTGGGTAAGCTTTCTTGGGAGTTAAGCGATGAGTTGGGTAAGCTTCCTAAGGGTATGGCTTCTCCGGGGCGACTAAGGACACACCAAACCAAACGATCGGTAAACGGGTCTCCTTTTTTACAATCTCCTACGCTCGCGTACGGTTGTTTTCAAAAAGTCGTGCAATAAAAAAGCATTCTATGAACGAATTCCTTCATAGTCTGAATAGAGTCAGTAGAGTAGAGATAAATGGCATAGTCTTATAAGTAGAGTAGAGATAAATGGGAGTCAGCCTTTTGTATTAAGTTATGATTACTTAGTTCCTGTCTATCTCTATCTATAATAATAGATCCTCTGTGAAGCGGAGAAAGATCCGTCCAGTATTTAGAACTAGATTCGGAAAAATGACATACTGAAAAAAACTAAGGTGAGGCGAGTTTCGATTCCAAAAAAGTAGAGTAGAAAGAAGACTCCATAAAAAAGAAGAAGGCGACACCCCTTGCTGCCTTTACGAAGATTGACATTCTTTGCTTCTTTTTGTTGTTTGAAATAGGACCAGGCCGGGTAGAATCAGGTTGTAAAGAAAGAAACCGACAGAGTGGGGGATTGTACTGTCCTCCTCACTGACCCCAAAGAAGATGGCTCTGTCGCTAAGCAGGCCGGCGGAGAGGACACTCAAAAAGAAGAAAACCCACAAATATGCTATGCTTAACACAAACGGTCCCCCCGGCGATCGACCATACGCACCGCGGACGAAGCGTAGAGGTTACTTTTGTTTGTTGTACCGGAGTGGTTCATCGTCAAAAGAACAACAATGGGTTGTAGCATTTCCTATTCATTTGGATAGGGAAGAGAAGAGGGCTTGAACGTATGGGGCACTATACAACGACCACTACGAACGAAGGGCCCAACTACTTTAACTTTAGGATCACAACGAACTATATGCTTATCTGGTGGATGCGCGTTCTTGGGCAGTTTCACCTCTCTAACAAGAAAGAAAGTAATATAATCCAAATAAGATGACGCCCACCAATAAGAGTATGAGTAAATAAGGGTCCCGTTAATCCCGAAACGCAAGTCGAAGGAACCCCGCCAAAGAAATCCAATAAAAGGGGTAACCCCTGAAAGCCCGGCCAAGCTACGAGGCAAGTAACGACTAGACAATTAACTACTAACGACACCCTGTGAACTGTTTCTTATCGATAAAGGTAAAGAAAGGCGCCGCACCCGACTATAGAAAAGAAAGCCACAATCAATAACCTTGAAGTAAAGTTTTCGTCTTCGTAGATGCTTTCGGCGTCAGTTAGTTCTGGCTAATGTTTACAAGATTGACCCGCTAACTAGGAATGAAACTCTGTAATGGAAGGCTCCACAACTCGATATGCGGAATGAAACTGGAGGAACTCAACTCAAAACAGACAACAACCCTCTATCAGACTCTAACTGGTGCTTATCGGGCTTTACTCGTTACTTTCTAGAACCTTAGCCCGCTAGGTCTACCGCTCTAGTCTTTAAGCCTTATACTTTCCCAGCTATCGTTCTTACTGAACTTTCTCGTACTCTTTGGCTTACGTATCAGACGGACTTCTGCCCTAAGGAATAAAAACATAGATAACAACGCTATAGCTTAAGAGTAATAATGATAATATATGTACAGGGATAGGTCAACTACACTAAAAGAATGATAAGATCCCCAAAGAAGCAATTGAGTCACTGTCAACAATACTATAGCTAGAAACTTCACTAGCAATTGGGACTAATAATACTCAAAAGCGTAATAGAGAATCAAACCACTAACAACAAGGATTGAGCAGGGAATGCAGGCTGACTTCCTACTTTATAAGAATAAGAGCTGCTATACTGGAATTTAAAACTAACAATAACAAGACTCGAACTCGGAACTAGGCGTTCAACCACTGATAACAGGGCCTCCACTCGGGATACAGAAGCTAACTCACTTGTATTTGGGTCTACTACTCCAAACTCTAGCTCTGACTATATGCTCTCCTATTGGAGAAGACATCGACTTGTTCCTTCCGCTCCTAGGTTAGCTTCCAACTTATACTCCCGCCTAAAATACTTGTTTTTTGGGGTTAGTAGTATTCCAATACAGCCCTAACTCCTATTCCAACTACTCAGTCGACAAGGCAGCCCTTACTTTAGCATAGCCTTCCCCTACTATCTCTAGGTCTCAAGCTTATGGCTGGTATTCTTTAGCTACTGATCTTGGTCTTAACTCTATTGCCTATGAGCCCTTCCCTTGCTTGGTTTCAACCTAGCGCTACTGCTCTTTCAATACTCAAACTCTGAAACCAACCCTTTTGGGGGCTCTTTAACTCTAACACTACGACTTCAGAAGCTGCCTCTACCGACGCTAATTCTAACTTTACTTACAGCAGGGCTCTACCTTCACTTCATTCTTACCTGCTTCTTGAATAACCATCTCCGATTCTGACCTTGGCTACTATGTTCAATTCAGCTTCTTTCGCTTTAGTCTTGTTGTGGTTGGTTCATTGCTCCTATAGGTGTTATCGGTAATGTTTTCATTCTCATAGGTCGTTTATTTTGAAATGCGCTACAGCATACCCATATTCTTATTCCTATTAGTTGTAGCTTGATCAAGGTGTGTGCAGTGTTCCAGAACGAAAGCATAGAGGTTTAGGCTAAGAGCGCAGAGGAGTGGCTTTGAGATCAGGCAGCTACCGAGTCCTAGAGAATAAGAAGCACTAGGTTTAGGCTAAGGTACAGTAATACAAAGATCCCGATCGATAACTAAATAATTAAGTTAAAGAGGGATAGCCTGTTTGTCGTATCGTAGCTCAATTCTTTCTATTGACCTTATTATTCTTATGGTTTAAGGCCCGGGTCAGGAAGTAATGTCAGGAAGTAATGCAGTTAGTCAATAATTTATATATAGGTGTAAGTATGAAGTTTACTCCCCCTATCTATACACTCTGAAAGATTCCATTCTTTTCTTTCGCCCTTTCTTTCGCCCTATTATACCGCTTACGTGAGAGTTCAGTTCAGTAAAGTATGGAGAACAAGTAATGGAAACAAGGCCTCTATTCTATTCAACAGGAAAAGGTGCCGATATAAGTGATTCAAACAATGCTTAGCTATGGTTGGTTACCGCTCCCTGGTTCTATTCAGTATGGGCGTGGAACAAGAATGATTCTGGAGTCGCTGCTTAAACAATAATAGATTTGTTAATAATTGAATCTATCTTGCACCTCTAGGATAGAGATTTGTAAAGTGTCGAACTGCCTCAACTCATTGTCCCGAGGTTAAAGAAAGTAAGTCTCACTGGCCCAACTCCGCCTACAGCTCTAAGGCGAGTATCTCTATGCTAGGTAGCTCCTCAATAAGTGGGTTGACTGAAAAACTAATACCCTAAAGGGCTTTAGCATCAGATCAAGCCTCAGATCCTATAAAAGTCACTGGCCATTCTCGTCGACTTCAAAAGTACCGCTCCGTGGATCTATACACAGTGTCTATACCTCTGTCCTATTAATCTAGGGTTCGTAAGCGAAGCCTCAACTCGTTTAACAAGCCGAGAAGAAGCATCATAGGGTTGTATTAGAGAGGCCAAAGGGAAGTATTTCGTTTTGAAGCCAAAGAAAAGGGGACAAGCAACATTGAACTGACAAATCAACCGTTAGCGAGAAGAACTCCATTCTTTGTACCATAGCACACTACTTTGTTCAGGCTTAACGCCCTTCTTTCGAGGCGGGCTCAACACCCTTGAGTACTTAGCTTACCGATCCCGTCCCGCTCTGAACCATAGAATAACTTATCGGTACCTACAAACAAATAATGGGTAACTAACTACTCCACTCTACTATAATTTCACTTCTAAAGTCCAAATGGCTTGAACTCTTTTGTTATTGAGCACCGAGGAAAACAGTAAAAACATTAATGGATTATGGATCACCTGGTCCAGGCATAGATCTGAGTAAATACACTTCGTGCTTCCCTTTATTATGATTCTTCCCGTCCTTCCTCCTTTATTGAATGGAAATTGAAACTCCCTTACTGTTTTTAGGGCAATCTTAATTAATTTGTTGAACGTAGAAGAACCGTTAAAACTTAGGATCCTGATCTTAACCCAGCTTTTTGTGAGAAAACAAGGAATTGAATTGAATTAGTTGACTACGTAGAGGTGTGGAAGGATACTATACGCAAAAGTGAACTATACTCTTTGAGGGTGAGCGAGTGAAGTCTCTTTTGGTGCTTATTCAAGTCCTGTCCTGTTTGCGAGAGAGGTTCGGTACGCCTTAGTTGCAGACTTAGATTACTTGGAGGGCGAAGTCGTGTCCTGTTACTCTAATTCTATATGTTGCTCTTTCTCCTGCCTCCATCTTATGCTTATTATCCTTATTCACTTATACTTATGATCCTTATTCATATCTTTATTCCCTTGCTTCCTCACCTATTACAGTTGGCTCTAAAGAATAGAATCGAATCTCGGCGCCATCATAAAAGAATGAAGCGGAATCAAATGCAGGTTAACTCTTGACTCTAAGCTTATCTGCTTGGCTGCTGTAAGTGCTCCAAATTCCATACTTATATGACTAGCTTTAGATCTTTAGCCCGCTCCTTCTGTTCGCCTAGTGCGAGTGTAATCCCATCTTTCAATCAATTTCTACATTTAAGAATCTGCTCTGTTCCTGTTTGTTCTGTAGGCCCGATCTATCCTCGCTTGCAGCTGAAGAAGTAATTGAGGCATAGTCCCCTTACATATAGAATGTCGGCACCACGAAGTTGGTTTCAGAATTGAGGCGGCTGCCTCCTTTGAACAAAAAGCTTCTTATTCCCTTCCCTGAACAAAACCCTCTGCTCAGCCAATAAGCTCTTTCTCTTTCGCCAGCTAACTATCTCATGGTAAGCACCCGCTTCATACTCATCAGGAACCTGCAATTCTACACTACTTACTATTCCTCTTCTTACTAATGTTACTACATCAGCTGTGCGTTCGAGTGTTGGCTAAAGTCCGGGTAGTGGTAAAGTTCTGGTTCTAAAGTAGGGTCTAGGTCGGCAAGGGAAGAAAGAAAGAGAGGTCGGGTGCTAGTGTTTCTATAGCCATTAGTCTTGAAATACGGAGACCAACTCACTCTAACGCGCAACACGAACAAAGGACTTAGTATACGCTTGGCCAGGTCAGCTGGTCACTTCTTTGGTCTGCTCTGGTCAGGAACACAAGAAAAGGAAGGGGCGCTCTCCTACGGTAACAGGTTTATCTCCTCTGTTTTGATAAGTGAAACGCAGTACTTCCCAACAGCCAACAGAAGCACGAGTCTAACGGTCTACAGAGTCTCCCTGGGCAGATTGCTTTTCTTCCTTCTCTTAATACTTATGGGGTTATGGTCTTGTCAGAGCTTTCTCGTCGTATTAGCTATCGAAATCTGGAAAGCACCGCCCTGGTCTATTAGCTCTTATGCTCTGGTCTATTAGCTCTTATGCTCTGGCCAAAGTCAACTGGTCAAATTCTCCTACGGTCACACGTATGTATGGAATAGAATAGTCAAGCCGGAAAGAAAGCTAGAATAGTCGTATTGGCAGTAGTCTTTCCAGGAATAGTCGTATTGGCAGTAGTCTTTCCTTTCCTGGCTTTGTGATGGACTATGATTCTGTCGTTCTCTTATAGGTTGCACTTCATTTAAGAATAAGAATTGGACTACACGGTAGTGCTTTCGGTTAGAATATAATAAGGGGACCCAACCGCCAACCTTCCCCTTTCCCTGCCTACTTATATGCATGGCAAGGCCCACACCTCTTGACTGGAATCATATAGATATAGAGAAATTACAAGGGTGAAAGTATGCACAGCGTCTCCTCGCCGATGTTCATGAGTAGACACCGCATCTCGACCTCTTTCCGCTTCATAAGGAAGGGCTTGCTCTCCCTCTTGGCCCCGTTGAGCGATATATTCCCCCAGTCGACACCTGCGCTGCGGGGTTTATCAAAGAGGAGCGTAGTTTGATCGCAGCTTTTTTTGCTTAATAACTTTTTCAATCGGTAGCGAAGAGATCGTACAGGGATAGGGCAACAAGGTTGGCTTGGCTCGGGTTGGCCGAGGTTTTAGTGAGATATTCCGGTTCTAGGATAAAGGCATAAATCTTTCTAAACTCTTTTTCATTCAACAAAGTCGGAGTAGCATACGGTGGATGGATCACGCTTATGATTATCCATGGGAACACTATCCAATTAGATTTCGCTCACGATCAGCAATTGAATCGGGCATATTTCGATGAAAGGAGGGTTTCTTATCCTCTGCGAGCCGAGTCGTTTCATCTTCTATTTCGTGTGTAACTAGGTTAAGATCTCGAGTAGGTTAGTGCGAAGAAGTCCTCTTGAAGGGACACAGACCTTATTAAGTGCTGGTAACCAACCTTTAATCTCATTTCAAGCCAAGCTTAGTATAGACAAGTAACTCAAAATATAAGGTGTTGTGCATAAAAGCCAGAGGATAGAGTTAGATGATAAAGAGTTATACAAGGTGATTTAGAGTACCTATTGCATTCTATCCCTTTCATTATATCCCTACAAGGACCAGAGGTAGGCTCATCGCCAAGAACTACTGATGAAACTACTATACGACTAGGAACCGCTCCTGACGCCATGAGCACAAGACTCGTTAGTGGTAGCTTGTCTCAGTAACTTAGGAGGATATAAAGATGTTAGGTTCAAATGCATCAGAAGTACTGTTTCTTAGTTTCAATGAGAGATTTCCTTAATTTGCGCGGAACTGGCAATTCTTCTTATGATTCTTCTGCAACTGTTCCTTTCTACCTTACTCCACCAACAGAAGCGGGACAATAAATTAAGTTACCAACCGGAGTATTTAATTAGTTCCACACCTACCTTGAGAAAGAATTGATTCGGATCCTGTTCCTGCTGATGATAAAGAGAAAGATCCTGTAGATTCTTCTCGTAGACAAACACACAATTGAGTCAAGTACTTGAGCGGGAGCAAGCATATACTAATGTTGCGTTTACGTGAAGGGTGCCTTAGCCGACAGCAATTCCATTCTTCGACCACACTACTTTCCTAGCACTGCATCTGATCCTGATCTTGTTTCTTATTCAACTAAAACTCAGGCTTGAGACTCAGATTAAATCTACGATTACACTGGAACTAGAAAACAAAAAGTACCAGTAAAGTAATTAGCTTCAGCAGTTTAGCATTCCCTTACTTAACTAGCATCCGAGACTACACTTTAATTTGCGTTTGTAACTTCTTCTCGAATTGCTGATTCTATAGTAGACTAGGATGAAACTGGCACTGGGTACTTGACTTGACACTTCTTAAAGCCTAAGGTAGAAAATCAATTGAGTTAGATGAGAAAACCAATTTAGTTAGATGAGCCAGAGTTAATATATAGTAGAGGATCCTCATTCTGTTATTAGTTGACAGAGGTCTAGTAGCCAATCGCTTAAGGAGCTGAGCTAGCAAGTGAAGTTGATTCATAAGTAGTAGTAGTACTGTTATTGTTCTTGATGAGACTGTTCGAGATCTAACCCTATTCCTAGTCTTATGAGAATCCAGAAAGTAAAGGCTTTGAAGCAAGCTTGAGTGGAAGTAGTAAAGTTTAATCAGTATTTGTAGTATTAGTTTACAGATGAGAGGCAGTCCAACCATTAAGGACAGAGGCGGAGTCAGCTGAAGGTAGAGAAAAGTAGTAGCTTGTGGGGTAGTTTCTGTCTTCTTAGCCTCAGTATTTTGTAGAAGTATTAGACCTTATTCTTATGGCTCCCGAGCGCATAGCAAGCCATAAATACATTCTAACTACCTAGAGTATAACAGAACAGAAACTAGCGGCCCTGCCGCGCAACTAACGTCGTTGCTTGGCGGGAGTCCTAGTCCTAATTTTGACTATGGCGGCAACTATTAACTTCTTGAAACTAGCCCAGTAGTAGTGGAATTCTGCAATTCCTTATAACGAGTGTTAGAGTTAAATTCTTAGTCGTCTTCTCGAGGTTGAATTCTTTGCCAGTAGTGAAGAGTTTATAGTGGAATGATTTGGGCAGCTAGTACTAAGCATCTAGTATACGCTTGACTCTGAGTTGATAGTTTGATTCTTTGACTTAAGCCCGTGAGCCTGTCCTGTCCGATAAACTAGTAGTAGTGCTGTTTCAAAAGATACTGTGAGAGTTATTGTTGAATACAGAGTTTCATCTGTTCTCTTATATATAAGATAGATAGAATTCAAGTTGTCATTTTTTCAAGTAAGAATGTCAGCAAGTAAGAATGAAGACCTATTGAATGAGTTTCATCCCTTGTTTCATCCTAGTCTCCAGTAGATGAGATGAGAGCCGGAGTTATAGGAGAAGAATGAAGTTAATAATAGCCAGCTGCTTGTTGAAGTCAGTTACTAGACCACCGATTCCTCTGATCTCTACTTTCTTTCTTTTGGGAGTGAATGACTAGGGAGTTAAGGAGACTTAGTTCAAAGAGACAGTGCGAGGAAAGGAACAAGCAATGAAGAGTTAACCCGGAACCAGAGAAGCTAGAAGATACCTCGCGTCCTTGCCAAGTACGGACTTATAAGTCAACAGACAACCAACTAGACTACAGCTAGAGAATGCATAAGACAACCAACTAGACTACAGCTAGAGAATGCATACCTGAAGGAAGGTATTCAATGAAATACAGGTACAATAGCTTGTCTCTGTTACTACTGCTTGGTCATTAGTAGTTACTTGGCCGAGTGTCTTGGTGAATTTCAATATGTAGTATAAGAAGGGTAGCGCACTCCCACTGGAATAGCGCCTTTAATGGGGTTTGAGTCTTAGGCTCCTTGCTTCGAGTCTTTGTCATGTGTGGGGTGATTCGCCCCTGCTGACTTTGATTCTTTAGCTGTAGCCTCCAACTTCAAACTACCATCTTCACATGCCTATATGTATGTTGCGTGTTCCCTACTGCCTGGCATTCCTGTGTTGCAAGGTTATTTTATATAATATTTTCGAGTTTAGTATTAGGGTCTCAAAAGTGAAATAGTTTTGATCTTTTCATTGGAGAGCTGTTTTCCAGTGTTGAGTAAGGGTTTATATTCCTAGGTTGTTCAGTCCTATCCCTCTTATTAGTATTCGGAGTAAAGTTCATTGCTACCCATGTGCTCCAGTCCTTATTTCTAGTGTTTTAGTTCGGTGCCTTTAGCGAGTCAAGTCTTTATGGGCGGGTAGGAGTTCTGTTTCCTTTCTTACTAATGAGGGCTATTGTTATAGGTGTTTCAATTCTCATGGGTATTGGCGGGGATCCGACGCTCGCAAGCAACGTACAATCAACGTACAATCAACTACTACAAGGGAAGAGAACTAAACCAACACAACTATATTGCGTGTATCACGGGAAGTAGAGGTTTTCAATTACAAATCAGAATTCAAAGGTAGAAAACAACTGCATGCATAAGCCCAATGAAAATAAGCCCGAAAACAACTGCATAAGCCCAATAACATTATATGTATCATTATCTTAATCAAGAAAAAAACTCAAGCATAGGAATAAGGAAAGTAAGACAAAAACTCAAAAGTGGTAATCAAAGGAACGAGTTCTAAGCCCAATGATTCAAATAAAGAATTCAAGTCTTAAAAAGTGGAATACTGAAGCTAGGCGCATTCAAGGCAAGAACCTAAGTCCTTCTAGGGGAATACGGAATTCAATAAGTAAGTATCAGATGAGAGACAGGAGAGGCAGACTCCAACAAATACTACAGTACAGGGAATAAGGCAGTTGTTTCCGTTTTCAAGTAAGCATCTAGTCTATAGGGGAAAGAAGCCAGAATTCCAGAAAGGAGTTTCCCGGGCTACAAGACGGAATTGCAGAAGTTAGAATTAAACTAATAAGAAGTAATCTACATGTTTCATAATAAAGAATACAACTCGAGAGTAAGGAGACTAATGCTAACATAAGAAAACAACTCTAAAGTCAGATCTTAAAGGAGGTAGGAAGTCAGAAGTCACCCATTAATTCATAATTACCCTAGTATAGCAAACCTAGGGAAGCCTACACAAACATGGAAGAATGGGCACTATAACATTAAGACGAAAACCTCAGGCACATAGGTATAGGACAATCACTTGTCAACAAGCTATAAGACAGACTTATATTAGTTGTAAGAAGAATGAAAACAAAACCATAAGAATCAAATTACCAATAATACAATTACTAAACATCAGACTAAACTACAGCTTCTAAGAACTTAACTACTGACCTGGCATCCCCATTCTCTTGTGCTAGCCTTCTCTTCCTTGGTTTAAGCCTATATCTAAGTTTTCAACCTCCCTCCTCGGGTGGTAAATCTTTCTTTTCATTATTTGTATTAGGCCCTTCCTGTATTTTGATAAGTACCCCGACAACAGAGCTTGAGTCTTATTGCTATAAAATCCTCTATTCTGTAGTTGTTCACTGAAAACTCCCCCTACTGCTTGTAAGGCTTACTGCTATTACTACCATTCTATAACTACTATACCTATAAGTCTGCCTTTACTTAATCCCAGGCTAATTTCTTATATTGGAAGTCTTACTTAATGGGGTAACCAATCTTACTTTACTGCTTATATGTCTTACTCCCCCCGCATTTGAATTCTTTAATTAATGCCTGTAATTCCTGCGCTTGCGGCGAACTCTGGTAGTGTATTAGTTTTCATTCTCATATATGGGTTTCATTAGTAGTTACTTGGCCTAGTTGCTAGTCGGAGCAGTTTAATCTGTGACTGGTGGACTTGCGAGTAATTGAGTTGAGGCAAGACGATCATCTGTGTTAAAGCTAGTTGGTTAAGAGCACTTGTTAAAGCTAGTTGGTTAAGAGCACTTGGTTAGGTGGATGAGTGACCCTAATAGATATTCTACCTAGCAAAATCCTCTGATTCGGGTTATGCCCTGTTAGAGAACTTACTCATAACTCGTTATAACCAAGTCCTGTGACATCTGACCAAGTATAAAAGATAGGGTTACAGCTCTTCCTTTACTGAGAATGGCGTATTTATTAGCTTATTGAGTTCGGGTTGCGTGCTTCGCTTTTTACTTTTATTGTCTTAGAAAGAGAGAATCCGATGTTTCAAGAGAAGAGGCGTGAAATCCATCTGGGTTTACTGCCAAGGTAGGTGATTGCGTCGGTACGACTTAATATTGAGGTTATTCAAGGGGAGTTGTTGGCTTGCCGGCTAAGTCTGGGTTCGGTGCTTTAGTGGTGAGTGACTTCCGACTTTTAGTTTACTTACCTAAGACCAACCCTAGTTATCGTTCTCTTTCCTTTAAGAATGGCCCGAAGTCAGTTACTAGGCTAGGAAGGAAGTGAGTAGTTATAGTATTGCCTGTCAGCTTGGCCGTTGCTTGGCGAGTAGAATCTATCTGTATTTGTTGTCTGAGTGGAGGTAGGGTCGGGTTAGTAGCCAGAGGATGGAGAGGAAAGGGAAGCAGTTCATAGTTGTAATAGAGGTAGGCGCCATGGAGTTAAATCTGTTCTCTTATCTCAATAAGATATAATGCAAGTCGTTTTTACCTTAATTCTGATCCTATCACTCTGGTTCCTGCACTGATCTGGGTTACTGACTTTGTGTGGTACTACTAAATCCTCTGTCGCTAGTGCTACTTAATATAAGGGCCACTAATTACATTCTAAAGAATTCCATTAGCTACTCTCAACTACTGGGTATGACTTACCGCTCCTTCCGCAGGGGAACTACTTGGTTCCATTCAACAAGCTTAGTATAATGTTGCGCGGGAGTCTCCGGCTTTGACTCCTGAGTTACATTCTCATTAGTGGCATTCCGACTTCCCTTCTTATTAGGTTTAGGCTTCCTCGTAAGAAAGATATAGAATAGAGTTTACTTCGATAGGTCATGAGCTAGGTAAGTCAGGTGTGTTGGCAAGCGGGTCTGGTCTGAGAGAAATCAAACAGTGGATTACGAGTCGGGTGCTCAAACTAAAGAAGTGGGTTCAGGTGCTCAAACTAAAGAAAGAAGTAGGTTCGGGGTTCCTATTGCCTATCAAACATGCCTATGAAACCAATAGAGCCTTGTCTCACTCCTATACGAGTGGTAGGCTTTTTTACTGACTTGGCCCCTACTGAATTCTATCTGTTCTTATATAGGATAATGTTTAGAAAGATAGAAGCAACATAGAGAATAGTTGGAAGTTGACAGAGTTAGGTTAGTTGACAGAGCCTAGCCAGTAGTAGTAGATTCGAGGTACCTTTTCTTAAGGTATTCAATCTGTCAGCAGTGAAAATATAAATATAAGTCAAAGGGATAGGGTAGTAAAAAGAGATTACTTACTTGTTTGGGGGTAGGGGCCCTTATTGTAAGTTGAGGCAAGCTGTGTACTTAATAAGAAGAAAGATCCGGATAAGAGTTAATTCTGTATTTGAAGCCGGAGTTAGCTGGAGATGAGCAAGAAGTAGAGGAGCCATCCAGAGTTATTAAAAAGTAGATGAGCTATAGGTAATAGGTAGCATAGAAGTTATAAGAGATGAGCCTTAGTTAGTGGTGAGTGCCTTAGATGTATCGGAGTTTCTTGCCTATTATACTAAGCTTGTTCCAGAGATGGAGTGAAGTGAATTCTGTATTCGTTGACAGAGGTCTACTCGATCCAATCAGACTGAACCAAGGAAGGGCAAGGCTTCACAAGTCTACACAAACTGAAAGCAGTAACTACAAGACTTCACCTGGGTGGTGTCAGGCTAATGCTAGGTATACTCAGACTGCAACAAGTCAGTATCAGACTTTAGCTAAGGAGTCCAAGGCCAGGCACTAACTCAGAATGTAGCTAGTAAGTAGAAGAATGGAACGAGTACATAAGGCGCACACAGGACAGAGTCGAGGAGATGTCTTCGTTGCCTTAACCTTACTATCTACTTATCCGGTGCTCCTCTCCGGTCTTAAACTCTGATATAACTACTTAGACTACCTTCTTATACTATGTGGTCTTCTTCTCTGATATTCCTACTTATGCCAGTAATTGTTCTTCCCCTTTGCAAACCTCTGATAGCCCATTATCCATAATTCGCTCCTTCTCCTTTAAGAATTGAGTAGAAGCTAGATCTATCCATCTTGTCTTACTCGGATCCTTCAGAAAGTAAAGGCTTTGTTGCGCTGAAGCGGGGCCAAGCAACTAGACAAGTAACTACGACAAAGACAAAGAGAGAGACAAAGAGAGAAAGAAACAAATAAGGTATACCGAATTAAGTTAATAGTTGCCTTAGGGGTCTCATAAGAAAGGTTGAGTAGTGACTAGGTGAACTTGTTGAATCAGTTATCCTTTTCCTTTATATAGAGACTAAATAGTTTAATCCGTGTGGTCGACCTCTTGTTGGTAACGTTACTTCTAGTCCCGGTCCCGCTTACGCTCCAAGTAGAATTGGGGTGCTCGGAAATGAGGTTGATGTTCTTTGTAAAGTATCAATTCAAGGTGTTGTGTCAGCTGCAAGTGAAGAAGCGAGTTCTAAATGCGGAAACAAGATTGAAACCATACCGTCAGCAGAAGCAACTGGTAGATCAGCAACTACAAGTAAGCCAATTTACTCGCAGATATATAAGTGGCACAGGACAGAGATTCCTACAAAAGAGTCAGGATCCGAAGCTAGATTAGAGGCTTGATTGGGGGCATAAGCTATATCCGGAGTTGGTTCAGATGACTTAGCGGCCCTGCCCGCGACACGGTATAAATAAGGACTTGGTATAATAACCCGGGGGAAAACTCAAGTCTGGGCCCATGATGCTTAAACAAATTCTTAAAGATAAATAGGGGCACCTGAACAAGACAGACTGGAATCTGGAACTGACCTTGCACCATCATTGAAACTGCCGATAGAGTACCTAAAGGGGCATTTATACTAGTTGGGGCTGTAAACGGGCTGTAAACCGGGATTCTTAATCGATTGAACAGTCAACTCCCCTTTTATTTAACAGAACTTCCCGCACGCACCCGAACCTACATCTAGCCTTTCGAAAGAAAAGAAACATCATTTCCAAGCACTGCTTCCAATCCTGCTCCACCAGATTATTAGTTTTATGAATACCGGATTTACTTTCTTCTGATCCAGAGCAGATCTTTATTCTTATTCTGTTTCATCTGATCCGCGTCCTGAGTTAACCTTTCATTTGGAGTGTGCTCTCTTCTTACTTAATTCTATAAAAACCCCTAGGACTGACTTGAGTCTTCATCTTCCAAAATCATACCTAGGCTAGGCGGAGTGGTTAATTACCTATATCTATGCTACTATTCTAATGGATCTGACACTATTCGTAGCTGGATTAACTTCATGAGGCTATCTTCTCTTCCAACTCAAGCTACTATAACGACTATGGCTAAGCCACTATAACAACTATGGCAACAATACCTTTCCTTTAGCTCGGCTCATCTAACTCGCAACTCCTCATTCCTGAAATTTACTAGCTGCAGTATCGGTTCAACGCCTGCCCGAATGTTACTTCTTTACCGACGGAAAGATCGAGTGCTAACCCGAAGCACCGTCTCCCTACTATCCCAATGGAATGACCTACTCTACCGCCGCAGCTACTGCTCGTAGGAGAAGGACAAAGGCAGAGGAAAGCCAGAAGAATTCCATTATTGTGGTAGGAATCCGTTTCTATTTGTGGCATCTTTATTTCTCTTTCAGTATATAATGGAAAGTTGATCTGTGTTTCTACTGAATCTATCTGTCCTTCCTTATTGCTTTCAGTCAAGTGAGTACGCTTTTCTAAGCTGCTTGGATGGAATCGGACCGGTAAGAAGGAAAAAGGCTATATTAATGTCCTTACTTTACTTCAAACTGGAAGTCAAGGAACACAAGGCTCTTTATGGGCTAAGTAGTACTAAAGCTAAGCCTTGGTGAAGCCACCCTCTTCTTCCTTAAGGGAGTGCCAAGCTTCGACCCGACCCCCTTTTCTGTTATGGCCGAAGCCCGGCTATAGCTACATAGTGATAAACCAATGATAGAAGTCAAACTTATTATATTATATCGACTTACTCTTTGGGGCGACCACTTCTTTTTGATCTATTGAATGTAGTAAGATGGTGCTGCGGCTACTTGACTGTAGTACGCAAACCCTATGAAGTACGCAAGCGGGCGACCACTTTCAATTGAACTTCTGTAGGGCCAACTATGCTACTATTCTATTCTAAACTCGAATCTTAACTTAACGATATATTAGGAAAAGAAGGCTTAAGGCAAAGAATGGAATCCCTATGAAGTGAGATGGACTCTTAACCTACTGATCTGAGTTAGACATCTAATATGAAAGAATGGAATCCCTATGAAGTGAGATAGACTCTTATAACCTTTTGTAATCAAGAGTTAGACAATCTAATATTAGGTCTTAGTACCGCCTATTTCCGTCGAGGTGTGGAATTTGTGTATCTTGCCTTCTATCTAACTAGCACCCGGATCTTATGCTTTACACCGGTTAGTTCTTGGTTATCACCTAACTCAAGAAAATCTTTCGAAAGTTATATTTATGCATCTTATTGAGAAAAAAGCCCTTCCATTTCTTTGATGCACCACTATATGCTAATGATACTTTCTTTGGAAGCACTGATTTATCCTACTTTCTTTGCTGCACACGACTACTCCGTCTCCACTGTTGCTTGAGCGACAACCACGTTGCATCCTAACCTTCTGGCTTCTTAGGTGCCAAAGACCGATGACTAGTGAACCGACTCCTGGTCTACATGAGTACGACAACAAATCCTCTAGTCAGACAACAAATCTTCTGGTTAAGGTGGACGACAAGAGTAATCTATATCTTTACCTACATCCCTAGGTACTCATAGAATAGGCTAAAGCCCCTGAGCCTTGGGGAGACCATGACAGGCCATTGCTTTATCTTTCCTTTTATTGGCACCTTCCTACATACTATGCTCTAGGCCTCTTCTTGTTATGCCTCAGGTCCCGATCCCGGATCAAGATCATCGATCTCCACCTTTATTCGTATAAGAATATCCATATTCATCTTAAACCTAGGGATCCCTACTTCAGATCTTCTTCTATTCCAGAGAAAGACCATGCGCCTACCAATATATATTCATGGTTACTCATACAGAAATATTGTACTGGAATAATGGGCTATGCCTAAACCTAGGCTACTGCTTTGAAAAACAGGCAAGCTAAATGGAAAAGGAAGAGGCCGGTTACGAACCAATATTAGTCAGAGGCTTTGGATCCATAGGTCAAGGATTTTCTATCGGTTACTCCGGAATAGGTTACTCACATCCAATTTAGAGTTCAACCGTCGGCAAGGTAGATCTAAATACAGAGAGAGGCTATGCTTTGATAATTCTTTATTCATCCCCAAAACTACTAAACTATTGTGGCTTTACCTACCTTATGTCAGCCTGCATCCTATCCTTTGCTTAAGTCATATAGTAGCAGTAGGAGCTCGTCCATTTCGTTTCATTAAAAAAGTAAGTAAACTCCCCTACCCTAAGAACTTCATTATACTACTGGAGTTCACCCCTCAACTTATTATGGAGGCCTCTAGGTTTAGCAATAAAAGATGGGAGCCATAGGTCAGAGAAGTAGTTAACCTTGTATATAAATAAGGAAACCCAGAAGCAGAATTAATGGAATCTCTCTTGCACAAGGGTAAACAACACAGCGTTGCTTCCTAACCGAACGAACCATATACAAAAGTACTTGATTCTTGCCTAAAGGAAGTATTCAGTGTGTCATTTTCCATAATACTTGTTGACTTGCTCTTGACATTGACTAATGCACTAAGGCACTTTGGCGCTGGCTAACACCAAATGTTGAAGACAGGAACTCACATGACTTAACTCCATTAGCGGAAGATAGAAACTCACCGGACTCTGTTACAAGGGCGAAAAATAAAGAAAGGACGGACTCGTACGTTAGCTGAGGAAGAGATGATTCCTTTGCGCTTAGACCAGTTCCAAATATGCTTCTGGTATTAAGGGTGAGTTACCCATATCTATAACACAGAGCTCAATCCTCTTCTTTTGTTTTCTACCTTCATAGCTAAATCCTCTTGTCGGCTTTTGTCTTATAGCTCAGCAGATATAGAAGTCTTAAGTTTGATACCTGCATTCTTTTCCTCTGGTTTCTACCTTCCTCATCATACTCTTATCCTTCTCAAGCTTAGAAGTAAGACTCTGATCCTTCTAGCTGCTCCTTCATGAGTTTCAGTTTCCCTTTACTAGACTCGCCAATTACTATCTGGTGCTGAAAGCCTTTCCACTCGTACGACACTGTTATTCGTTACTGCCGCTAGTGCTACTTAATATAAGGGCCACTAATACTTATTCCACTGGTACCACTTAGGGCTTTCAAAACCCTGGCATTAATTAAGGGCACAGCACTTATTCCTTTTTTCTGCTTGGCCCATGATTTCCTATACATAAGACTGGCAATAAGGAGCTTGTGTCGCTTCCTTGCAAATCGGATCGGATTCTTTTTTCTTAACAAAGAAAGGGAAAAAGGAAGAGCCTTAACTTACCTCTGGATTTGCAGCATATGAGGCCTCGTGGTTCCTATTCAAAGCATCGAGCTTGGTAACGAGCCTCTTGTCCTTATCCATAAAAGGTCTTAGTTAAAAAGGTATGGTGCGACCCCCAATTAAAATGTTGTTACGCCTGGAAAGAAAGAAGCCCTTAGGAAGCCCCGAAAGTACTAGTGCGGCTCCCTTCTTCCTTCCCATCTGGTAAGGCTATGTCTCGAGGACGTGTTGTCCCCTAGTTTGCTCGGAGCGGGCGACAATCCGGAATCCTAGTTGTTGGCTGCTAGCATAGATGCTATCTGTTCGAATGCTCGATGGGAGTATACAGTTGTATCTAAGGTAGCACCAAAGAGCGCATGGATAGTGATCCCTACCGAGGACGGTTTGGTTGGGTTAGGAATGTAATAGCATACGAAGACAAAGTGGAGGTCGTAGTTTTATTGTTCGCATGTGTCCTAAAAGGTTCCCCATCTGGTTGAGTTTTGATTGAAGCAATGAAAGTAACACCTTGATCAGTCCCGAGGATACTTCCTTTATTAGTTTACCACTGAAGGGTCAAAAGATTCAAAACAGGCAAAAGATCAGCTACGTATCAAGGGCGCGGGCCTCAACGCATCCTTTATTTGTTTAATAAGTCTCTATAAATAAAACAAGCTTTGTAGAGGCGATTCCCATCTAACTTGGTCTATTATCGACGATTTGATTAGAATAACAGCGTTTGAATCATTCCCATAGTCGTTCTTTTGATAATTGCTAGTAGGAAACAGAAACTCCAGTATTTCATTATTACACTTGAGCACTAGGTGGGTGAGTTCCCCTAATCTATCTTCCCTGTCTCATTATTCCGTTTCAGTACTTATGGCATAGGAGTTAAATGATTCTGTCCCGGTCCCAACTATAACTGCGGATTCTATTGAAACGGAGTCTAATCCTGAGACGGCTGATACATCTTCTCTCGTCGACCTTCAGTTCCTTCCCGCGCGTACTTTGACTTTAATCACCTAAAACTACTTATACTCGCACCGCTGCTGAATTAGGACTGGGTAATAACTCTACGCTTACAGGTAACCCGTTTGGCTGATGGATACGAGACACGTTAGGTTGGCTTGCAGGCCTAGTTAACTTTGTCTCATCTCACCTGAGCCGCCGTTCCGACCTCTGGAACTCCTTATTGTTTTCTATTATTCTATTTGTTTTTGCTCGTCTGAGCGCTTTAAATATATGGTTTGTAGCTCGATGTACTAGATATCCTGTGATGAGCCTTTTACAAACAAGGGTTTCGACCTCAATTCCATGTTGAATTCCTCTTGTTTCGTAATTCTATCGTATAGTGATTGATCTTTGAGAGTACCTCTGTGCGATTCATGCTTCTAAGTCCTTGACATAATCTTATTACAGAGATTTCTCCCTTTTTCCTCCAATGCTCAATCAATAGAACGATAAAGCGCTTTCAAAGTAGTTACGGATGCGAGGCATTGCTAAACCTATCACCCCACCATGCAACCATTCGTTTTGTTAGAGCCTATAAATACACGATGTCCTGTCCATCAACTAGACTATTCCACGTAGACGTTCAGAATGCCTTCCTTCATAGAAAGATTTCCATAGTCTTACCCTCTCTTTGCTTGTTCGTCTTTGCAGCCGTTGCGAGTTAACTTGTTCCTTCGCTTTCAAGGTAAGCAGTTAGAGCATAAAGTGGAGTTGGAGTTTATCATATACAGAAGCCTCATCTCATGCAGAGGTTCCGTCTCTCGGAAAGGACTCTCACTCAGTCGAATCCAGATTAGAAGTAGGGAGCCGAAGCACTGGACTCGAATCAGAATGAAACTCTAAGGTAATAAACGTAAAAAGCGGTAACAGAGGCTCAAGTGAGTGGGAAATAAATCAATCAATAACCCAGTGGATGTAGGGTCGGGTGCTAGTGTATAGGGAATTCCAGGAAAGTGGTTGATGGGAAGGGAGTAGTTTACAGTTGTTGACAGCCTGAACGGAATCGGGATGATGGTCTTCCTTAGCGCCCAGCCCAGCAGAGAGAGCAGCTATTCCTTTTGTTAACTTGACCTTTGCGCTCTAGCTTTAATCATGGATTTTGGATTCTTATGCCATACCCCTAAACCAATTACACATTAGACTTTCGCACACTAACAACAGCACTTATGAACTTAGCAAACTCATGTTAGCACCCCGACCCGAGCTTAGGAAACTCATGTTAGTATACTCTTAACTATATAATGATGAAGAGCAAAATAAGCCAGCCTCTATGTGCTTCAAGCCGGAAAGTTAAGTATTGCTTGCCCTATATTGTTTTTAGGTGCCTTAAATTGGTCCGGGCGCTAAAGCTTGTGGTCCACGATAGCCCTTTCCCTTGCTTGTTGAAAAGAATTTAGTGCGTAGATAATGATGTAACAAAACAGCTATACATACCTATTACTGCTGGCTATACCGAACCTCACAGCTTCAACTTATTAAACTAATAGATTGAAAAGTTATCTTATCCAATGTTGATGGAAAGTCATCTTCTAAGGGTGCCCTTACTCAATAAATGCGCGCTAAGAAAGTGTACCGGCACAAAAAGAAGAGAATCATTGAATCGACAACTAATAGAAACTTTTATAGTAGTTGAAGATTGAAAGGCAAACTATCCTTCCCGTTCCCGCTGCGCTTGATGGTTCCCCTGCTAGTTTAATTGAATCATCTATCTATTACTCTTATTACCATAAAATCTATACCTTATAATGTTTGCTGCTGCGCCAACACCTTTAAAGCATACTTTATTTCTTTAAAACTATAGTTATTATCAAGTAGCATATTTCCACTCAAAACACTATAGGACACTATCAATATCATAATCTAAAGTAATAAGACAAAAGAGATGGGAGGGACTTCCTCATAACTATAACATAACCTTTCAACAACTTTCGATCAACTTCAGAAATGGATAGAACAAGCAGACGCCAAGCAACGGGACTCTGTCGATTTAGCGCCTGTCTCAAATAGCAATAATATCTTACACCTATCATTATGTTGTGACTAGCTCTTGTCCGTAGAGCTAACTTACCAACTTTAGCACTCCTTTCAAACAATACGGGATGGAAGGCAACCAAAGAAACAGCAACACGTGAGAATGGGGCAATCGGTAAGGATCTATTTCTCAGAGTTTCGAAATGGAATCAGTAAAGTAGTCGATATTCGAAGTGAAACTAGGAACTATAGGCACTTTTCTATACTATTGCGATGCGACTTCTGAGACAATGGCAATATCTGCAATCCCACGTTGCAACTACTAAAAAGAAAGTCAATTCTAACCAAAGACTAGAAGAAATGGAACTTCCTTTCCAGCCTTGTCCATGAAAATTAATGGATGGCCTTCTTTCTAACTTGAATCTGATCTTATGAGTAAGGATAGAGCTTCTTTATCTACTCCAATTTCCGGGAAAAGCAAAGAAAGCGGCTTGCTTGGATTAAAATCATACTAACCCGAGAGCTCGAAGACAGGGATAAAATGCAGTAAGCACTCTGATTGCATATTACATAACTCCTTTTCCTAGATTTGGACTGAATGTCCGAAGACCTCTCCTTTACTTTTTTCTGAGCTCTCTCTCTGCCTCTTCTTGTGTCTCTTTCTTCTTATAAGAAAGGTCGCGTACAGAGACAAACGGCAAGGGAGTTTTTCAAGTCGTCATCGATTCTCTCTTCTCTTTATCCAGAAGCCTCTCTCTCTATCGCCTTTACAGCGGCTTGGCTTCTCCCTTCTTTACAGCTACTTTTACTCGCATATGAACTAGGGCTTACATATGAACTAGGGCTCACCCGCTACTGGATAAGCAGTCAAAGAAGCTACAGCTACGGCACTTTTCTTTTCTAAAGATCAAGATTAGGGTATGTTGTGTCAATTCCATGCACCCGGCAAAGAGGAAAAAGAATAGGATCAGTCTTTTTTTCAAGTGCCCAAAATCGAATAGCCAAAAGTATGATCAACCAGTATCTTGTCCATTTTTCATCAATTAATCATTCTCTTCAGTACAATAGCTAGCCGTGCATCTTTTATGCAGTCATCGATTCTCCCGATAGGCCACAATTCCCGCGAGCAAACAAACATATTAATTACGAGGACACAGCATATAAGTTATTACTTCTCATGGTGGGAGGTGCAGCTGAACAGGAGCAGGTGATCCTTCTCAGAGATTCGGCTGGTGACAACAAAGTTCAAATTCTACTTTTGATGACCAGACCGATAAATGAGTTGATGAACGGTCTTCCTAGAGATAGGCGCATTTTTCCATTCTTCGCGATTCCAGAATTCCAATTGCTTCGCAACAGCGTAAGGGAATTCATGTTCTCAGTATTCACCACGTGCTCCTTTATTCATCAACAAAGGGATAGAGATAAGGATTCGCAGGCGAAAGACAGATATTGAATTACCGGAGTAAGGGAAATGTGTCGCTGGGCTGGGGGAGAGATAGAATGGAAAAGACGGAGAATGTCCACTTCTGGGAATGCTATTCGCCCCTACCAGAAGACCAGGCAGGAGAGAAAGAAGGAGAGAGAACGTAAGGTTACGGACGGGGCACCACCTCTTGGCTTTGACCCCAAAGTCCACTTTGGATTGATAACGTCCCACTGTGAATTCAAATACTTAACTTTACAGGTTCCACTGCAGAAAACCCATAGAAAGAGAAGACCACTGCATTGCATCCGAGAAGGAGTCCGCCCCAATTATTACCCGAGTTGTGAGGAACTCATAAAGGAGCTGTATAGTCCAAACCAAGGGAGGCGATCCGATCGTAAATCTTCCAAAGTCAACCATACTTTTGGAGAACTTACGTTTACGTCCTTCTGGGCACGCCAATCTGTTGCAACTACGGGGCCTGAAAGGGCTTCTTCAATAGTAACATAATCCGAAGCCAGTACAGTATAGTAACACGACACAAGCAGAAGTACCCAATGCCTAAGCAGCGTGCGCTCCTTCAAATCCTCCTCTGACATGCCCACCGGCTTCTGGAATAACTTTTTGAGTGCCCCCTTGGTTGAAGCTGTGATAGTAAGAAAGAAAGAATATTACCTGTGAGGTCAGGATTGAGGGCAACGGATTAACTTACTGGAGGTCAGGGATTCACTTACTGATTTACTTAGGGCTTCAAATCCTTTACTTAATTCTTTCCCTTCCCTTTACTAAAAACTGTATTAAGTGAATCTATCTTTTACTCTTATTGTCTTTTGCTATACACTTCTTGACTTGAACTCAATTACAAGGGAAAGCCAATCACCGACCCATAATAAGTAAAGGCAATCCGTTTTGTTTGAGCAAGGATAGCAAGTGAAGGCAATACAGGACATTCTCTAAGACAAACAGATTCCACTCACCTTGAAGGTCCGTTTCTTCCCGCTTAAGATCTTGATCCAGACTTTCCACTTGAAGGTCCGTTTCTTCCCGCTTAAGATCTTGATCCAGACTTTCCACTTGAAAGACCGACCCGGAATTGAACTTGCTTGTTCTGCTCGCGCACCCTTTCCAAAATAAGGGTATCGTTGCAACTCACATTTAATTGTCTCCCTTTCTTTTGATTCCCCATTCCCAAAACTACACTTTCCTTCCTGCTTGCTACGGTTCGGTTCCTTGAGACAACACTGTTTCTTCTCGTAACAACACTGCTTCTTTCTTTTCGTAACTTAACTGCTGACTAACGGAATCTATAATATCGGCAGTCGAACGCTTAACTATAAGGACAGAGAGGCACGCACCGCTAACGCTATTTACAGGGTAAGGGTGCGAACTCGTGTTGCTTGTTAAATAAGCCTTTGTTCTAGTTCTTTTTCCTTTGTTTGTTCTCCTTACTTAATAATTCCCTTTGTTTGTTCTCCTTACTTAATAATTCATAGAGGCCAGCCTAACCCTAGACTAAAGTACTATATAGATATAGGCGCCCTACCCAATTTCATTCAATCGAAAAGAAGATATCTCACTAAAGTAGTTATGTCAATTCCTAAAGTTGTTATTTCAATTACTTTGGGAGTTATATCAATTCCTTGAGTTTATTTTCCTGCGAGTGAACGGGCCCAACAAGATGAAGCTGTGTCAGCATCAATGACTGTTGCAGGACAAGAACACCCTTTGAGCTTAACGCTCTTAGTAGCCAAGGTTCACTTATAACCCATTAAGGTACCCGCCTTGAACCTGTCTGCCTCTTTCCGTACCTTGCTTTTCGCACCCCAAACAAAAAGAAGAAGTTTTCGCAAGGGTGTTAATGAGCATATAGCTATCTCCTAATATGGAAGTTATGAAAAACAGAGCAGAGACCCTAAGACTAAAGGTGCTTCGCTTAACCGAGACTAAATAAAGGTGCGCTTAGTTTTACCGAGTAGTGGTTAGGATGCAGGCGCTTTCGGGTGAAGAAGGGCGGAAGCATAAGATAGATAGTATAGGCTTTGAAGCGAGGTGTTGAGTACTTAAGTCAGAGGTTCCGCTGGCGATATTCTTTAAAAAGTATTAAGTGAGAACAAAACAAGTAAATAAGTAAACAAGATCAGATTGCCCCCGAAAACAGGACTTGGTAATGATTTGACTTCTGTTGCATTAACGACATCAAAACCCTAACTTTATACCCTTAGCTTACGCCCTTGTTTGTGCTGTTCCCGGCTTCCTCACAGTTTCTCTTTAAGAACTCAGCTAGGCATCCGAACACTAGACTTGCGGACCTAGGCTCCCTTTCTTTTACTTACTGCCCGGTGCTGCTATAGTAATTCGCTTATGGAATGGATTTGCTTTGGCGAATTGAGCTGAGCGTTACACAGATAGAATTAACTAACCTCATTCGAAACTCCAAAACAAACATTAGCACCCCGTTCCGCATACGGTAGCACAAAGGTTAGCTTTAATAACCAATTGAGGCAGAACTAGAAATAGCCCTAACACAAATTGAGACAGAACTAGAAATAGCCATATAATATACTGACAGTACTGGCATTCTTGCGCTTCTTTCTTGCCCCACAGTTGCTTGCAGGTTGGCAAGTTTTTGTACGGTTTACAGTTAAGTCAGTTCAAAAAGTATTGTTCCAGATGAAAGTCGAGTTCGAAGCAAAGAAAGAGATCACTATTGTATTGGTCACAGCGCAAAGAGAAAGAGACTAGGCAGTTCAAAAAAGAGTACGGAGTAGAAGAGAGCCCTTAGGGGGGTTATTTGCCATCAAATGAGTTGAACAGAGGAGACGAGAAAGCTTGGTTCGTGCTCTTGTTTCGGAGTCTATTTCAGTTCGAGTTAAGTCGACAACACAATAAGGATTCTAATATGGAGTCCGATCAGATATACCCGTTGCGCTAACAGAGTCATTTGTTTCAAGGGGAGGAATTCCTGCAGTGTCGAGTGTTGGTGATTCAGAAAGTTGAGTTAGAGTGTAAGCAGCAATCATAGTTTGTATTGAAGAATGGAATGCTTAGTGTCTTTTCTCAAAAACATACTTACCACTCGGAGTTCTCAATGAAAGTTTGTGATGCGAACGTTTATTACATTCCCATTATAGAGCATGCGCATCGTCAGTTAAGTAAGAAATAGAATTTACCTTCGGATCAAGACTCAGCGCGTCCAGAGTTTTGAGGAACAAGACCTTAATCCAGTAGAGTTCCAGAAGTAAACAAGCAACTAAGTGCTTACGGAAGTAAGGAATCTAAAGTATCGGGCTCGTATCTGGCTCAGGCCCCAATATCCCAAAACTCTATAACCTAACCTTCTTACGGAAACTCGAAACATGTTGAAGATCATATCACGTTCCACAGACTTATAGAATTAAGTAAAAACAACTCACTGCATTCCTTTTGCCGAACCACTCCACTTTAATAAACTCTCTACACCGACTTAGAGCCAATAACAGAACTCTTTCATAGACGTAAAGCCAATAACTAGATTGTACTACTTTGTGAGTTACAGCAGGATACGAAGTGTAGTTACCAACCGTGTTATCGACCCCTTTAAGATTGCCCGCTTGCTGCTGATTTTATTCTCTTGTCGACACCATATATCGAGGGCAGAAGATTGCTTAGTCTTACCTATCGAATTCACCGCCATTACAAGAAGTAGGGCACAAAGAAATAACCCTTCCCTTATTATTGCTGTAGGACAAAAAGAGAAATACCCTTCCCTTATTCTTATAGTGCGATAGTGCGCAGAAGAGACCCTTCCCTTATTCTTATAGTGCGAAAAGAGAGGATTGCTTTGTCTCTCTATCAGTCAACTAATACCCTTATTCGAGCTGATAAACGGACTAAGGGAGCAGAAAAGGACAAAGGTAATCTTTGAGATTGACATTAGGAATTGTAATAGAGTGTCTATTTTATCATTGCTTAACACTCACACCCTAAACTTCTTATAGAGGCCTCTGGCAACAAAAGTACTAATTGAGCCTCTCTCTCCGATGTAAACAAATACTGATTAAAAACAGGGTTCCCTTGCCCGCCTACAGAGAACAGGATTTATTTATTGTAATCTTATGAGACCCCTCTGACTATACCTCTCCTATTGCTCCTCTCCTATATCTCTTGCAATAATTCTGAATGGAACTTATGGGCATGCTATATAAGGATTGAATTGCCACAACTTACTATAAGGGCCCAAAGTGGTCTTCTAAGCTTTTGGCTAATAAAAGACCTTTTCGAATCTCTCTCCTAAAGCGGTATTTTAAGCATCAGAGTGGGGGACCCCTCTCCTATGTAGTAATTTACGACCGCTGGTATTTGAAGCCACAGTTAGAGCTAAGTAGACTCGAGAACAGGTTAAGATGGATCCTTGCTCGAACTACACAAACTCGAACAACTAGTGATCTATTTCCTCATTGCTGAACACATGGGACTTATACTAATACAATGCGGTTTACTGTTAAAGGAAGGGCTTCATTCCTGACTTCTGAAGCGAGGTGTGGTCCAAGTCGTCTAATTGAAGTTCTCGTTGATTTAGTATTTAGCGGAGGCTAAAGCAGAAGGAAGGAAAGTGGACTCGAATGGGCTGTTCCACAGAATGGAATTAGGATAGTTACTCTTGTATAGAAGCTTACAACCTGACACCTATGACTCTCTATGGTATAAGTTCTAGTTTCAGGAGATGATTGTGTTGGTTTATAAATTGAAGTTCTAGTGTCGGTAAGTGAATTAGCTCTTGTTAAGTAAACCAGATCAGTAGATATGAAGCAAAGCTGGATCTTCGGCAAAGGCTTCTGCGCTCGATGATAGATTCCATTAATGATCTGTTGCTTCAGCTAGAGCTAGATGGAACTCCTTATTTGTTAAGAGATATTTAAATGATGGACTTCAAGGAGAGGTCGGGGCAGACTCACTTATGCTAAGCAAGAGATAGAAATGATTGTTTGCCTTCTGAATCCACTGCTTAAGCTAGTGCTGTGCGAGTGAAATCGTAGAAAGAATCTGCTGGATGCAGGTGAAGCAGCCCTTAAGTTAATGGCAGTTCAAGATCCTAGCCGAGAAGAATAAGTGGAAAAGTCAGCAGCAAGATATGGGTAAGGGTCAAGTGTATTGTTCGGGGAAGAAGAATCATCCGGTGTTGGCAATTGGTATTTACTTCTTTCTATGCTATGTGATCTAGATGGAAATTATCTGATTTCTAGTTCTGTTTCACTCGCTAACTCATAACTCAACTCTAACCTCCTAACCTGCTCCGTCTGCTACTCCAATAGATTAGCTTTTGATGAAGATCTGTCTTCCGCTTCCACTTTAACCTATACTGCAACACTCGCTCGCACCGCCCTCACTCCACTACAAGGTGCTCCAACGGGACAATCTGGCAATTCATAAGCTTACTTCCTAACTCTACCTTAAGTGGGAAGTTTCTAATTCCATTTTTGCTTACCCGCATCACCCAGATCGTATGGAAGTGTTCAATATTCCCTTTTTCTACACAAGAGGGTGCAGAGCAAGTCTAGTTGTCGGTGAAGAATCATAAAGTGGTAGTGTGAGTTGAAAGATCAAGATCATAAGCACTGCAGGTCCAGTATAAAGTGTAGTTCAAGTTTAATCTGAGAGATAATAAGCTTTTCCGTATCCCGGGCGAAAGGAAGGGTTGTGCTAAGGACAGTGAGAGAGTTCCAGCAACGGTAAGCGGTAGAGTTCCAGAAGCTTCTCTTTAAGAATGAGTTTCCGCAAGTAGGAACAAGAGAAGAAGCCGAAGATTGATCTGTTGCAAAAGAAAGATATGAAGCAAGATCTGTTCTTGTTGAAAGTCCGCCAAGTCGACAAGAGAGCAAGCTAGATCAGGGTAAGAGGTAAGATCTGGATCGGGTATGAGTTTCAAGTATAGTTCCAGAAGTGGAAAGAGCTGGTGAGGAATCTGGTTCTGAAACAGGAGTTCAAGTCGCAGAGTAGACTGTTCGACACTTGACATTAAGCTATCCCAGGTGCTCGAAAGTCAGAATATCATAGAACCCCTCCGGACAAAGAAGAAATAATCTCATATCACTATCTTATGCGCATGCTCCATATATAAGGTGCTGAAAGCCTAGAAACTCCACTATAACAGCAGCAGACTTTATAACCGAAGGCGGATACAGTCCCTTAGCTTATAGAATGGAACTATCTTCGCTTAGCACCCGACCCCAACTCGAAAGCAAGAATCTGGAATATTTCAATCTTAGTTAGCACCCCGAGTAAACAAAACGACCTCTCTTTCTTGCGACACGTCCTCACTCCCAGAGATCTTATCTTAGTCCAATAACCCACCTCTCTATAATAACCTTGTTGAAAAGCCAGTAATTGCTGAAGATCCTTATCCAGCTGCAGATCCAACACTCGTACCCTCACTTTACTATATTTCTTAACCTATTGTTGCTTCCTAACCTTATGATTATTCTTTATCTGCTTCCACTCCTTCTCCAGCGGATTATTCTTGTACTGTTCCTTAAAACATAACCTCAGCATTCGATAAAAGCTTATCTTCTTAATATAGGATCAAAGTCGAACATAAAGAAAAGAAGACAATTCAAGTCGACAAAGAGAGAAAACTCGGGATTACTTGATAACTACACTTGTTGAACCGACAAACCCTGCTACATAAAGCGACCAGAACTCTATTACAATACAATGGAAAGTCAATAACCTCTTGCTACTGAAGTAGACCGTGCAAAGGCTGATTTCTCATTTAAGGCTATCAACCCCTATTTCTTTCTATAAGTCACACCTCTGTGAAAATCATAAAATGTCAAATAGGTAATTAAGCCTCCGTCAGGCTCTCTTCAATCAAATGTGCAATCGGTAATTCTTAATCATTGACTATAGGGAGTTCCAGGTGCCTAGATGCTATTCTATTCTTAAACCAACGTTAGCGGAATCTTTCTAGCCATTGAGTCCGGAAAGCTTAAAGTCAGGGCAGAGGTTGGCTTGGCAGCCTAGCAGAGTTACCCACGGAGGGAGCTTTTGTTTATAGAACAAGCAAGCCGTTACTTAGCATCTCCCGTCTTCCACAGAACAAGCAACTCGCGAACAAGCAAGGGCTAGAAGTCAATCTAGCCTAACGCGAGTCCGCTTGTGGAATCAGGAAGTTGTTTGAAAAATGCTACTTATATACTTGTCTTGGTACATATGGGTTACTGGCCATACTTACTGTGCTTACTCGAGACATTGTGCCTACTGTATATACTGTCCCTACTTATAAGTTACCCTACTCTCTCGACTGCTAGGTTAATTGCAGGTATCTCGTCTCGTTGCATACCCTTCTTCTCAACAACAGTACGAATAGCATGAAATGCCGCGAGCAGCTTAGAGAGTTAGTTAAGTGAGTCAGGAGTAATCCAGTTACGCACTATTTGTTGAGTTTTCGTTCATTTTTCTTTAAACAGGCAAAGGGCAATAAGAGTGGTCCAAATCGCTTTCTCAGTGAGGATTCGGTTCCGCTAGAGCTCAAAGTCGTTGCTCATCCCGTCCCGTTGCTAAGTAGTGGCTAAGTATACGCTTGGTGTACTTGCTGATGACAGTTCTGAACTCCTTATGTTACTGATCGTACTCTCTTATTTCTTTGTCTTCTTAACCAACCTATATTGAAAGCTTCATCGCGCTTCTTTTGGCACTGCTGACTGACTTTATACCTACTGATTAATTCTCTGGTCGACAACACACACTGTCAACCGTACTCGAACAAGC
This sequence comes from Musa schizocarpa, assembly GCA_900464855.2. Taxonomy (NCBI): domain Eukaryota; kingdom Viridiplantae; phylum Streptophyta; class Magnoliopsida; order Zingiberales; family Musaceae; genus Musa; species Musa schizocarpa. The sequence continues at coordinate 801,639 of LR890027.1, forward strand.
ACCGAACCTCTCACTACAATGACACTCGCACCCCAAAATAAACGAGTCTTTTTTACTTAGCGCATTTATGAAGTTGGGAAAGGCTTGAATAACCTATAGTTATTGTCGTTTAACGCCTGGACACTACCCTTTAGCTAGCCAAACCGTGGGTCCCGCCCCCTTGCAACAAATACAGGGAATTCCAAACCAGAAACGAAGCTATGCTATTTTTTGTTAACAATTTCTATATAGATACTATAGCAACATTCTTTTCTTTCGCAAAAGTGCTTGTCCAATCTCTTGAAATATAGGAATTGGCTATCCCTAGTCCTAGCGTACGTCTGGTCTGGAGCGGGAGTTCCTCATCGGCACTAGTAATGCCGCATCCTGCTCTTCCTTCTTATTGAGAGCAAAGGGGTATTGTATTACCTTCTTCGTGCTTAACCCGGCAAGATCCGAGATCTGATCTACAAAGGAACAAGTATGCGAAACGAACAAGACCCAGAGTAAGCTCACGCACCCACTAAGCAAAGGCGCAACGGCTAACGCACTACGGAACAAAAGGGTAGAGAGGAATATGGTCCATTCTTTAAGTAATAAGTAGGAAGTCAATAAGCAACGGGTCAAGTAAGCGATAAGTACGAGCTGAACGATTAGGGCCTTATCAAGCTCTTAGTTGGGGTTGGGGAACTTAACTTATTAAGACACACCTCTGGTCGATAACACCTCTGGAATTTAACTTAAACACGTCAGTCAGTGAGTGAGATTTCGTTCTTTGATGTTGGGCTTATGAAGTCCACTGATTGTCCAAGCCAACAGCTTATGAGGTAAACTTATATTGCCTTTACTTTGATTATGGGCTTCCCGATGTAGCTCTGTTAGACTGGAATCCTTGTTGGCGAGACCAGTGATTGCGCTTATTATGGCTTTGCTTATTAAGTTGTAAGTAGAAGTCTGTCTTTTAAGTAAAGTAAAGGAGTTAGAGGGTATCAAGTGAGCTTATTGTTTTCAGGGCAGGGGTGTGAAAGGAAAGGATTGAAAGCTAGCTTATTGTTTCAGGGGTTAAAAAGGAATGGAAAGGGTTTAAAGCTCAAAGAGGAAAGGAATTGAAAGGTGAAACACCGCCTTAGAAGAAGAGAAGCATCCAGCTGCGCGCGTCTGGCCAGTAGAAACTATTCCGCGACTAAGCGAAGCAATGATGGTTGTTTACTCCATTCTGTTATATGTGAGAAAGATTCCACAAACCAGAGAACTAGTAAGTTAACCGTTTGCCTCAATTCCTTCTTCAGTGCTAAAGGGAGTTGTTGACCTGACAGCGATAGATTCCATTAAGGGTTTCGGCAGAATTAATAAGTGCGCAAAAAAGTACTGTTTTATCCGTTCTTGTGTAATCATATCTGGAAGCTCTGGGTAGGTAGGTTCTGTAGAGAAATGGGATCTCACCTAGTATAGTAGTGCTCAAAGAGATATTAGCTCGGCATATAAAAACTGTTCTCCAGTGTTCAAAGTATCAAGAAGCGTTCATATTAGAAGGATCTTTCAGCAGTTCCTGTTTTCGTATCAGAACAATCAACGGAGGAATAAGTTTAAGGAAGCAATCCTGCTAGTTATGTTTCCGGGTGGTAAACTAACCTTCGCGACGTAGCAGAATACAACTCGTCTCCTATAAATTATATTAAAACTCTTTCCCTATAACATCATATGAAAACTTGTCTCCTATAAATCATATCTAAGTGAACCTACTATGTCATTGAGTAACCCTAACTCTCCCCTTGAGGATGACCCACTTGCTGCAGATCAATTGAACTGACCCGGCCGAGTCCACTACTCCCTTATTGTTTGCTGACTTACTTGATCTTGCCCCAACTCGCTTTCGCGCACCCTTTAATAAATCAAGGTCTCGTTGCTACTCCGTTTCATTGTCTCCCTTTCTTGGATTTCAATTTCTTTTGCCGACCTAAACTCTCACATCGTCAATCAGTATTCGGTGAATGTGTGGCGAGCTTTTCAACTTCCGATATAGTACCTAAATGTTGGATTTGCTATTAGCTACTAAGAATATAGGTTAACCGACTCGAATAAGCTTTCTTAAGCCCCTTGATAGTGCTCGATAAGACCTCTTGATAAACCACATACACTTCCGGGTTTGAAATTACACTTCTTTTCTTGTCCCGCTATAGCTTCTTTCTTGTACGGAATATGGAACTTCTTCTTACTCAACTTCTAAAGGCACTCGCTGCGTAACCTTATTGTATGGGGTTCGGGTACCTATCAATATGATTCTCTTCAAGCAAGTTGTCTATCTGATTCTTTTCTGCACTTTCTAACGCGCTTAATGGATGTTGCTTCTTTGGTTGTTGACTTCTTCTATAATCCATGTGCATTCAATTCCATTCGGAAAGGCTTATATAGGCAATAAGCAAGTACTTGGGCAATAAGAAAGTACGCGGCAGGGCAAAAAAGCCGTATAGTACCAGGGCAAAAAAGCCGTATAGTACTAGGGCATCTCCTCTTTAACTCGTATTGTATTAAAGTAATATGCTTTGCGCTAACGTTTGTTTCTACTTAACCTGGATACCGCACAGCTTTGCTTAATCGCTACGTTGGCAAAAGAAAAGAGTGGATTTGATGCTTCACCCTATGCCTCCGCCTTACCATGAACCTGAATTTAATGCTTGACTTGCTCCTGTAGCTCGCTGTAGCTCAAACAAAGTAGTAAAGTAGAGTTGCACAACTCCCCAAGTACTTCATTATTCCCTAGCCTTGCGCCCAGACTTGATAGCCTTCTTTCAGCGCTATGACTTGGAACATGGGTTAGTAGACATCTTGCTTTCCCCTACAAGTATTATCAGAGCATTGTCGGGAGGCAAGATTAGGAATTGATTCCAACAATTGAAGTTTACCCCCCGACGAGCTCAGTTCTTTGCTTTCCTTTTTCCGACCTCAACACTGATTGAATTGCAGATGAAACGAAAGCAGAACATTCTCCCCACTACTATCTTCTTAACCGAACTCGACTCGTACCCTATACTTAAGCTAGAGAAGGAATGGATTAATTTACTAACTCGTATAATTCACTCCTGGTCTTCTTCGAAAGATTGCTTTTCGACAATCCCACGTTGGCACCCACCTATAATCCCACGTTTAACCTATTTCCTAACTATAAACTACTGGAAGTATCTCCTTTGTAGTGTAGCTCAACGCTTAGAAGTTGAAGAAGTAAAGCACCTTCTCTTGAGGAACTACTTTTGATAGCTAGCTCTAGAAGAGAGGAATAACTCCTAGCTTTGGTTGAAACTATAAGTTAGTGCGGGTATTGTCGAGCTGGCCCAAATTCAAACAGGAAAGAAAACGCCCCGTAGTTGAGATCAGGCCTCTAAGAAACAAGATTCGCTCCATCTTGAGGATCCGCCCTATCCTTCTATTAAACTATGTTGTTAGATGGTGAGCTCTTCTTTATGGAGGTGCTCCTCTGGGCTTAGTTAGCTCTTGCTTCAGTCTTTTCTACCTCTTTCTTCTTGTAGCTATTGCCCTATTCCCTCTAAATAAGACCCGGCTTACTCGCTGGCGGATCAAAGCGGTTTTTTCCTACTTTACCTCTTGTGTTGCTTTTGGGGGTTAGCTCTTCCTGACAAACCTTCTTGAGTGAGATGCCACTAAAACAGGAGAGGAGAAAGTTAGCTCTTTTTTAGCTCCTCGCTGCTCTAGTCTGTGTATAACTGAAATTAATGAAGCGCGCGGCACTCAGCGATCTCAGTGGAAGACTCTTCGGCAAAGGGCGTTGCTACTTTTGACTACTGATAGTGATGACCTACTTAACTCCCAGCTACCTAATACAGCTGATACTAATGGGTCGAAGCAAGGGCGGTGAGGCGAGTTGTCTAAGTTATTGTATGAGGATGTGGTGATTCAATTTTCTTGCCCTTTAGAGCTTGTGATTGAGGAACTTGGCATTTGATTAACGAAGTGATTGAGCATTTAACTAGCACCTTAATGATTGCATATAGAAGACTACTTTTAACCCTAGGGGAATGGACTGGCGGAGTCGACGAATACGGTGCTGGAGCAAAGATATTAGGCAAATCCTTATATCAAATGAATATGGGGGCGTAGCGATCATCAGTATGAGTGCGTTTCTATACAAAAAGGAGGTTGGAACTTGGAACTAGATGCCTTCCCCCCTTTGGTCGGTAAGTTACTCTAACAAGGGAAGATAATACTCATCAAAAGATCAAACCACAAAAAAAGCGACACAAACTGTAGATTCTTGCGTTGCGCTATAAAAGTGGCTTGTTAAAAAAGAGAGGGTTCAGCTGAAAAATCAAATGCCTTCTTTGCTTCTTCGGGGATGCTAATGCTCGCTTCTTTTTCTTTCCTTGCGTGCCTCTTTCTTCGCGCTGCTCCTTCCATAGCCTATCGCAGCCAACACACCTATGCTAAATCCTTTGTTTAACCCCCCTTTTTTTAAAAAAGAGAAACCAGCCTTAAAAACCGAGCTCGGGCCCACCCCCTTGTTAAAAGAATTATTGCTCTCCCCCGGTCTGTCTCTATGCTTAATTCAAGATTTATCCCTTCTTCCCTCTGCTCTGTGAACGTACCGAACCTTCATCCTTTATTATGCCGCATTCGCCTAGAGAACGAATCTAGATAGCAATCAAACCTTATGGCTTAGATTACCTAGACGTTAGATTCCTCAGTTGGCATTATAGTGGGCTTTTTGATTTGCCTTTAGCCGGGTTGGAACAGGGCAGTGCCTGGGTTGATCCCTTGTTGGAAACGATTCGGCTGTGTAATTCGAGTTGTCTTTTCAATGTGTGCTCTTCACAAGGCCTTTTTATAGCCAAAGAATAGTGATTAAAGTATTGAGACAAGGAGGGATGCAAGGTACCCACGTTACTAAGCCTTATTACCTAAGTTTTTCGGCCTATTCTATAGGAGAACTCTTCTTCTCACGCTTACAATTACCCCGAGTAGAACGAGCTGGCAATCTCCGAAAAGGGTTATCAGGCTCATGGCCAAGAGTCGCGGGGTGATCAAACTCGGGACGCACCCACCCTTTAAACAAAAAAAACTGGGCTAATATGTACCTGATGATTGCGAGGCCCTTTACTCCACCTATTGGCATAGGTTAGAAATAAATGTACTTGACCAAACTCACTAATAAGAATCAACGTTGGGACAGAAACTCACATCTATTCTATATTCCTATCTCCTAAGCGCGAGACGAGCCATAACCTAAGGGGCGCATTAAAACACTCGCAGGAACAGAACTCTGAGGCTTTTCTCAGGGGTATTATAAAGTCAAGCGCTTTTCGCAGTAAAAGCACTTTGTTTGGGAAGTTATACCCGGTAAAAGCACTTTGTTTGGGAAGTTATACCCGAAATGGCTAGTATCCGGTATTGTAAAGCATTCCTCACGGCTGCAACTGGAAAGCTACTACTAAACGGATTCTTGTTGCTATTGTGGCTATTATAGTGGATGCACTAGACCACACCAATGAATTGAAGAATTCGATAAAGACAAGGTAGACTTAGAGCAAAGAGGGGAAGGCCGAGAGAAGGTATAGTAGGAATAAGAGATAGGGGGCTGTTATAATAATGGAAAGTAAAGTAGTCTTGATAGGGTAAAATCTGAATCAAAGGAGTGTGGGGGTCCCCTAAGAAGCTAGGTTCCGATGCAGTGGTCCAAGGCTTAAAGACAGGAATATCGGATTCGAAGAAAGGTGCTGAAAGCCTAAACAATCGAACTCAAAAAGCAAAATGGGTAATGTCAGTTTTATGGATGGGGAAGCAAAGATCCATATGGATAGCTAAAGAATTCAAAGAGCAAGTAATAGGCTAGATCTGTATTTAAAGAAGAAGAAGATAAGTTAGGGTAGTTAGCCGAATAAGAAGATAAGTTAGGGTAGTTAGCCCTGTTAGCAGTAGTCAATTCCCCGTTTCGAGTTGTTTTCTTATTGGCAGTGTTCGGATTCCCTTTTCTCTTGTTTCTGTATTGTTTGCCCTAACTCGATTCTTTTGGGTTAATAGTGAATGTTTGCCAGCTACTCAATTCTTATTGAACTAGTATCAATCTTATATCACTGTAACGTGTATATAAATACAGAATAACTATTAAGAGTAACAGGCTAATAAAAAGTAAAGGCAGACTAATAGACAGGAATATAAGGCTATTACCCCAGAGGTCAATACCAATTTTAGATCCGTAGCCTAAGAGCGACAGAAGCCAGTAGGGGACTACAGTCTATAAGCAAGGATACAAAGAGCAGCACCGGAGAATGAGAGCCCAGGGATATGGCGACTTCAAGCAGGCAAGGGAAAGCTTGGAAGCACTAGTTCATTTTTTCTATATAGTAGTCTAGTTCCAATGGTATAGTAGTTTTCTTCCAGGAATCTATCTTGCTTAGGGTCGGGTCAAACAGTTCTCTTTCGAGCACAGAGCAGAGGTCGACCACCTAAATAAAGGGGCATGCAAAGTAAAAAGGAGCTGCGGATTCTTCTGCTTCAAGTAAAACACCCGAACAAACTACACTTTCTTCCTTAAACACAAGCAACCGTATAATAGAAGTTAGCAACAGTTAACTCGCACCCAACCTCAACTCTACTATCTTCTTACTCAACCTTAACTTTCTGAACCGATTGCTGCTTACCGCTTTGATACCGATGTTTCAGATCCAATTACCTCTTTCTAATACAATACATCCTTATTTATCTATTTCTATTATAGCAGCTGCGCCAACTGTTTTATTTGAAACTGCTGATTCTATCTCTCCTACCTAAACTTGAACCCTTTCTTTACTTATACTTTTCATGGCAAGTTCCCTTTGGTGGCTTCTTTGAATGTGGAAAAGGAGAAGGAGAGTGGTGAGGTGGGCCCGTCCGGTTGGAAAGCACCTTTTTGAGTACTCCTTGAACGATTTACAAGCACCCGATTTCTTTCGTAGACGCTATTTCATCGACAATTATAAGGAGATATCATCACCGAGCAATCAAGGCAAAATAAAGAGAGAGGCGCCGTCCTTAGCCGAAATCACATGTTACCGGAATTGGTGGAATGGGGCGTGTGGCGAGGTAGACAATGGGCAGATGACTCTCGTTTCGGTTCTACCCCATACTAACCCCCTCGACATCGACATTTCGGGAAAAGTCTACATTTGTTACATTATTTCTCAATTAGGGAATTATTCCTTTTCATATGATTAATAGTTAACATATACTTTATTGACTTTTTATTACTCGCAGACCTCCACTGTCGACTAGCAGATAAATTGACCTTTTTTCTTACTTTACTTACTAGAAGGGCCTACCTATACTCTGTCAACTACTACTGAGTTCAATTATTACTTGCTGAATTCGGCTCCTCTACTATATATTACCTCTGGCTCTTTTCACTCTTTTTCCTTAGCTCCCTAGTAATGAACTCCTCTTGCTCATATACCATCATTCTGATCCCCTCTGTTTTCTAGCTTAGAGTATGCAAACATACGGATGCGCATAAGGAGCTACACCCAACCACTAAAAACCAACGAAAAGAACAAAGAAATTGTACTCTGAGATGTAGAGAGACTACTCCAGCCGGGAGATAGGGCAATACTCACTACCAAGAGCAAACAAAGCTTGAAAGCAGTAATAGCTTGCAAGGTAGACAGGAGCTGCATCGCAGTACACGAGTACATACACATTAACGCTCAAGGGGGTGTAGAACAAATGTGCTCCAAACATCTTGCAGAGGGGGAAGTCGCTCATACCGAGGGAGATAGCCTATCACTCTTAGAATTAGCCTACGTACCTATAATAAGCACCAAACGGATGAAACTAAACCTCACCTAGCGCTTCTAAGCCAACAACAAGAACAGGAACAGCCAAGGAAAAGAGGTACGCAAGGGAGACAATTCCATATATGAAGAGCCAGATCTTGTAACTTCAATTTACTTAAGGGCAGGACTGGAAACTTCAATAAGAACAGGAACAGGGGAATAGTGCAAAGCTCAAAGATACGGCTACAAATGAACTAGAACAGCCGATAGGAAGTAAAGATGGTATTTCTTAATTAGCATAGAAAAAGCAGCCCGTAATTATTAGTAGTTGCCGAACAAAGCACTTGTCACCAACACAAGACTGACTTTAGAACTAATGAATCACTATCAGAAACAGAAAACCAGAACTCTCACTGAACCTTATGAACTGACTCACTCTACAGCAAAAAAAAGGATACCTCGCCTCAAAGACAGTAAGCCTGCTTGGCCCCCCATTTCATGAATAAGAGTATTACTTATCGCAATTTGTACACTGGTACCTAAGTAAGGAGTTCAACTTGTCTAGTAGTGACTTGGCGTCGTTAGCCTAAGCTTGGTGCACAACATTATACGTTGTTTGGCCTCTGATATCATATCCTGTCTTCTACAAATACTAATATCTTCTCAGGTCTTCAACTCAGGTATTCCATTAATACTTATATATAAGAAGAAGCGAAAGGGAACTAATACTTCTATAAGAAGCGAAGCGGTCTTCGACTCATCCCTCTCTTGCTCCTCTCCCTATTGTTCTTTGAACTCTCCTATTGTCAAGAGACCTTAATTCTTCTCCTCTGTTTTATACCTTCCCTTCCAATTCCACTATCAAGTCATATAAATTCCACTATCAAGTCATATAGTAGTTCCGGTGTGATTCGTACGTTTTCTACCTTCCTGTTTTCTTCTAACTTTATAGCTCAGCAGATATTGTAGATTCCACTCGGTATTAAACAAGAACAGGAACAGGGCAAGCGTATACTAATAAGTAAGCCGAATCTCATGCCCCCTGATACATAAATTGTTGTATTACCTAGGAGTGAATTATTATTGCTTTAGATTTAGCAGCAGGCACTATCAGTCTCAGTTATGTAGCACTTTAGTCTTCTCGCGGGAGAACGAAGCTCAAAAGAATAAGGCAGAGGTGTGGATGGATCAGGCAATATATTGGCCTAAGGGGTAAGGATCTGATTCAAGCATTAGTTGGATCTTTCTCATTTAGTTAACCCAGGCGACAGACGTGGACCTTCTTTTCTAGAGAGGTCCCTTGGTTCATCCACGGCCTCCACTTTATTCGGAGAATCAAGCCGCTATCAAAGCTATGTTTGTCAATCGATTCGGCTCTTTCCCTTTACATTGTGAGTTCTTTTACTCTCTTTTCAAAAGAATAGACTTGAAGACCATGCTTGTTCCATTACCTTTTCCTAAGCCTCCAATTCCGTTCGTTCTTTTCCTCTTCAATACGAGATTTAATACTTTTCTGTGGTGGAGCGAGTAAGAAAGAAGTCTTGGAAACCTGGAATTTACTAATTAATATAGATAGGGATTTTTGATGTCTTCTCTCCTATCTTGTATTGGACAAGAGAGAGTTACTATGCTATCTTTGGCATAAGTTGGTCGAGAAAGAAGATCCCAGAGTTCTTGCCCTTGCGCTGCTAACTCAAAGTAAGGAGCTGAGAAATCAAGAGAAGTTCTGGATTGCGAATTGACCTCCCTCCTAAAAACCTATGGTACAAGGCATCTGGAACTCTACCATTAATTGCCCGAGAAAGGAAAAGAGGCACCCCGGAAAGTCAGTGTTAGCACAAGCAGATTCCTAACGTGCAAGTCGGGTCATCTGCAATCTAAGTTCTACTTTTATTAGTGTTGGCGACGAGAGAAGAAACATAACAATTCTTTCTTTTTTGCATCAACCTCGGTAAAAACAGTAGCAAGTAAGGATCAAGATGACTATTCTTAATTTTCGGAGGAGTAATTTCGAATTGAACTTATACTGATGGATGATCCAGCTCCAGATCTTTCTCCGGTTTACTTAGCGCTTGCTGCTTCCTTTCGAACAGATGATTCTATTTATTCCCTTGGTTTAGCACTTGGTATAGAAACTTGTAAAGAGACTTTTTATTACCCTGCGAGAAACTAAAGGCATTGACACTGGAAACCTCCCCTATCTCCACGACAAGCAAGGTAAATAAAGCCAATAACTAAACTCGCTATGACAACTAAGGCACATGGGCAAACTAGAAAGAAATCATGGATTTAGACGACAGAGACTCCCTTCTTGAATACCTTAACCACAGGCTACGAAACGAGAAACAATACTTTCAGAATAGACTTAACTCGATCGAACTACACTTGATGAACCAAAACCTACACCTATTATTCCAGAATTACCAACATATAGACGAGGCTCAACTTGACTTTAGGAACCGCGGGCTGCTTATAATTGAACTGAAACCCGGATGCTGACACTGAGTCTGGGCCAGATTCCGCCAAGTCCACCAAGTAACGGCCAAGCGACAGTACTAGAGCAATTATAGTAGCTTGAGAGGTATAGTCGCCTTAGGGGTCTAATAATAAAGGTAGAGTGCAGAGTTACTGAACACTTTCGGAATGGAGAGTAGAGATCAGGATCAGTGTATTTGTAGTTAATTATATGACATAGTTGCTGAATTCTGTATTGAGAGTTGAGAGCGCCAATAGAAAAGAATAGAATCTCTATAGGTGGGGATGCCTTGTAGAATATTTATTGGTAGCGCAGTTTCGGGTACTTACTTGTCCCTAAATTTCTACTACTTATGCTTCTGTTGTCGATGTCTACTTTACGGGCACTTGACTCTTCGGTGTTTGTACTTCTTCTCCGGATACAGCTTATGCCTCTCTATTCTCTTTTGTTCCGGGTGAACTCCCTGTCTGCCATTATACATTACTTGTCTGCCGAACACAGGACGTAGTTCAGCTATAGGTGACTCTCCTCAGTTATAGGTTACTATCCCTATATAGTTAAGTCATAGGTATCAATGAAGTTTCTGGTCGAGGTCGGGGGGAACTCAAAGGTTAGAGCCAAGCTGTATAGTAGTTCAGTTTCACCAGTATAGTAGTTAAGAGCCAGACCAGAGGAGAGAGATAAGAAGTAGTTTAAAGTCGAGGCCCTTATAGTAAGTTTCGGGAACCCAGTTTTCAATAAGTAGTAGTGGACAGTTGCATCAGTATTAGTTTACTCCGGTATCGGATAAGAATTATGGTATTGTTGCCAGAGCAGAGGTAGGCAAGCAGACAATCAGATGCCCTTAAGTAATTGGGGCAGTAGAGGAAGCTCTAAGTACTTAAGTGAAGAATTGCACTCGGGAGTCAAAGAATGAGCAATTGAGAAAACCGGTAAGACTGAAACACAGGGTAGCCAGTATGGGTATTGTTTAACAGTTCTAGAACACTCCCCCAAGCAACTAGGCTAACCGCGATACCACCGAGACTGGAGCTAACATCGATCAGAATCAAATTGTTAACTATCAGACTCAACCCCGTGTAAAACTCATAATCAATTGTTAAGCAGTAAGACTTAAACCGGTGCATCTCAGACTGATGCGGTGTCTGGGCAGACTGATCAGTCGGCGGGGGTGTTGTAGACTTCAGCAAAGGAGCCCAAGCCTGCCGCTGTTGGTACTGATTCTCTTTCTTGGGCGTTAAGGTCTAGTAGTTAGTATAACTTCCCCGCTTCTCGTGGTATGTAGCTGCTCAGACTGATGTTTGTGTGTATGGGACTGATGCTATTGCTGGTAAGACTGCTTCCCCAGACAAATATGGAGGACCAAACTCAACCCGGGGAGTCAGAGAATAGAGCCAGTGCATCTGGGACTGGAGCTAGCAGGGCAAAGACTTCACCCGTGAAGGGCAAGAATCAAACAAGTGAGGAGCAGCCTGAAAGCGCTAAGTCCAAGCCCTTATGGTAGCTGTTCTCGTCTCTGTTTCAAGACGGATGTGTGCCGCCATGAGACTGAAGCTAAGGATTCCCTAACTCGCTACCGCCGAACACAGGCCTTTTGGCGGTCAATAGTAGTTGCTTGGTGCCTGATACTAGTGAATCCAAGCCTGGTGCTAAGGAGTGAAAGAATGGCCCGCGAGTCCAAGTAGGCGTTAACACTTATTATAGGTAGGGTCGGTATTCCACAAAATTCTACTCACTGTTTTGGGAAAGTCATAATTCCACCCTAAAGACAGAGACCTAACCCAGTGCATCTGGAGGAGTAGATCAGAATTCCACTCGCTCGTCACAGAATCAAACTAGCGAGTAACAGCCTTAACCTCTGCCAGCAGGTAGTTGTAGTCCACCACTGATTCCACTGATTCCCCGCCTGTTAGGGTACTACTTCAGACTTCATACAGTAACTACCAGGCACCAACCACTGACAAGCAGAATGACGGTGCGAGGAACAGCCTGAAACCAATGAATCCAAGGCTTAAAGCGAGGGTAGCTAGTATTGGTTGGTATGTAGCTAGTCATTGGTGAGCTAGGCTGGGGCTTTTGGGGAGTGAGATATAATTCCCTGGTGCGGTAGCAGAATGGAACTAAGGTACGAGCAAGCTTGAGTCGAGGTAGTCCAGGGGGGCTTTGCGGTAAGCCAGCCTCAGATCAAGATCCTTCTCTTGAAACAGCTCTAACAGCTTACTTGTGAGAACAGCTTCTCCTTCTTTGGAAACGGAAAGAAAAGCCTATAGCTCTCTATCGGGTGTTAAAGCCTATAACTCTATATCGGTTGTTGCAGTATAAATAAGTGATTGTGTTGCTGCTGTGGTAGCTCCTTGTCTTAATGAATGCTCCTCTTGCTCATCTCCTTACAGGCATGCTTAGCCTAGAAGCCGGGAGTGATAGTACCAGTAGTTGGCGATAGGGTGGTTTACATACTTGTACTAGGCTTGTTTACTTACTATACGGGTATGGCTTGTGGAATTCTGTATTTGTTGTCTGAGTGGAGGTAGGCCAGGGGAGTTCGAGAATCAGAAGGAGCTGGTGAGGAATCAGAGGCGAAAGTAAGGTCTCGGTCGGCAAGGTCAGAAAGAGAATCACCCGAACCCCCACCCATGAAGAAGGTACTTTGTTGACTTCAGATCCACTGGTCCTTGTATGGGAATTCTGAAGTGTGGCACAAAGGGACTAGTTGAAATAAGAATAGTTATTCAATAATAATAGTTATAGGAATAGATCTAGCTGGTACGAGGGTAGGCTTGGTTACTGACTTAGTTTACTTACTTGGTGGGGTAGTAGTCCTGTTTCAAAAGAGACTGTTCGAGTTAGAGTTGTTGGCGAAAGTCTAGGCTAGCTAGTTTAGTCTTCAGTTTACAAGTATTGTAGTAGTCCAGGTAGTAATAGTCCAGTAGTAGCTTGCCGGGTCTAAAGTCTAACCCTTTAAGTAGTGGATGAGATGATGCTCTAGCCCAGAGTTATTACTGACGCGCAGCTGGAACACAGGTTCACTCTTGACTCAAAGACAGGTCTTGGGGAAGAAACAGAATCCATGTTTACCCTTCTGAGGTGGTCTATAGCCATAACTTGATTAGTTTACAGAGCTGAATGGGGCCAAATACATAACTTGCTAGATGTTATATAGTTCAATTATTCCTTTTTTGTGGTTGGTAGGGCACCTCTTCTTTTGACTCTTCTAATGTATTAGTTGGTTGCCATTACCGGGTAGAAAGAAGATAATAAAGTACTGGCCTTGGATCTTAAGCAGGATTGGATCATAAGTTCGTAAGTAAGTTGTTGCAAAGAAAGTACTCCATTCAGAAATCGAAGTTATAGTTAAGTCAACCAGATCCGGATCAGGTGATGCAGCGGGAATAGAAGCAGTGCCTGTTGAGTCAGTAGTAAGCCCGAAGTCAGTAGTTAGTAGTAAGCCCGAAGTAAGGAGTAAGCCCGAAGTCTGTTACTAGGCCTAGTTTCATCCCTTGTTTCATTCCTAGTTCCAGTTCCAAAGTAAGGTAAAGACATGATTGGTGCATTTCTGTTCTTGTGTCGGATAGGATCCATTTCAGTTCTTGTTTCAACTCTTGGTTCTGAGTTAAAGTATCAAAAGTAGTGACTTGGCCCGTGCCTTGGCCTATCGTAGTTGCTTGTCTCCTTGCCTTGGGAGGAATCCCATTTCGCTGGGGCAAACAAAGGACTTGAAGTTAAGAAATAAGAATTGCAGTAAGTAAGATAAGAATAAGAGGGAAGGTTGCCAGAGGTATAGATGCGGAATTGCTGTAAATAGGGGTAAGTGAGTGAAGTAAACAATAGCTGAGTAGCGGTTAGTAAAGTAGGTGCTCGCCTGTTCGAGGAATAAGAAAGTATCGGCTTTGAAGCGGAGGAGCTGCCCTTAAGAGTTACATCGGACCAAGCTTAGTTGTTTGTTGGCGCCTAGTTGCTATTGTTTTAAGAATCCTACTTGCTATGTGTTTGGGAGTTAGGGTAGTTGAAAGAAGTATTTGTTGACAGAGGGGCAGTTTCATCTGTATTTGTTACCAGAGAGGAGGTAGGGCCTGGACTACAACTAGTTTGGGATTCAACTCTCCCCCCACTTTCAGTTCCTCACTCAACCGATCTAGCTGATGCTTCCGATCCGCCAAGTCACGTATAACCAAGCTTTTTTTCATAGTTCTTTTTCTGTAAGCAAGCCTGAGCCTAGCATTACACTTTTTCATGTCACTACCCCATACTCAAATTCATAACATTTAAGGCATCAAACAACATATATCTCAAGAAATCATCCATTAAGAAACAAACAATATCTATAAGCATTAAGGCAACTTGAAAGGCAACATTGTGCTTAGCTGCGCTTATATACATGGAAACACTCTCAAATCCTGAGAAAAGAAAGAACACATCAGTTTAGCTAGTACAAGAGAATCAGTCAGACTAGACTCTGTATGAATGATTAAATAAGGTCCAAAAAGAAGAGTTATCGACCTCTAGCATAAAGCAGTAAAAGAAAAGGAATTGGAGCTCTTTAAAGGTGATACGGTCCAACTGAGTTATTGACCTCTAGCATAAAGCAGTAAAAGAAAAGGAATTGGAGCTCTTTAAAGGTGGGTGTTCTAACTCCTGCTATTTATCGAGCTTAGTGATTTCAAACCTATAACTTTACAGAATCAATAGCTCTTTTCACACAAGCACCTTTCCTTTCCAATAGTACGTACTCGGCTCAAGCACCACTACAATGATATCAGATGGGGCACCCCTGACTACTCAATCCATTATTGAAACGCCCCTGACTACTCAAGAAATTATTGAACCGTGCAATAGGCACTCTTATCTAAATTCTTATTATTGACAGAGAGATATTCAATTCGAACTTGGAGAGTAGAATTATGACTTGCGGGTTGAGTTCAGTTCCGCTCGCTAACGCACTTAGTCTATTTTTACCTTACTTGTTCTCTTGCTTGCTCTTTTACTTCTTTCATGTTAGTTTGCTGTTGCTAGTTGACTAGAGAAGAATGGCCTGTTCTCATATTTCTAGTACCTATGGAACAGGACTACTTGAATGAAACTATACTACTATAATACAACACCTCCGGCTCATCCAACTCGGGCAAGTCCAGTTGATTTCTTTGATTTTTCAGTTCAATGGAAAAGGCAAGTATGGAGTTTAGAAGCTAAAGGCGAGCTCGCTATGTAATGTATTTACCTTTCGACCCGTGTGATCAAAAGGATATTCTGCACTTCCGGCAGGATCAGTAGTTGGCGCAGGATCAGCTGCTGTAAGAGTTAAGGTTTAGGTCGGGTGCTTTTCAATCGGGAGAGGTTCGGTGTGCGACTTTAATCCTATGGCTGTGTGGGGTGGCTGAATCAATTCTTTCTTCCGCGCTAAGGTAAGTTGCACCCTAGAGTTACGAGTCAAAAAGCAGGTCTAAAAGGGAAGTTTAGTCAGAAAGTATAGTAGAGGTTGCCAGTACTGTTATCGTTTCATTCGTTGTCGATTCAAAAACAAGTGTAGTTCTTGTGCTCTAGTTGAAGTGAGCCCACCTTTAAGGATTGCTAGTATCAGATGTCTTCTTGTCTAGTAGTTACTTGGCTGGTGAACGAGTCCTGTGTTTGGGGTCGGTTACTTGCTTCAAAACTTACTCCTATATGCACCCCTCGACTCGCAAGTGCTATTTTACAGGTACTATTAGTTATACGAGCCCCTTGCACCTAAGCATTAAGTCTTATCTTATTTTGGAACAAGTAGTAGTACTGTTGAATACCAAACCAGTAGTAGAGTAGTTGAACTAGTAGTAGAGTAGTAGAATCAGTAGTCGTTTACAGAGCCAGAGTGAAGCAAGGCACAATGAAAAATACCGAAAGTAAGATAGAATCTTGAAGCAATTAGCAATAAGTAGTTTATAGGTTCGGTGCTCTAGCTCTAAGTATCGTTCGGGTCGATAACACCTCTAGTTGGTAACTTAACTTCTGTGTTGGCTTCTTTACTTGAGTTCAGGTGTTGGGCAAGAAAGAGAACTAGATGATTTGGCAAGAAATAAGTTAACTAGGTGGAATTCTTTGTGGCAAGAATAGATGTATTGGAGCCGAACCTGTAGTTGGCGAGAGGGGCGAAAACAGGTTCACTCTTATGTAAGCAAAGTGTTCTATAATACCCGGCCCGGCTAAGCATGCCTTTCTTTAAGGGGAGGAGCCTTCAGTATTCTTTATTTCTTTACGGACGGAAGAATGAGCCAGAGGAGAGTTATAGAAATCAGTATTTGTTGCCTAAGGTATAGGTGTATAGGGAAGGAAATCCTGTTTTGTTTGAGTTCAAAGAGCATAAGTGGAAGGTAGAGTTTGAGTTGAAGACCAGTCCCAGTCCCTTATTCTTATGAGTATTGGCGAACACAGTACTTTGTCTTTAGCTGTTGCTTGGCGGCTTGTCTACCTATCTGCTTGTTAGGGATCTTTCTTATAAGAATTCCACTCTCAAGTAGGAAAGGAAGAATTCCACGAGTGAGTCTAAGGCTATTCAGTCAGAATGCAACCCCGCCAAGTTGACTAAGAATTGTCCTAAGTAGTAAAAGAATGGAACTATACAGGACAAGAATGAAACGAGGAATTCCACTGTTCGACTACTACATAAAGAGTAGCCCGAGGAGGTCTATTGATCAAATCTATTAGCGGTGCCTAGTCAGTGAGGCAAGGGGTGAACTCAAAGGTGACCGAATTGATCACTTTTGAATCGGTCACTAGCTTGCTCATAAGTAGTTGTCGGCTTACTAGCCTAGTAGTGGGCTTCGGGCAATCGACAGTATTAGTAGCCAGGAGTTGGATGAGCCTGGAGTGCTAGTGTTTCAAGTCAGAATTCAGGTAGGAAGGTAGAAAACGAACTGGAGTTTTTAGTTTACAGTGAAAGAAGTTCAGTGCAGAATTGAACTAAGTAGTGCTAGAGTCTATTCAATAATAAATTAACTAGTACCTTTAACAGTGTATCAGAATGCAACTCAGGAGTCACAGAATAAAACAAGCCCCAAGTCGGGAGTTCTTGTTGAAAGTAGTTGACTATTTATTCTTATCGCTATTTAGAGTACCTATGGAATTATATCCCTAGTAGTTATCGGGCCAAGCTACTGGGCAAGGCCTAGAACACAACTGGGCCAAGACACGGATAGACCAAGTAAGAATTAAACCTCGCATAGGTAAGGAAGAATAGAACTAATGCCTGTTTCATACCGAGTGGAATCAGTATTTTTAGCCAGAGGTGGAGGATAAGAGCGAACACTAGCGGCAGGAGCTGAGCTAGCAAGTGCAGTTGATTCATAAGTTGTAGTTGTACTGTTCTGGTTTCATTCCAATACGCGGGGCTTGTCGGCTTGGCTCACCTGTGTTTATCAATTCCTTAAGTGTTCAGTAAATTATCTTTCCATTTTTCTTTAGTAGAGGACCGGTAAGTCCACTCTATTCTTAAAGGAAGTAAGGAGCAACCAAGCAACAGTTGCAAGAGTTCGGGAAGTAGAGAATTACCTGGAAAGCAGGGTGAGTTAGGTCGTAGAGATCATCACAAGTCCAGTAACCTTAGTATATGAGTGAAATTCTAACCTTAGTTGCGGAAGAGGTATAATGTAAGTATAAGTGGGTAAGTAACCCTGCGCTCTGAACCAACCCGGGGCCCAGTACATGCTCTTACTGAACCTATCTATCAAGTTTTAAGTAAACTCTCTTCTTTAGTACAGGACCCTCCCTTCTTAGTCCGAATGAAGTTCATTGTTGCCAGTTTACAGAGGAAAGAGAGGAACATAGGAACACAGGACTTCTTCATAACAGGAGCCCCGAAAAAGCCCCTGCTGCCTGCCTGGGATGAGCGTCCTCTGATCTAAATACGAGCTCCTATTTGCTTTCTTTCTGGAAATGAGCTAGCTTAACCCGCGTAAGGCTTAATACAGTCATGCTGGATCTCCATATTATTTATTCCCAGCTCAATTCCTGCTATGAGGGGCAAGTCCTATATGCGCTACACCGTATCCATATCTTTACTTCCAAGTTCAATTCTCACTTTCAGGGGTTTTTCTCCTAGACTATTTTCTTGCATTCCAGGTTTCGAGTTGGATTCCCCCTTATGTGTTTGATCTATCAGCCTGGGTTCAGTTCAATTCCAGCTATGGCCTGCGATTCGTTCTTGGGGATAAATAGTAGAAGGCTCACTGTTCTGTTCAGAGGGGTTTAATTAGTTCACGACGGAGGAAGATTCCAGAGATATATGCATCACACAAGAACCGACCGATACTTATTACCCACCTGGGCAAGCCTTTAATATCTTCCCATAGCATTAGAAAACTTCTTAATTGCCTTGCTTGTTCAACTCTATTAAAGGATACCATAGCGTTTTTTCATCGTAAAGTAAGCTCGAAAGAAGGATGTCTTTGGCGCAAGTGCAATTCCTGTTCTTTTCTCATATAGATAGATAGAATCCGCTATGCTCGGAAGGGATAGTGCTTTTATTGGCTCTAAGTAAGTTCACGGAGCGGGGTAACACCAATATCTTATTGAAGCATAGTAGGAAATTCATTTGTTGTGGACAGTTTCAGAGTCTCCATTAGCCATTTGGTATAAGAGGAGAAAAGAGCTGCCCGTAAGCCCTAAACATATGTATAGGTGTTACTTAGATAAAGATGGGTTTATGGCAACACCTAGTATAACAGATGGATTAATAGCTTTCTTAGACTCTCAATCAGGCGATAAAGCTTGGTCAAGTGCCTTACTCAATGCGCTAGGTTAAGGTTGAATAAAAGTGGTCCACCAAGTGGGTTCAGTGAGGGTGTCGCTCTAGCTCAAAGGCTTTAGCTCAAAGCTTATTATAGTGTTCAGGCGGGGAACCATCAAGCTCAGCGGGAATCTAATCATCTAGTACTGGTTCTTGTGAAGTGTAAAATGTAGGTTGAGGAAGAATAAAATATCTCAACAAGGGTATAAAGCAAGTTATTCTGCTCTAGTTTCATCATATTAAGAAGCCGAAACCGAATCGACTATCTTTTCTCCTGCGCAAGGAAAAGGAACTGTAGCAGAAGAATGAGCAGTGCTTGTTTAGTCTCCGAGATCCGTAGATGAAACATAAGCTAGTAGGAACAATAGAAGATGCTTTTGCTGTATTAAAGCAAAGTAAGATTAACAAAAGAAATGGATTCTTTACAATCATGGATTATATACTGGGCTGAGGGTGATATTAAAATGAATGAGTAGCACCACTAGGCTAACAGTAAGTTGTAACAATAAGATATAGTGTGCTAACTGAGATTAGACGGGTTTCGGTTCGGGTGCTCAAACAAAAGACAGAAGTAGGGTCGGGGAAGACAATAAGAATGGAGTGGCTTTAACAAGGAGTGGAATTCCGTATTGAAACAGAGTCTGGGCCCGATCATGATGAAACTCATTCTTAAAGATGCCAGAGAAGAGAAGAGAGATTGGCTGTTGACAGAGCCAGAGTTAGATTCAATGGAAAAGGTCTTAATTTCCCGACAAACAAGAGCAATAACAGTATTAGTAGCCAGCAGCAAGTAAGAAGTCTACAAGATCTGAGTAAGGATCCGGTAAAGCGGGAAGGAAATCGAGAAAGAAAGAAAGTAACTAAGGAGTGAAAAGAACCAGAGCCAGAGAGGGCGGGGCAGACTATCTTACAGGCAAGGAAGGAATGAAACTCAAGCAGAGGCCCTTATTGTAAGTTGCAGACTTCGAGTATAGATAGGAAATACTAGTATGCGAGGGAAGTCTAGTTTCAGTGAGCAACAGTCGGAGTTCTCGTTTAAGTGTTCGTTAAGTCTAGTAGTCCAGGTAGTCCCGGAGCTAAGGATTCTGTTTACTAAATGGGCACTGCTTCTCTCGACTCAGAATTGAACTAGTAATAAGTAGTTCCGTATTGCCTGTCGGCTTGGCCTAAGTAAGTAGTTTATTGCCTGTCAGCTTGGCCGTTGCTTGGCGTCTAGTAGTGACTTTAAGTCTATTCGTGCCTTGGCGGTCATTAGTAGTTACTTGGTGACTGAAACAACAGCTAGTAAGCCTTAAATACATGAAAGGCAGCCTCGCAATTGAGCTATAGCGTCGAGGCAGTGAGGTAAGTATTTGTTCTGAATTAAGACCCGAGAAGCATTAGTTCCAGGTTGAAAGTTTGCAAGGACAGTCTTCTAATGGGGGCGAGTCTCCAGATCAGTGGTTAAGGTATGTTTGGCACTTAGCTCTATTCTAGTTAGCCAGTGGCGGGATCAACAGCAAAAGTGTTTTTAGTTTGGCCCGGATTCTTATTAGCTCGGCGTTTTCCCTATTTCTATTCTAATGGAGCAGAGGGTGTTCGTAAGGTATTGCTGTCAGCAGGTGAAGTCTGTCTTTTGCTACTTCGGTTCTGTAGTTACTAGTTTAGAGCGCTGGGCTGTGTACTACGCCCTTATTCTTCTATTAATGAGTAACTACCAATGAATTAAGTCTTGTAAGCTTATAGGGGCTATGAAGTAGGGCTTAGTTAAAGGAGAGACATGCTCTATGTGTGAGTGTTTGGATTCTATGTTGCTTGTTTTAATCTTGTTAACCGCAGCTGATTTCCTAGTTTATAGCTCAATTCTTTTTCTGAATCTACTACACACTATTTCAATCAAGTTCCGATTGGTTTCATGCAGAAAGCAAGCCCGAGATCAGGTTCAATTAAAGTAAGCGCGGCAGGCCTAGGAAAGTGCAATACTTATTTAGATGTCAGAGTTCTATTCTAGTAGTTAGTAGTCACAGTCTTATTGGCAGTAGTTTCAGAGTGAGAGCCCTGAGTTGAATCTTTGTAATGAGGGTAATTTCCGAGAAGGAGCCAACTCTGAATTCAAAGAAGTAGTGTCAGTCCCAGCGTTAGGGGGGCAGTGTTCAAGTCTTAGAGTGAGTCGTCTACTTCCGAGTTCCTAGCTTGAGTCTTATTTCTGATTTGTATTCTTATTAGCAGTAGTCCCATTCTCTTATTTCACTGTTTAATTCTACCATTGTTGCGAAATTCCGTCTTCATTTCCAACTCCCTCTTTGCCACCTTCCATTCTTTATTTCAATTATGAGGCTTATCTTTCCATTGTAAGGCTTATGAGTTGAATTGCCTGTTTGTTGGGTAAGGCTTGTTAGCGGAGGAGGATGTCAGTAAGTCAGATTGGTTCTACAAGGTTATCAGACCGAGATAGAGTAGAGGTAGACTAAAGCTAATAAGTAAGGATCATAGGTGAACTACGGAATGAAAGCAAGGCTCATAAGAATTGGATTTCCCCCTGAGATACGGGAGCTATAGAGTTGGGATGGGAGCGGTAGTTTCAATCTGATAGTGACCAGATTTCCTTGTTTCAGTATTAGAGTAAGCAGTGGAACTCTTATCGAGGCGGAGGTTTTCTAACATAGTTGGTTGGTGCGCCGTATCATATCTGTATTCTTTATTCCCCGTTCCATTCTCCTAGGTAGTCGTTTTCTTCCCTCTTTTCTGTTATTGGCACTTTCCGTCTCAGAGCTGGCAGCTGCATTCCATTATTAGCCCCCAAGCATCAGTTGAAAGTTAAACAAGTAAGGGAATTAAACCAAAGAGAGTAGGCCCAACAATCGAACTAAAGAACTCAAATAGGCAGTGTCGATTTCATAGCGAGTATATAAAGGCAGTGAGGCAGGGTAGGCTCATAGGCAGCAAAGCAAGAATAAAAGAAAGGAACGTAAGCCTTAGGTTTTGGGGTGTACTAGTTTCAAAGCAAGGGCGGAATTAACCTAATTAGTATAGGCCTGTGAACCGGGTAAACACCACTTAGGATCCGTATTAGTCCGCTTGTCACCGGTTCGATTCTTTTAGTTAGTAGTTACAGGCCAAAAGCCAGGATAGTGAGAATAAAAGCGAGCAGTGGTAGTGTTGGAGTTTGGAGTTACAGGCCAATGGGTGAAATACATATTTTTATGCCGGGGTGAAAGCCTGGGGTCCAAGTTCAATCTGATAGTAAAAAGAGGTGCACTAAAGTCCTAGAAGCAGTCAAGTAATATCGATAGGGTAAAATCTGAATCAAAGGCTAGGGTTGCAGAACGAGAGACGGGAAAGGTAGTCTTTTCGGGAGTAGTTGGTTTCCGAGTTGCTTGTTTCAATCTTGTTACCCAGGCAGTAATTCCTTATGATAAGATAAAGTATGAGAAGCGCTGACTCAAGTCTGTTTTCCAGCAGGCTTGAAGCACCTTTCTATTAGGCAAGGAATCAGACTTAACTAAAAGGTATAGGCCGGCAATGTTGGGCACTATTCTCTTCTTTGGCTTTGGATTGTTACTTTAATTCTTTCTTACATGGGGAATTCTAATAAGTCGTAGTGAGATCCCCCGTTCGAGTTGGCTTCCCGGCTAGTGGGTTAAGTCGGATTAGGTACCTCGTCAATCCGGCTTCGGGGGTTGTGTCTTGGATTCTTGCTTGGTGGGGGGAAAGTCTTCTATTCTAGTCGTGTTCCGCCCCTGTGTTCTGTCCTAGTAGTTACCTTATACTGATATTCCTATGAAGTCTCATAACCTAGGGTATTAGTCTTAGAGCTAGAGCCCCTCGTCCAAGAATTAAAGCTAGGAGCAGGAGGCTATAGAGCTAACAAGCAAGAGTTGAGTTAATGAGTAACAGATCGAGAATGTTCCTCTCTCTTTAGTAAGAATAAGTAAAATAAGCAAGGCTCGGGCTACTATAGTTAATTCTTTATTATTAAATTCCTTCTTCTGAGTTCGATTCTTCTGTTGATGTTGAATTCCTTTATAGTTACATTTTGTTGGGCAGTGTTCAATTCCCTACTCCTTCCCTAGAGATATAGCGTTGTTATCACTAGTTTTATTCTGGATTATATTTCTAAAGAACAAGTATTATAAGCAGTCGTTATAATTTGATAGACAGGAAAGGAAGGCGCTAACTAAGGCATGTAAGGCAGGGGTGTTGAACAAGTAAGGCTTTTGGACAACTCAAGACAATTCTTAGCTGCGACTCTATATCCTATTACGAAATTATGTATTTACTACTCGGGAACAGTAGTTCAATTCCTCTGGGCATGCACCTATTATTCTATTACAGGGTTTAGTTCTTATCTCTCATTCCTCCTACCATTCCTTTACTACTTTCTTTCGTTCTTACTAAAACTATAAGTCTGACCACTACAACTATTGGTCTTCTACTGACCTAGATCAGACTCCTAGCCAGGGTGTTAGGAACAATATAGAGAATGCAAGCTGTGGGTGGGGTTTCAGAATTCTATAAGTGAGTTACAGACTCGGGGACGGGGTGTAATACTGGCTTTTTCATTAAAGAGCAAGACTTTAACTAAGGAGTGTAAGACTTCAAGTTTTAAACAGCAAACTTATCCGATTCGGGTGTTAAGAAGCGAGATCTGGAGTTTTTGTTTACAAGCCAAGGCTTTAAGGCAGTTGCTTCAATCTAATCAGTCATAGTTAAATCCTTGTTATTATTAGCTCAATTCCAAGTTTCCA
Organism: Musa schizocarpa; assembly: GCA_900464855.2. NCBI lineage: Eukaryota > Viridiplantae > Streptophyta > Magnoliopsida > Zingiberales > Musaceae > Musa > Musa schizocarpa. The sequence continues at coordinate 825,333 of LR890027.1, forward strand.
GTTAAAGCTACTAGGTATGTATAGGTAGCGTTTCAGTCTTTCTTTTTTGTGTCACATTTTCTCCTTTCTTACTGGGGTAATTAACTGACTTGCTTGTTCGATCCCCGGGTTCCAGTTTCTCCTTAAATGACTTATTCCTGTGTTTGAGTTTGAATCTACAACTTGTAAGTTTAAGTCTTGTTTACTTACCATAACATCCTTTTCTTATAGGTAGTAACTGCATTCTTAGAAGCAGTAGCGCTAGCCTTTCTCTTTATCTCAATGCCTCAGAGTTATGCCTGGTATCCTAACCTTATAGCTCAATTCCTAGTTTTGAGTGAAAGGTCCTATACCTGAGTTCTTTGTTTTAGTCGTTGTTGGGCAGTGTTCAATCCTATGGCTCTTGTTGAGCAATGCTCAATTCTTTATTAAAAGTAATAGCTTGGGTACAATTGAATTCTTATCGGTTAGGTAGTAAATCCTTGTTAGCAGTGGTGTGATCCAACAAGCAACGCCCATAATGTTGCGCGTTAGGAGCCTTGCGAGTTCAATTCGCATCGATATTGGTGTTATTCCTGTTAGCTGTGTGTGGATCCCTATTATTATTGTAATTCCCGTTTATGAGGAACAGCATTATAAGTACTAGTTACAGGTTAAAGTCAAGGTAGGTAGAGTGAAAGGAAAGGCAATAAAAGGCTTGTCGGGCTCATAAAGGGCAGCTGAGTTTTATTCCAGGACTTATGAGCTTACTTCTGATTCTTATGACTTATACCCTAGATGCACTACATAATACCAATACACTAGATCGGCATATTCACCTCTAAACAAGCAGACAAGTCACTATAAAACACAGGCAAGAAACTAAGTAAGTCAAAGAATAGTAAAGGAATGCGTCCGGGGATTAAATAAGAGATACGGCATTCCACTCAGTAGTGAAATAATTACTAGTCTCGAAGAATGACGAGTCTTTTAGGGAATGTAGTCAGAGTGAAAGAAAGTAGCCTAGGGCTGATAGAGAGGGTAAGTAAGGAGTACTGCTTGGACTACTGGGTTTATTTCTTGTTATGTCATATTGGTCCGGTCCTTCATTCTCTAACTACTGATTACGTGCCGGGGCAAGGCAATAAGGCTGCATTCTCGTACTACATTAGGATCGACGCCTCCTGCGCAACTTAATCATTCTTTTCATAATTGAATTAGGTGCCTTCTTGGCAGGGATGTACTCACCCTAGAGTTGATATACGCATAGAAACAAACTAAGTTCTAACGGTGGAATTAAACTAATAAGTAGGGAATGAAATCGATACTAACAAGAATAGAACAGCTACTGACAATAATGGAACTCATAACTAAACACGGGTCATAACTAAACACAGGAATTGTTCTCATCAAACAGGATTGAACTTACCCTTCCTTGCTCCAACTCTAACTACCCTTGCTTGAATTCTCTTATGCCCGAGTTGGTGTCTAACACACTTGGTGAACTTAACAAATTCATTTGATTCTTTAAACACCGATCCTTGGGTTCAAACTTCTACTAGAAGGAATGTAGCTAGGACATACAAAAGAATCGAACCACTCTATCCGAATTGAACTACTCCCGATAAGACTTTACTATTGGAAAAAAGACTAGAGCCAATGCTTCTAATACCAGAACTAAAAACAGGTAATCCAAACGAGGAACTAGGCTTTAACAACTGCATATGAACCTGCCCTTCCTGTCCTGAATTCTCTAATTCTTCCCCTGCATAATAGAACTACTGTCAACAGGGCTTTAACCAATACTAACAAGAAGCAAACTCTAACCAGGTAATTAAACCAGTGCCGATTGGACTTTAACTACTCATAGAAAGAATGAAAATACGAAAATATTAGATGAAATAAAAGAAATAAAGAATATATGCAGTGGACATAAACAGGGAACTAAGGGTCTCGGAATGGAACTACTGTGCTACTAAGCATCGAACTGGAAACTGGGCTTCTGCTGTTCAGCGGTAGTGAGTTGAGCTCCACTTTATCTTAGACTCTATCCCTTTACTTAAATTATGACTTGTGCCTCGCTAGCTTCACATTGGCGCTACTGATCTCAATGCCCTATCTCTTGATTGAAACAAAAATAGCGTCGACAGTCTTATATATTGGGGGAATGGAATCAGGCTGAAAGCACCCTATGTGAATACTACTACTAGCTATCAGGTTTAACCACTACCTTCTAAGAAATAACCCCTCAATACAGAATCAACAGAGAACTCGACTCATAAGTAGCAGACCTAAACGCGTAAGCAAGCCAGCCATTCCTTTCAGAAAGTCTTTAGTTCATTATAAGGTTTACTGTCCTGTTTCCCAGGCTTACAACCCTCCCCACACTTCAAAGCTTCCTTTCCTTGCTTAGAGCGCGTTTTTGTATTCCTATCAGGATCTCAATTCCTATGTTTGGGTTTGGCTCTCTTGTCTTTGATTCTACCATTCCTTAACCTAGATCTGCTGTCCCCTTTGCTTGCACTCCGACACTGCTCTATCTCTTCTTACTGAACAATACCCTTAATTATGATTTCTGGATTTGCTTGTTTGTTCATTATCTTATATTATATGTTCGAGGGCAAAGAGATCAAAGAACTCGACATGGACACCATATCCCACTTACTTAGCTTAATTATATACTTAGTTTCATTCTGATTGTTCGAAAGTCATTAGAATATGATAGATAAGCAACTAAACTCGGTCAGTGATATCGGAGGGAATAAAACTAATAAGTAGAAGAATAAATAAAGAAGTTACAGAATCCAACCCGTAGGCACAGTAGACTAACGCGCAACATTAGTAGTTGCTTGTTGGCTTCAACGGTGCCTGGAACCTTATTAGAATTTCTGGCTCTTTGTTAGGTGTTACAGGCCGATGCTTGGGTGTTACAGGCTAATACCACCGATTGGCTGCTAAGGGATAGAGTGAAGCTCTCAAGGGTCAGATCAGAATGAAACACAGGGTAGCTAGTATGGGACGCTGGGCTATGTACTCAGACTATTGCTATGTAGCTAAGGTATCTAACGACTACTCGCCCCTACTAGAATTTCTGAAACCACTAACAAAGAAGGGAGCTGGGCAGTTCTAGAATGATTGTGCGTAGGTAAGAATTGGCCAAAGAGTCCAAGCCTGACAATGGTGTTACTGAGACTTCACCCGCTGCATCTAAGACTGTTGCTTTTGCTACTGATTCTTTTTCTGTTGGGGTCGCTGTCTTAAGCGCGTGCTTCCCGGACTGCTGCTGCTAAGTGATAGACTAAACCAAGGGAGTCCAAGCCTTACCCCATGTAGTTAGGGTCTCTAACCACTGCCACTGAGAATAGAGCTAACCAGTTACAGAATACCTAAGGAAACTAGCAGACTTCAACCAGTGAGTCACAGAACGGAGCTATGCAGTTACAGGCTTCGACTACTACTATCAAGACCGAAACCAGTGCTGGGCAGACCGATGCTAGTGATTAAGAAGGAACCCGGGTAGACGGAGAGTTGAACCAGTGCATCCGAGCCTGATGCCGGGTATGGGGAAATTGCGGTCTTCTGGTTCGTGTGATAAGAATCAAAGTAGTCAATAACAGACTCAAACTACTCCTACTAAGAATGTGACCCCCGAAAGAATGGAACTGACACCAACAAGAATCAACCCCTTTTGGGCTAAGACCGAAATCCCTACAAGTAAGAATGCAACACGGGGTAGCTGGTATGGGACACCTCCCCTAGGTTATCGGACTGTTGCTAGTGGTAGTAAGCCTGTAGCTAAGGTATCTAACTCACACCGATCAGACTGGAGCTAAGGAGTAAAAGAATCAAAACACTGACAAACAGACTGACCCAAGGGAGTTACAGACTACAACACCTCCACAGAGGACTGAAGCTGGGGAGTCGGGGACAAAGACTTCAACCCACACCGATCAGACCAGTTTCGTTTGAGGCCTTGGCCCGAGTTCCTTGGTGAACCAAACCATATGCCTCAGAATGCAGCTAAGGAGTGAAAGAATAGACCTAGGCGAGCAAGCCTGATATCAGTGCCAGCAAGAGTGCAACCGGGGAGCTAGCATTTGAAGCCAAGTGCTTTGTTCGGAGGTTATGAATAAGTCCACCAAGCTACGTAGTTAGTTGGATTCTGGTTGTTGCCCGGTTAAGGCTGTTACTAGACCACCGATTCCCCCAGTACTTGTTTCTTGGGCAGAGTCAATTACTTGCTTTGAAGCTAGGTCATAGATCTTTGTTGGCTTAGAAGCGAGGTATCCCGAATTAAGTTAGTTAATAGGAGCCGAGCCAGCTGCTTGTTGAAATCAGTATGAGTTTACAGAGTTTAGGTCGCCATCCCTTGTTTCATATCCCGAGTTTCATCATATATAAAGAGAAGATCTCTCATTTAGTATGGGCCGAGCAAGGAGCAATGTCATTATTTTTCTGGTCGAATAGAGATAGCACTGGGTAGGCGATAGGGAGGTTAGAGTCTCTATCAGTGCCAGTTAGGTCTTAGAGATCAGAAGAATGGCCTGTTCGAGTTTGTAGTATACGCTTGCCGGTGACAAAAGTATCTTTCTGTTCTGGCTTGGTAGAATCTTAAATAAAGAGTTTAGGTCGGGTAGTAAAAAGAGAGTCCCTTCTTCGGGTAGTAAAAAGAGAGTACCATCTAGTTCTGGTAGGGCTAGGGTATTGTAATCAAATGAATCAATTTTATCAAATCATAGCCAAGTAACGGATAGACAAGCAACGGCTACGCCGTTGTGCGTCAGTGGGACAAATAGGTAGTCATTAACAAGTTATAAACAAGTCCTGTGTTCGTGTTACGCGGCAGTGCCGCTAGTTGAAGAAAACCACTCATATTTCTAATGGCCCTTTTCTATACTAGTCAGGAAGGGAAAAATATAGGAGAATTCTATCTCTTCTTATATAGGTGAATTGGCTTTGCCCCCGCATCTACGCATCCAGTAGTAGACGAGTAGTTCAGTAAGAGAAGAGACCAACTCCTTGTGTCGAATTACAGAATCAAACTAGAAAGTAGGAAAGGAAGAATTACTGAATAAGAGGTGAGCTAGTCGGAAAGTTAGAATGGAGCTCATGCAGCTAAGAATAAAACCGGTGAGTCAAATAAGGGAAAGAATCCAACCAGTGCTATAGATCTACTATAACTATAAGATCAGAATCGAGCTAGTCAACATCAGAATGAAACTCATATTACCAATCCTATTCTCTATGACCAGAAACCAGAGACCATAATTGATCTACTTAGAAATGCTGTATTTCTAATTCGGAGATGTTTTTCATGTCATTGACCATCAAACAACTAAAGTTAAGAAATAGCTCCTTTCTGCCTAACATCTTTACCCTAACCCGACCTCCCTATCTTTTTTTACTTTACAGAATTCCACTAGCTGAGGGCAACTATCCCTCTTTCTTGCCTACTAGCTCACCTCTCCTCTTAAGCCTGATTGACTAGAAAACTAAATAAGTGATGAAATAGTTCATTTCTGCCTATCATCTTTACCCTACTGCTCTGCTCGGCTCTTAACATCTTCTTGCTCTGCTCTTAACTTCCTCTTTCCGAACCTTGACTTCCCGCTGAAAAGCCGATACCTGATATCTGTGTTCGCCCCTATCTTTCCTGTCTGGGAACTCCGCTAGGCTGGTGTACTTACTCGGGTAGTGTTGTTTTGGGTTGCTACGAAAAATCCCGTGTTTTGGTGAAGTGGAATGATCTGGTTGACTTACTTTCTTGTTAGGGTGGTAAACCGACTTTCTTGTTAGGGTGGTAAACAGACTTGCTTGTTGGGGTAGTTAAGGGATAGGCTGGTTTAGGGGTCGGCTGGTTTACTTACTTGTTTAAAGAAGTGACTAGGGGTCGGGTGGTTGACTGACTTAGTTTACTTACTTAGGTAGTAAAAAGAGAGTACCATCTTTTAGGCTCGGGTCGGGTGTGAGTGAAAAGAGACTCCCCCTTATAGTAAGTGAAATAATGAAGTAGTTGCTTTGATGCGAGGTCTACTTCCGTAGTTGCTTGTTTAGTAGCAGTATCATAAGCTGGATCATAAGTAGGAGCCGGGTAAAGGCTTTGTTGCGAGGCGATATAGGTCTAATTCTTATCTTAATGAAACTATGAGTGGTTAGTTTAGACAGAAACCAGAACTGGAGTCGTTAGTTGACAGAGCAGAGGGATATCTTGAGTTAGATGAGCCGAATGCACTGTATTAGTTTACACAGGACAGAGAAGAGGAGAGGGAAAGATATCAAGTTTAGTTTGAAAGGTCGAATTAAAGAATTAGTTTACAGAGCGAACACTAGCTGCCCTAGTTTAGTCTTCCGTTGACACCCTTAGCACAACTAAAGTAAGCGCAACCCAAAGAAAAGTAGCTTATTACTTAAAAGACTCCTTCTGAAGCGCACTGAATACGAGTTTAGTTAGCCGTTGCGCAATCTAGTGTAAAGTGGTGATTTGGTCGAATCTTCCATTCTTAATAGAGCTCGATAGATTCAGAGATGTTTCTGTCTGTTCGCTAAAAGTTGGAAAAGTCAAACTGATAGGTTCAAAAGACAGAGGTAGGTTGGGTTGCCAAAAGACAGAGGTAGGTTGGGTTGCCGAAGGATGGTTATCGGTTCAAGCACTTAACTCACTTCAGAATGGAATTTGGTTGTTCCATTGCTTCTGAAACTCCACCACTTGCTTAAAGAAAATAAGCGCTTTATTGGCAGCGGAACCCTTTATTACTATGTTGGCAGGTAAACCCAACACTATGCGGAACCAGACTGCTAACTCAAAATGTAGAATATTGGATTTAGAAGCAGCATTACTTAAAAACGAAAATGTTGACTGTGCTGACTCAACGCACCCTACTACCCCGCGCAACAATTAGGATAGGCACCCCGGAAGTTCTCCTGTACGTTACTTCTTGTCCTTGCTTGTGTTCTGTTATAATAGTGACTTCTTGCCGCTGTAAGTTTGGGTTACTCTATTATAGAAGAATGTGACTCATATTGGAATTTAGGGCACTTAGAAAAGCATAGAGTCAGGAGTAAAGTGAAGAAATGACATAATAAGGTGTACTCTCCTCCATTCTTTGAAAAATAATATCCATCTTTGTTTGCTTTTGTGAAGCATATAACTTTTCTCTTTGGAGTAAGTAGTTAAAGTAATAGCTTCCGAGGTAGGTAACTTTTGCACATTATAGGTGCATGCACTCAATGAATGAGAGACAAGCTGCGGTAACAGAACAAACAATTGGGGTAGAGAACAAGCTTTAGGCAATAATGTAGTACTTGTGAGTCATAGGTGTTTTGTTACTTAGTGACTTTATAGGAGAGAGATATAGGAGAGAGAAGAGAACAAACAAGGGCGCAAGAAAGGGCGAACTAACGCGTCACTCATCAATAAGCAAGCTGTTCTATTATTCTTCTCTATAGCATATGCCACTTATATGAATTGATTACTTTACTGAAAAGAGGCAGGCCCAGTAAACCTTTAATGGAATTTACCCCCTTCCTAATATAGATCATACAGTCACTTCATCACTAAACACCGAAACTAATGCACTTTGGTTTGCTTTGGCAAACTCACTTATTACTTGTTGAATGAAATGAAGTCTAATATAGAACATCTTAACCTAACGGAAACTGGCTATTCATTCTCGTCGACAACACCACTACTTGCAGCACTTGCAGCTTCACAGACTTCACCGCTTAACCTAGACTTGATATTTGACCTCGAGTTTAAAGTGTAGTAGTTTGAGAAGCAAGAGAAGGGCCAAGCTGCGAAAGGTAGAGTTGCATTGTCACGCGAGGTATAGGATAAAGAGGTAAAAAGAGGTATACATATGAGTTAGGTGTTATATTCAATACAGTCCACCTGAGTTAGATTCGTATAAATTCACTTACCTGATTAATTCTTATCCGCCAAGCATATACTAAGAAAAGGGAGTTTTAGTCGAAACAGAAGTCAATGAATCAGTATAGCTTCAAGGTAGGTAGTTGATTTCCCTGTTAGTTGAGTAAGTTTGATCGGTAGTATTGAGATTAACTCGGTATTCTATGAGTCAGTCTGTATTCCGTGCTCGCCCCTTATTAGCTGTAGGGCTTTTATCATAGTCATAGCTGGCAGCCTTAGTGGTAGGAAAAGCAGTCCTTTAGTCCGCGGTGTAATTCCCTATTGCTTGCTCCTATCTTGTTAGCTGTGATTTCATTCCCGTAATTGCCTTACTTGTTTGATTCTCTCCCGTATACGCTATATCTCATCAATAGAGAAAATCCCCCATTTAAATAAGAATAAGAGGAAGGAGAGGTAGACTAGTAGGCGGTAGCGCTAGGTTTAAAGCAGATAAAGTGAGCCTCTAATCCAATAAAAGGAAAGTCAAGCCTAGGGGCGAGGTTCGAAGTAAGTAGTTATAGGTTTCAATCAAGGACAGACAGTCTAATAAGTTAAACACAAACAGATATTTTAGATCCGGTAGGGTGGGCTATGATAAAGGAAGAGCTTACTAGGAAGCAGTGGTTCAACTCCTTCTTATTGGTCTTATAGGTCTTTGTAGTGTAGACCAATATACTTACTCATTAGTTTTCTTACCTATTATAGGATGAAAGTATTGAGGTAATTAGTATGAGAACGAGATCGAGGAAGTGGTGGTTTGAAGCTAATGAATGAGCAACAGACCTATAGTTAGTAGTGGCGGGCTTTAAGCAAGTATTGTGAGTTTGTTATTTATTAGGGAGTGTTCTAGGTTTAAACACGAGAATGGGAATACTACTAAGGGAATACCACTAACGAGGGGCAGTCTACCTTGTTACCCTCGACAAGAATGGAAGACAGGAAACCTGATAGTGAAATACAGATTTGAGTTTTGGATAATAACATAAGATAAATGAATGGTATGGGCAACCTCAATAATAAAAGTAGGAATGACAGAGGAGAGGAGTGGTTAGTTGACTTAAGTTTCAAGTGTCGTTTAAGTGCTCGTTGGCAGTGAGTTAAGCCTGAGTTTAGTGAGCTCCATTCTCGTAATGTGGGGAAACACTCTTTCACTCGTTAGCTTCATTCCCTAACTACTAGCTCTGATACCTTAGTTACCCATACCTATAGTAGTACCTTAGCTACATAGCATCAGTAGCAATACCAGTAGTACAAATACCTAGCATCAGTACCAGTAGCACCGGTTTAAGACCTTAGCTGCATAGCAACAGCCTGTAATGCCTAAGCACCAGTCTGAGCATCATTGGTTATAACCTGGTAGGGTGCTGAAGCCTTTTCCTCGTGTACTACAGGACTTGGGACAGGAGTTACAGAATCAAACAAGGTAGTGGAAGCCTTAAAACCAGTAAATCTTAGAATGAAACAAGCCGGCCGGAAGTAGCTCTTTTACCCTTAGCATCTAACGTCGCAAGCCTCAAGCTGGCTTGCCAGTGCTATAGATCTACTAAGATCAGAATGAAACCATTAATAAAAAGCGAGGAATGTGGCACGAGTTGAGAATGGAGCTAACCAATTTCAGAATGAAATGCTTGGGGTGGAGTCTCATAATCGTTACACAAAATGGAACGGGTGCTAACAGGACTTCAACCAGCCACCGAGCAGAGTGGAACAGTGCCCCAACAGACTCCAACTCATATGACTCAGAATCAACCTAGTCAGTTACAGAACCAAACCTTGGTGTGGTATTTCAAGGGGGCGCTAGGGTTCACTCGGACTGAAGCTGGTGAGTTACAGGCTCCACTCACAGCTAACAAGGCTTTCAACGCGGGGCGGGCGGAAAGGGACAAAGAACCAAACCTAGGAGTGACAGAATGAACCAAAGAATAACAGCCTGAAACAAGTGCCACTCAGAATGTGACGCTGCCTCGGCTGCTAAGTTCAAAGAGCTACTCCGGCCGGGGAAGTGGGTAGGCTCGGCCTGAAAGCAAGGGGAGCTAGCTCCGACTGAAACAAGTGCCACTCAGAATCCAACTCGGCTGTTGGGCTGCTAAGGCATAGAATGGAGGGCTAGAGTAAAAGAATGTCCCTCACAGGCACAGAATGGAGCTCCCAAAGATCAGACTTCAACCGGTACCGACAAGAAAAAAACCACTGCTGACAGGACTGAGGCACCTAACAAGGAATGGCGGTAGTGAGTTACAGAATGGCAAAGTGCACAATCAGCCTGAAAGTGAGGACAATGAGAATGAGAGTGGGTAACTAAGGTCTTAACGCAGTAGCAGCGAGAATGAAACCAATACTAATAAGAACCGGTAGCTGCAATGCCGCTATTAATTAGGACTCCGGAATAACTGGGTATAACGTATTTATTTGACCAAAACAGCTGCCGCCTTCCCGCTCACTGCCGCGCCACATTAGTAGTGGCTTGGCCGTGAGTAGTTGCTTGGCTGTTTGTAGTAGTTACTTGGCCCCTACTGGAAGGCCTGGCCTGATTGAAATGCTCTTTTCACGAGGCTCCTGCCCCTAGTGTTCTGTCAACAAAATACTCTTATGAATTCTGCTTTCTTGCTCTAGTACTGTGACTGATGTATCTGCTCTAACAGCTGACCTTGCCGACCGATACTGTTACTACCTTGGTCATCACCTATGTCTTCCAATTCTATTCCTCAGTAGTTTTTGCTTGGCCCGATCCTTTACTTCTTTAGAGGGTCCGCTTGGCCTCACTACTATAGTTACAAATCCAGTAGTTGCAGTGATTGGCTTGACCGAGTTTAATCAGTTATCCTTAATAAGAACATATACCTAATTGAGTATGGGAATAGTATAGATCAGATCCAAAGAAAGGGAACTCGTTTCTCACTTTTTGGAATGTTTTTCAATTAGAAATTATTTAACCACTACTCAGGTAGTTGCGGCGTTAACTGGGCCCTCTCTTTGCCTTTACCTGCTTGCCCCCTTGTTGGATCTGTTCTCGTATAGTTTCATCTGTTCTCGTATAGTAAGTAGAAGAAAAGACATAGCTTGTTCACCCTTTCGCCCGATATACCCGGATTAAAACCCTTCTTTTGAGTCCAGTGTTTTAGGGCTGATTGATACGGCAGGGCAATTCATAGTTACTAGTGGCATTCTTAGTCGCCTAGTATAGTTTACTTTTGAACTCACCCCTCGTAGTAGTTGTTACTTGTATGCTTGTCGACTTGTCTAGTAGTTGCTTGCCCTTCGATTAAAGTTGTCGTCTTGGCTGTAGCAAGAGGGGAAGGATGCCTCTATTCAATACTACTCGTTGGGGATTAAACTCTGACAACGGATTCTTGAACTCCCCTTTCTGTAGTGGTTGGTCACTCTGGCAACCTCGACTAGCGTGACAATTCTGACTAGCTGAATTCGGCTCCTATCTCTATTTGTAGCAGTTACTTGGTCATTAACAGTTTCTTCTTCTTCAACAAACACCCGAACTTCACTTTGAAACTAGAATGACCTTACTTTAGAACAGGAACTGGCTATTCTACTTACTTGCGAAAAGGGAAAGCACCTTAACCTTACTTGAGAACGAACAGAGCTTTCTGGTTCCCTTGCGCAACGGCTAACTCAACTTCCCTTCCCGCGCCGCCAATTCCATTCTTTGTTTGGAGGTAACTGTAGTATAACCTAGTAATCACACCTATAATAATTGACCTTCATGCCGGGGAAACATAATCAGATACACCACAACCCTCCCTTCACCGTAAGTCAGTACTATCTTATTTCCTTTCCCACACCTAAACTATATTCTTGCTTGCCCAGCACCAAAAGAGACGCCTTTACTAGCTTAGATTTGATAAGCACTCGAAACACCACTTGATGATTCTTCACCGACCTAAACTGAACTTGCTGCCGACTCTACTAACTTAAGATTCTTTAACTTGACTTAACCGGGATTCCTGAGTAAAAGACTGTAGTGGTAGCTTGCCAGGTGACTTCCATTGCCTACCTCTGTTAAGGGGAATGCGCTACATCTATCCCTTAGATTCAATTCATTAGATAGGGTAGGGGCCGAGCTACGTATAAACAAGCAACTTTTGTTGAGTAGGATAACCCATGTTTGTAGCATTGCCTAGTTAAGAGATAAGGCTTGTTGACTTACTTGCTTGTTAGAGTAGTTGTGGAATTCCTATACTCTGCCTAAGGTAGTAGACTTAACATCTTAGGAATTAGGAAGCAGCCCTGCCGCGCAACTGACGTAGTTGCTTGTCTCACAGAAAAATAGCTCATCTTTCCCGTGTACTGACTAAGTTGGAGGAAACTATATATCACATCATATAGGAACCGGATTTAACAAGAACCAGAACAGGACTACCGGTCTTAAACTCTAACTCTCACTGTCTCTTTTCTCTTGACCCCAACCAAAGCCTAACTCTAACTCTTGCATACCTCTCTAGCTGCCCTATTATTAAGTCTGCTGACCTTATAGACCCAGCTGAACAGCTGACCTTGATGGTTCCCTTGCCGACGCGCTACCCACATTAGACTCCTCCGGTTCACTTGATTTCTTTCCTTCAAACAAAACTTCCCTTTAGTGGCTCTAACAAAGACAGATGCAACAGGACTACTACTAATACAACAAATACAGATGAAACAGCCCCAACTTCAATCTAGGGCAACTAGACCTCCAGTAAGTTAGGATTCCACTAGAACAGGGAACTGGCTATTCTCCTCTTGCAACAGTATCTTATCTTGTTAACCGAGCCCTCCGTGGGCATTCTCTTCGGCGGCGGTATAAGATTAAACTTGCACTGCTTCCTCGCCTCCTACTAAATCCTCTTTAGCTAGTGCTCTGTAAACTAATACTGATTCAACTCAAAACTAAAGTTCTTGTTATCCCTTCATTCTTCTCCTCTTTTTTCCACCTAAATTCTTATCCTCTGTTTGATACCTGGCCACAACTACTGATTCAACTTTACCACTCCAATCTTTGACTACTGAGTTAAATTATTCACTGAGCTTCTTTCACTGCTAACTCTCCCCCTCGGTCTGAAACAAGAACAGGATTTCTTTACCACTTGCATTGCAGCACTAGCAGCTTACGACGGAACCCTCTTTTCTCTAGGACCTAACTCCCTTATATAGGAGAACTTATTCCACTATTCACTGACCCCGACCTCTCCTCTAACTCTAAACTCCTGCCAACAGGGCTCTAACTCAAAAGAGAGGATCAAGTCGCTGTCAACAAGGCTTGAAACTAAAACGGAAATGCCCGAATCACAGTCTTAGGCACGTCCAACTTCGCTTAGGCTACTTCCTGGAATCCAGACTTCTGAGTTAAAGAACCGAGCTACTCTATCAGAAGCCAACTACCGCTATTAGAACTAACCTACTGCTACTGAAACCAATGATATCGGGACTGACTCTTGAGCTGCTAATCGAAAATCTGACCTTATTTACTTGGAAACTAGATCTCTACTTTAAGCCTACCCTTCCCTACTTCTGTCCTACGCACTTATACAATACAGATGAGATTTTCACTAATGCCCTTTATTCTTTAGCTACTCTACCTTAGCCTCGAACTACTTACCACATTTCTTTCTTTAGTTACTCATCGCTATTCTGACTTTTTGGTTTGAGTATCCTACTGCTTCCTCGCTTCCCGCGCTACGGCTTATACTATACTTATTACTTACATTATGTATTGCCCGGTTCCAACTACCCGGGTCTACTGCTACTGGTTTGGATTCTCTAGTAGCTGATCTCAATGCCTTCCCTGGCAAACTCAGAAGTAAGCCAACTACTAGATATAAAGAACAGAATGAAACACTAAGAATTATACTCCCAACTAGCAGACTGAAAACACTGATAAAAGAAATTGAACAGTGCCCCGCTAACCTTACTCTCAAACTCACAACCCTTATTTGATTTCTGACCTTAGATGCGCTGGACCGTGCCCATATTCTACTTATATGACGTTTGATTCCAAGTGCTCTTGCCTATTCTAAGTACTAATAGACGCTTAGAACTAACTATACCTAGGAGTTGACTTCTGACTTATGTACTATGGGCCCTGACGACTAAAACAAGTGTTGACAAGAGCCATTCCTCGATCTAAGGCGAACTATCCTTCTTTCTTGAACCACTGCATTGGATCCTGTCCTAGTGCTTCTGAGACTCTAATCTAGAATAAGTAAATCAACTAGGCCTGCTACCACTGATTAACAAACCTGTCCTTCCTGATAGCAAATCTAACTTTACTGGCTCCAAGGCTACCTCTCCTACAGACAATACTTTAAATAAGAACCCAAGCTGTAATTACTAATGGAATAATGAAACAAGTAACCTTGAATGGAACTTCTGTTGACAAGGCCCCCTAGCAACTAGGGCCTAACTTAACTAACCAATAGTGAGAATGGAACCAGGACATAAAGGACTGTGAACTCACAACTATAGGAATGCCCATTGGAATACCTAGAATAATATAGAATTTCTCTTGCCCCTAGGAGAATAGAAACCCGGCGTATGAGACTGGAAACGCTTATAAACTAAGTCTACCGCTACTTGCTTGGAAACTGACACCCCAGAGGGGAGGAATATAATAATAATGGAAATACTACCGGAAAGAGTGGAACTACCAGCCAGCAGCTGACGCTGCCCTTACTTTACTGTCTTTTATTCATGGACAGGACTGCTTCATCCCAATACATATCTCCTCCATATAAGTATGTCGCTACTACCATTAAGTAAACTGACTACTGATCTCATACGGAAATGAAGTCCACTAATACTGATCTAAAATCTGTCCCCCTGTCCAGCGCTAACAGCCTAACTATCCCTGTACCTCAGGCTGCGACTAGTGCTTCTCGGGGGCTTACTACCCTTATTTGTATTATGTAGTAGTGACACTCAAGTCTGAAACTGCTCCCTGGGATTAAAAGTTGATCCTTTTTGGGTGCTAAAAGGATAAGAGCCATAAGAAAAAGAGTCAAACTAAGTAGCAAAAGAAGGGGCCACTCCAGTAGTAAAAAAACGAGTCCCAAGCATCAGAATGAACCTGGGGCACCCTCGCTTCTATTCTCATTCTCCAACCCCAACTCCTATAACTACTACTCTTCCACTCGTGTCTCTAAGGTTCACTCCAAGTATGACTCGACCGTCTTTCACCCTTGCTTACTCCCAAGCAACGCTTTCTTCTTGTATTGATACATAAATCAAAAGTAAGTCTGGAACTACCTTCTTATAGTCTTACTTGCTAACCCTTGCTCCTTCCTTATACTACGATTATTTTGATGAGAATATACCTTATGATATTATGAGAATATACCTTATGAGATACCTTATGCAGTAAACTCATACACCAATGAGCAGGTACACCAATAGGAATAAGGAATGAGGATAAACAGTAGAAGACCGAACTCTAACATAGTAATCAAGGGCGGGATCACAAGAAGAAAAGACAGGAAAGCCGGGTTTATGTCCCAGTGTTAAAGAAGGAGTTCCCAGATTCATGCTTATAGGTAGTATAGTTGGCTTCCCTATATCGAGTTAACGTGGTAGAAGCACCCTGTTCTGTTCTATACCATAGTATAAGCACCTGTTCTGTTCTATTCGTTAGGGTCAGTAGCTTTGCTTATTCTGACTTCTAAGTTTCAGTCCTTTTGTACAGGGCACTGTTTCGTCCTTGCTCTTATGGATTCCATTCTTTCTACAGGGGGTAATGCTCGATACAAATCTCCAACGGAACTTATCCTACGGCTCTAACTCCAGTTTACAGAAAGCTCCACTTGCTTGTTCTCCACCACTTGCTTGTTCAGCTGCCCACCTACCCTAAGCTTGTTTGCGCTGTATCTAAGACGTTGATTACTCTTTGCTTGTTCTCGTCCTAAGATACTCAATCTACAAATTGCTTGCTTGTTCTCGTCCTAAGATACTAGATACTAATAATCTGAGCTTTGCTTCGAACTCCCTAAGATACTACTTCTAATCTGAGCTTTGCGCTGTTCAAACTCATGCTATACAAAAGAGTACTAAATGAGTTTAGTATTGCCATGTCTTACTTTAATAATTGAAGATAGTGTGCTAGCAGTAAAGAGAGTTGTGTGTGGGCCTGTGCTCAGTAACCCAATTAATTCATTTTTTCTCTCTAACAATAAATATGAGATAGGAAGAGGAACCTACTGCTTCTTTAACTAGAATAGAATTTAGTTCACTGAAATCAACTCGCTAACTTTGTGCTGACATATAGACATCTTTCGTTAGAGTAACAAAACTTCCTTACTGCAGCAACTACTAATAAGGGCGCAACTCGGTGTGTGTGTGTAGGATCCGTTGAGAGACTACAGTTATGGACTCGTATATGATGCTCTGACCGTCCATAGCAAACTTCTCAAATAGGATTCCACGAATTATACGACAATCCTCAATCTTACTCAACGAAACCACTGCCCTTCACCCAATACAACAGCAATAGGGACCACACTCTCCTCATTGTGAAGTCAAACAAACAGGAATTGGAATATAGCTATCATGTGCACAACTTATATGAGCAGAATAGAATAGCTTTCTGGGCTAGACTCAAACACAAAGAGAGAGAGAGAAAGAGTTGATTATTCTGGCCTAGACTCAAACACAGAGAGAGAGTTGATTAGGGCTAGACTTAAAAGACAGAGATTACCCCTAAAATATTACTGCTTACTCTAAGCTCACAGGACAGAGGCAGCTGCACAACGGATCCTCTACTCACTCTAGGCTATACTTTAGTAAGGCAGCTCGGTTAGAGAGTTAAGTATTAGACAGCTCGGTTAGACGAGTAAAGTTGCCAAGCCAGCCTTCCTTCTATTCTTTCTGAACCAGATACCTATAGTAAATGGAGCTTCTCGGCCTGAAACTACCTACGTGGATTCTGAAATGAAATTGTTAGCCTGCCTCCCCTCACTTTGGGGCTTTGTTACAGCTATGCCTCTACAACTTAATTCACTAATCTATACTTTGACTATTGGATGGAGTTACTACTTATGTCTGGCATTCTGACTTTATATCCGATGTATCCTTCCTTATAGTAGATGGGCCGGGCAACCATAAATGTTTGTAGGAGAACTAACTCATAAAGTAACATCTAAAGGAGCATAACTAAGTCTGTCGATGGTTGGTTCTTATCAATAGTAGCTCAAATCCTTATTGAAAGATCAAGTATGAGAAAAGCCCTAGCTCAGTTCTTGTATACCCGAGTTCGAGTCTAGTTTTGAATACTTATACTGCTAGGTATGGTGTCGTTAAGGGAGAAAGCTGGAGTTCGGGAAGCGAAGGTAAGGGCCAAGCTACTAATAGATAAGGGTTTCAAGTCATGCTTGTTTCATTCTGATCTTATACTAGATGCGACCTCAACTCCCTTAGCAATGGAATCTCTATCTAATATACCTATTTTCTACTAAATCAACTTGCACGATTGATTGGGCCTGGTAATACTTATAGCTTCCTTCAGTCAACCAGTAATCTTTCTTGCGCTGAGTAAACTCAAAGACGAATTGCATCTTTAGATTAGGCTTCCGATCCTGAAACAGCTGATTGAGAGTCACCAACAACAAGAACAGAACTGGACTTTCCGCTTGCAGCTGACTCTAAGACACTTCCAACAAAGAATCCAATTGAGGCCTTGGTCCTACAAAGCTAATTAACGCACTTTTACTGTATACCCCACATCTGAGTATTAGTACTTAACTTCCCCTCACTAACAAACCATCAAGGGAACAAGCTTTGGATAGGAACCATCAAGGGAACAAGCTTTGGATAGGAACCATCAAGGTCAAGAAATATAACTCTATGACAAGTAGCGTAAGGCAGGACTTCAGCAACATATAGTGAAGCCTCGAGACAGCCCCCCAATCTGGAATAATATAAAGTTGCACCCGCCACGTTATCTAATGTTTTCTTTCTTTCCCGCAGAGTTGGCATTCGATTCGGCTTCTTTTCCCACTGGAACAAAAGGAAACTTCACTTCCGCTTCATAAGTAAGAGCAAAAGGACCACTACCCCTAATGCTATTCTACGGCATTTAGCCTATCATCTTTATGTTCCTAATACAGATTTGATTACTTCCTTATACTATTCTTTAAGTAATAATACTTCTTATACTATTCTTTAAGTAATAATTAGCTTTATGCCATACTTTGAGTTGTCAGTGTCAAAGTCTAAAGAAGCCTTATCTCCTCTTTGGAATGCCCAGACTCCGTTTTCTCTGTGTTTGTTGGCGACGAAGCTGGTGTTTCTGCATTCTTTCTTAAAGGGGAGCCCCTGGGTTGGTGAGATATTCTGAGTACTCGGCGAGATGGAGGTCAATTATGTATGGAATTGAAGAGCAACCAAGCAATTACAACTTTTCTAGTGTATAAGTAGTTTATGATGGCACCCCCAATCTGACAGAAGAATCCAACCTTTCCTGCTCCGCTGCGCAATCTAGCGGCAATCCCGACTTCCTCTCCTGACTATAAAGAATAAAAAACCCGTACTCAACATAAAGAAACTTATTGACTTAGCGCTCCGTGGGCAATAGCAAGAGGCACCCCCAATCTACTCTTACTCTCTTACTCTCTGATTTGACTTTATGAACCACCAGCATGGAATTGGATTCTTATTCTCTCTTACCTCTTTCCGCAGGTGTCATCTATTCTCCCATTTGATAAAGTTTAAGTGGATTCTGTAACAACTGATTCGAGCACAACTTCTTCTGTAATAACCGATTCATTCGAGCACAACTTCTTCTGTAATAACCGATTCATTCGAGCACAACTTCTTCTGTAATAACCTACTCTTATCAATTTATGGCATCGGATCGGCTAAGTACCTTGAATCCTCTAGGTCCTGCCTTGGTCTCTCCGGAGGGTGCCTTCTTTCTTCTTGCTAACGGGTTGAAACCCTCAGCGCATAGCTTTAATCTCAGCCCCTACCAACGGAATGCAGCTATTTCCATTTCGCCTTACTTGTGGCACAAGCCTCCGTAAAAATAGAACTAGACGTAGTTAGACGCCCTACAGCAGACAAGGGGAGATGTCATGTATGCGACTGAAAGGAACCAGCGAAATCAAAGGGATGCAGTTGCGCTTACAGAAGGAGTGGAAAGCTAACGTTAGTTTTCGTGCTAGTTTAATTGTTAAGATGATCTCCGCCGGCAAGGGAAGCTGTTAAGTAAGATGAATTCATAAGATAGGGAAGCAGTGTCTTTGCTTGCTTCTACACCATATGCTATAGATATTCAATTTTCATTCAGTACTTACACCTCAAGGAGAGTACGGGGCAGAAAGTGTAGTTTGAGGTGCAAGTTCAATCTAAAGCTGGATCAATATCCGTATCACATAAAGCATAAGCAGGGATCTAGTGAGCCCGGGTATATAAATGCATTGTCATCAACAGATCCCGCCTTTGAAGCTAATGCGGTTGGCCCTAGTTTCATCGCCAAGAGAAGAAGGATTAGTGGGAACACAAAAGCAGGAGAATAATCCTGAATAGAAATATCAACTCCCCAAAACGATCCTTGCGCTTGCAAACCTTTCTCTTATTTGTCTGTTCCTAAGCTTATTGACCCACTTGCTACTTTATTTTATACCCTTACTTCGGAGCCTGTACTCTCTTCTGCCACAAGAACTCAACCGCCAGGAACTCCACTTTCTGGTCTTGCTGCTGACTTTCATCGCCCAGCGTCTTCTCCTTCTGATGATACTTATCCAGTTTGCTTCTTCAATGGGCACCGAGTCTGGGCCAGATCTAGCTTATGATCTTTATTCAGCTGATTACTTTATAACAGGCAATTATCCAAGTTCACCTTCCGGAAAAGAATTCATTGATTATTGAGCACCGGGCTCCTGCCGTTTTGAACTATCTACCGCCGAACACAGGACATTCTTCTGATAAAAGAGAGTAGATGAGGCATCTGAGTATAATAGAAATAAGTAACCAAAAACTTATTATAGAGGCCTAAACTCTCACTGAGTCTTGTTCCGAGTAAACAGGACAGTCTTCTTTCTTTCGAGCTTATATATGTATGTATTAGTAATCTGACAAGTATCCATATCAAAACCGAGCTCTTCCCCGGCTGATTCTCTTGTTCCTACTCTGGATATAGCTTCTGTTGAAACTACTGATTCTACTGTGCACTACTTGTTCCATTCATTCAGTATTTAGAGTCGATTTCTTAGTAGTACTCGTTTTATTGTTCTACTCATCTGTTTCATAAGTCAAAGTTTTATTGTTATACTGTTTAATGTAGAATTCTTAGTTTGTATATTACACCAGGCGAAAATAGAGAGAATAAGTGCCCTTACTGGGTTTGTTACCTAGTATTGGTGAGTAGTTACCTGGCCGCTTACGCTCTTTTAGCCCCCTGCCGCACCGAACACATAGCAAGTCAGTATATGAATAGTTTCAGAATGGAACAATTCAGGCTGGGTACTAATGAGAAGGGCAATAATACTAAATTGCTAGCACATGAAGTAATAGAATGAATATAGTTATAGAATAGTTTGTATATGAATTATAATAAGACAAGATAGTATTAGTTACTAAGAGGGATAGATCTAGCGCATCTAGTATAGGAGTCAAGAGTTCCGGTATGAAATACAAACAAAATAGGAGTCAAGAGTTCCGGTATGAAATACTAAATACCAAGAGGAGAATTCTGTACCGCCAATTCAGTTTTAGGGGGCAGAGTTTCACATGGGTCTGTAGAGGCTTTCAGCACCTTGCTTGTTCGAAAGCGCTTGCTAGTTCCCTTGCATGGGGATATATTCTTTAGTTGCATCATTTCCGTTACTTGGGGAGTTCCACTATCTGCTCTCGGGGCGCTAACGGGCGAAGCCCTGCCCTTGTGCTTGTTGAATGGAATCTAGTGAACCAAACCAAATATAATAGAAGATAGTAACAACACCTTACTACTGACTCTTTCCTTACTCACTTACGGCTTTGCTTCTAAAACTAACGATCGAACTCCACTCTACCACTTATTGCCTTATTGCCCGGTGCACCACGAAAGTAATTTATGACTTGTGAATCTAGCATATCGAGAAGAACCCCGCTTTTCAAGGACAGAGGCAGAGGTCTCCTTTCGAAGTTTATACTTGCTAAGTTGTGCATGCATTAGCTAGTTCCATTTCCAGCCCCGAGTAGTGGTCCAAGTGGCATATGCCATAATCTAGTAAACAAGCAGCTTCCCGTTCTTTATTATTCTATTTCCTACTTTACTAGGTGTTCGATAGACTCAATTCAAATCAATTCCAATATAAGTTGAGTAAGCTGTTAGCTTTGGAGTAAAGGAATACAGTACCAGTAGTTAGTAAGCAGCAGAATGGACGGATTTGAGGGCCCTTAGCACAAGGTGTCTTAGAGAGAGAGAATCGTAAGTGACAAGATCATCCGCGGGATCCTGAGTTGGTGCAAGGCAGGCAGCAGCAAAGCAATATATAAGTCTCTTTTTGTTCCTTGAAAAAGGGAATAGACAGACACTTGACAAACTCAATATTCTATACCAGGTTAGCCAGAGGTATTGAGATAGAATAGCTACCCTATTGCTCTTAACCAACCCATCCCTACTAAACAGGACTTACTCATAACTCTAGTACACTGGAAACAGAAATAGTATACTAATCGCCAACACCCTTTCCTAACTCGACTCTTGCTCATCTACCCTAATACACTAACTCCGATACTCTTTTCCTTTTTAACTCCTCTTTCCGAACCTTGACTTCCCGCTTAAGATCTTCTTTAATCAACTCCAGATCTTGATTGTTCTCTTGAGACCGCTTCTTCCCTTGCTGTTTCATTATGACTTATTAGTGGCATTCCGAGTCTATCCAGTTTTATTCTTCTACATGTTAGTTCAATTCTGATTCATATACTTACTTAGTCGTTGCTTGTTGGACTCGGTAACAACTTCAACTAATGCATTGTTCAATTCAGTAATTCTACCTTGTGCTTAAAGAGTACTTTCTTCTATTCCTATTGAGAAAGGAGGAGTTCTCGTGCTGGATGAAACTCGGTATGAAACTGGCTGCTGGCAACAAAACCTCTGCTATGTCTACTAATACAGATGCAACTGGACCAGACCACTACAAATACACTAACTCCATGGTTTCTTTACCTATACTCCGAGATATAGTATAGTTACCGCTACTGAGGTCGGCAAGGGAGCTATTAAATACTTCCAAACACCGATATCTAAGGAATTAAGGAATTGAACATTGCGCTATTTCTATGAGTTATAGGAGCAAGAGAGGGTGAAATTAATCCATTCCTGCTTCGTTCGCTTACTGCTTACTTTGACTTAGCGCTTCAAAGCCTGTACTGTACTTTCTTATTCCTCGAACAGTACTACCTGGATTAAGACTCTCATTGCGGCGTGTGACTTCTTTTTTAGGCAGAGGAGAGGTATGCCTCATTCAGTTAATAGTTCCGATGGCAAGGAAGCACTAACGGGTGTTGCAATACAAGATCAGAGGGATAGAGGTTAAGAGATGAAGCAGTTATCCTTTAGAAAGATAAGATAGGCCAATAGTAGGGATATGATAGGCCAAGCAAGCAACTCCGACGAAGGGGCAAGCGGACATACCTGAGTCAAATTCTAAATGGAGTTAATAGTTTTAGTAGCCAGCAGCTGGGCTTGTTTCATTCTCAGTTAGTGCTGAGGAAGCTAGTCCTGCTGTTTTTTGGTGTTCGAGTTTGTGTAGTTCGGCTTGTCTGCTTTCCTGCTTGTCTGCTTGGCCGGTAGTTATTCGTTGCTTGTTTAGTGGTGCCTCAATTCGTTCTTCAGTCGTAAGCAAAGCAATGTAATCGTATCCCCAGAAGCGTTGATTAAGTAGAAAGTGAGCTAGCTCCACGATAGAGTATCATTGTTTTCGAGTTGCCTTGCTTATTCATAGGAACGACAACTAAAGTCATAGGACCGACAACTAAAGCACAGAACCTTACTCAGGAACTCACGTTAGCACTTCAGAAGAACAAAGAATAGAATTGAGGTGCGTATATAACAGTAAGCAAGTAAACTAACAGTAAGCAAGTAAACTAACAGCTTTTCCTCCTTTCAAGACAAGACTCAGCTACGCTAATGCACCAGCACCCTGGAAAGTAACAAAGACATGTTTGCTCGAAGGGAATAAAAAAACTAACTATATCCGCGAACCGAGAAAAACTGGAACTAACATAACTCCGTTAGCTATAAGTAACTCGCGTTAGCGCAACTGCTTCCAGCTTTCATGGTCCTCTATTTATGCCCTTGTTGACTTTCTTTTATTCTTTGCCTGTTTCAAATAATCTACCTAGCAACTAAAATATGGATCTACCTAACAAAACGGAACTGCCAACTCTGCGGTAACCAAACTGAAACCATAGTTAATTGCTTCAAATCAAACAATCGTTAGCTTCAGTCTTATATGATATATATAAGTGTGGAATCTCACTCCCGACTGCTTACTTAACTTAGCGGTAACCTCAGTCTAAACTCACTTATTGCTTTGCTTCCTTTAGAACTAAGGCTTTCGATCCACCCCCCCTTGCCTTGTTTGTTTTACTTGGTTAGAAACTCAGTTAGCACCCCGCTCGCTCCGTGGGTAAATAAGCTAATGCGCCTTGCTTGTTTCATTTGAATATGAATGCAAAGATTCCTTACTAATATACTACGCCTCACTGCTTGTTTAAACCTAACTCCTTAAAGCACGCACAACACTTTAAGCAAACTTGTTCCCTAGCTTGTTCAGCTATCTACCTATTGCTTGTTTAATAAAATATGCACATCCTAATATAGAATCAAGTCACTTTACTGCCTATTAGATAATGGACTCTCTGAAGAATAAGGAATTGGATCTAGCTATCCACAATCATATGATTTTATGAAAGTTTAGAGTTTAGAGAAGAGATATGAGTATAATCAACAGACGCATCAGAACTGAAATGGATAAAATGTTAGTTATGATTTGACTCAGGACGTATAGGAAGCAATAATGGATTAACATAACCCAGTACTATTCTCTTTCAATGGCAAAGCCCGTTTTTTGCTCTCAAAGGGGATAGAAGCCAAGCTTGGTGGACGAAGCCCCCATGTAGGGATCGATCATTCTGGGCAAATATCTGAGGGATCGATCATTCTGGGCTAATATATTATAAGAGATATTCGGCATTCCATACACAATGTATTAATGCCCTAGTTAGATTTATTTCATGATTCAAAACCTGGGCTTCTTTCTTTTTCGTATACCGAGAGTAATCTTTTTCCGAAGCCCTATATTACCCCCTAGATTATTAATGTCAAGCGCGAAGAGGACAGGACCTACCTCATTCTCAAGTTCACCATTATAAGAGGACAGGACCCACCTCATTCTCAAGTTCACCATTATATATATGTCATTGATCTTCTCTACAGTTCAAAATCCTAGTTCTCGTTACTCCCGAATCCGTAGAATACTTTCCAATGAGAAAAGAAGACGAAAGGGTAGTTTGATATACTTCGTAGGTAAAACTCACTGACGCGCAACAGCTTGTCGGCTTGTCTGATTCTCTTTTTGATTGATATAAGCTTAAAGGTTCAAATGCTTTAGGCCCTTACTGCGGTTCGGTTCCTCTTCTGGGCTCGGTTATGGACGAGAGGCTGGGTGTCGTGTCCCTTTTGACTATGTTTTCGGGTGTAAAAGGCCTTCTCCGAACGTTGAAAATGATTAAACTGAAAGCCTCCTAAGTAAGGTCCGATAGCTACAAAAAAGAAAGGGTAATATCCAGTTTAAGAGGAAGTGAAAGGAGCGAGACCATGCAGAGTGGGTACGGAAGGGGAGGCCTCGTCAGAGGTAGCGAGACTGACCGGCAGGATTTGATAAGATAACAAAACGACACTCTCTAGAATTATTATTATTGATTTCTATCATTTCAAAGTTCAAGTCAGAAAGCTGGAAAAAGATGGATTTATCTTCGCTTGTTAGACCCTTAGGAACAACACTCGATGAAACTAAAAGCTACTAAGCTGACTAGCCCTAGAAAACGGAGGAGCATTCTAAGGCCGGGGGAACTGAGGTAAAGCCTTCTTTCTTAGAGTATCGCTTATCGTGGGACTGGAATAAGGCAGTGAAAACAGTCGCAGTAGCTTATCGTAGTTCCCTGTCTGCATATGCTAAGTAGTGTAGTTGATTATTCGTAGTTAACTGTATCGTATCTTTGTGCTCTCTTTTTGCCTTACCCTTTTGCTTGCGACGCTCCACCGATCAATAATCCTGCCATTCATTCAATATACCGGATGGAATTCACTCAAGGGCAAGCCCACTCTACTCTATACTCTGAGCAGCTACCCCCGCCCGCCTTATTAAGGAATTGGATAAGTGCAGCCCACTCTATTGGCTATTGCCTCATTCTATCCCTACCCAAAGTATGTTATCTATCCCTATCTCTAAACACTACATGAGGATATCTATAAAGCAGAAAGAAGGCCTTTTAGCGGCAAAAGTGGACTAATCCCGAATGCCTGTTGAAAAAGGGTGCCCTAATGTGATAAGAGATGCCTGCTGGGCGCCGGAAAAGAGGACAACATTTGCCTTCCATTTGTTTATCGAGATCTGGAGAGCAGCAAGCCCTTCTTCTCCTTCGGATCCTCTGGTCGAGTGAGCCTTCCCGGGCTAAAGTAACAGTGGAAACATTAAACAATACATTCCCAACCTCTTTCCTTGGGTCTTCTTTAATGATGTGTCCGTTAGTTTCATACTGATTTTTGATACCAACCATTTCTATGAGGATTTCCAAAACCGCCAAATAAGGAGATTTTTCCCATGATGAGCTCAAAATCAAGTGAATTAGGACAAGGACCAGGTACTACTAGCATGGGTCTCTACCCCTGTTTAATCTCAGGTACTACTAGCATTGGTCTCTACCCCTGTGTAATCTAAGTCCGCCTATAACCCATTTGCAGGAATAAGCATCTGCGAGGAATCGTAATTGGTTAAAGATCACTGAATTACCGCTCAGTAGGCAATTATTGGATAACTAAACAAGTGTATGTTCAATAACAATCTTTATATAATGTATGTTCAATAACAATCTTTATAGAATTGGAATGTTCAAGCAGAGTAGCTTGCCGAATCCAAAGTGTCGATCTCCGACCCCAGAACTATATCATTGGAAGCCTAACGACTGGTTACGCTAGCGTAGCTGGGGCTATAAAAAGCAAGGCTGTCCCTAGAATGTGAGAAAGAGAGCCCTAACACCTCTAACCTATTCCTTGAAAGAAACTTGATTTTCGGACCAAGCAACTTGTCTGGATTCTCCTAGTGTCAAGTAATAAAGGATCGTCTGGATTCTCCTAGTGTCAAGTAATAAAGGATCAAAACAAGGGAAGAAAAACTCAAATGCAAGTTGGAGCCTATAAATTGAGACAAAAAATACGGTGTTTTAAAAAACTATTGGAATTTGGAAGGGAAATATCTTCTCCCCCGGGCTTTCAATTATATTCAAAATCTCTGAGAAGCGCCCTCCTTTGTGAGCAAAAATGCTCTATGCAGATGAGGAATTCCACAATGTTCGATCGAATCCGATATTTCTGCTCGAGAAAGAACTGTTTGAAGGACAACTAATGCAAGCAGCGATGTGAGGGGGGAATTGGTAACCCAGATTGCACTTTTTAAGGCAAAGTAAAAAAGCAGATAGTTTTGGCACTTTTCAAATAGAATGCCCTCTAATAGAAAGGAAGGAAATCAATTTCTCCAAACAAATATCTACAGCCTTCGCCACTTAAAACAGATTTACTATTTCCAAAACAAAGCACTAAACATGGTATCCTATAAGAAGCTCGTACTTTCTTTCCTGTTTCTTTTTCTTCTGTATGAGATGTGATTCAGTGGAGTCCTAAGAATCTAAGACGCGCATATGAGATGAGAAGGCAGATGTCAATTTTTGATTGAGTGTCCGATTCTCTTTGCTTTACATTCTACTAAAACTACTAAAAAAAGGGCTTACTATCTTTACTTTAACTCAGACTTCTATGCCCTATTTTCTTTGAGTCAGTTCATTGGTTCCAAACAATGTTGCTAAGTTTAGAGTTCAATCCGGACTTAGTGGATGTAAGCTTCATTCTCTAAGACAATACCCGACCTCTCTTTAAAAGGTATTTCTTCTCCGATGACTACTAATGCTTCCTCCCCTCTTGCTACTAACTACTACTGATGAAACAGGACTACGAACTCTGTTAGTGCAAGCTTGAGTGGAGGGGGCTTAATTCTCACTTACCGAGGACTACCGGGAGCTCACACAGCAACTTCAGAAGCGGTTGGTTGAATCCACAGTGCCAAAGTCAGCAGATAGAATTGGATCTGTTGCCCCTTACTAATGCTAAAAAAAAGTATGCTAAACAAAAGTAATGACTTGTTGGAGGCTTTGAAGTGGGAGAGGGACAAGTGCAGGTGTAAAACAGACAAGTGAACTTAGCAACGGCAACTGAGGAGAGAGAGGTGATGAATTAGCGATACACCTTCCCCCCAGTTAAAAACTAAAGGCCTAAACGAGACACCACCAATTAAGGGCATAAACTTAGAGATCTAGTGGTTGACACAGCTTCCTTTAGGCACTCATACGAGGCACCAGTGGATCTAATGATTTGTTTACTTCATTGACCTGGGCCACAAGAGAGATAGAAGAGGGTCACTGACTGTGCTCTTTATCGCCTACCTAGTACTGCTCCTGCTCCTGTTCTTGTTAGAGTGGAATACCGGCCAAGTAACGGGACAAACAACTGCTAATGACCGCCAAGTAACTACTAACCAAGCCGGGCAAGCAACAACTAGACGCCAAGGAACGGGGCAAACAACTACTAGACAAGTAACTACTAACGACCGCCAAGGCACTCAAAGACAACTAGAAACATCTTAGCACATAAACAGTTATGTTTGCTCTCTTACTCCCTATGTGTTCGGTGACGCGGTAGCGCCAAGCAACTACTAGACAAGTCACTACTACAAACACATAGCATCAAATAGATGTATTATAACTCGTTATGAGCAAGTCCTAATCTCGAGCGTCAGTGAGCTAAAAGCGCGGCAGAGCCGCTAGTTTCCCATCATACCAAAGTTATTACAATCTATGTTTTCAGCGGCAGCAACAAATAGTATGTTATAACGCTGTTAGAACAATTCCAGTGTTCGCGTTACGCGGCAGTGTTGTTTGAGGCAAGCAACTACGACATTAGGAGTAGTTGTGCGCCAGTTGTTACTAGTTATGTCTTCGCTGACGCGTCAGCGAGCTATAAAAGCGCGCCTAGGAGTTCAAGCGGTAGCGAGCTAAAAGAGCGGTAGCGAGTCCGGTTAGCATTGGCTTCAATGTTCTACCCGTTAGAAGGCAAGGTCTCGATTGAGTGATTTCTATAAAGATGCATCGGCTCATCCAGCTCCTCCCAACCCAGAAGGAACAGGACTCGGATGGTCTCACTTAGCCCTAAGCACCGAGTAAAGAAACTAATGGAATCTCTCGAGCAAGCACCTGAACTTTAACCCCTATCTACGACAAGAGAAGGAGTTCCAAATTTCCAATGAATAAAGCCTCTGATCCAGATCCAGCTTATTTACTTTCAACCTTTGCTTTAAGAGCTCTACTTTATTACGTTGCTTTAATAGTGACATAAGCTGATGAATAACCTATCCCATAAGAAGTCAAGGCCAGATCAGGATCAGAAGATGAAATTAATGATGAAGCCTTAGCGGTTCGAGTCTAATCATAGAAAGAAGAAGCTCAAGTAGACATCAGAAGATGCAGTTTAAAGATATGAAGCTGTCTGTGTATTTAAAGAAATCTATATCAGGTGCTCAATAATCAATGAATGTTTAACTCGGTGCAAGCGGTGCAAAAGCTCTCTCTCTCTGGAAAGTGGACTCAAGACCATAGAGAAAGAACGAACTTCCATTAAAAGCACCTGGAGGAAGAGGGACTGTAGTTGCGTCTGGCGAAGCCTACGCTTGTAGCTGAAGACACCTTGGTTCTGGCAAACAGATCACAAGAATGGGCTTTCTATTCTATTCCTTATTGTATGGCTTGCTTCCTTGCTTGCTTCCTTGTCAACAATAGCCTTTCTCCTTTATCTTATTTGTTTGCCTGTTCCTAAGCTTGAAGACCCGATTGTTGCTTTTAGAATTGAACTGCTGGTAAGGTTACACTATTCTATTAGTAGTTGTCGTTCTGAAAGCCTCGAGCGCCCAGTAAAACGGAAACTATCCACTCTTCTTTAGCTGTAGCTGTAGGGCAGTCAAAATATAAGGAATTGATTCTTCGCGCGGTCCTCCTGTCTCGTTTGCAGCTGCGCCAACACCGTCGACAGTACTGCAATCTTGAAAACCGGTTGTTGATCTTGCTCCTTCTAAACCGGTTGTTGATCTTGCTCCTTCTTTAGCTTCTTCTCGGCTTGTTGGCTGCTCTAGTTCATTTTGAGCCTATAATCTGTACTTTCTTTCTACCCTTACTGTTGCTGATCTACCACTTGCTTGTTCTAACTCTTAACTCGGAACTCAAGTGAAGCAAGCCCTTCCTTGTTCCTATTCTGTCCGTCCTGCTGTAGCTCCTTGTATTGAATACTCTTATATGCTTGCTTTAGTTCCTTTTACTTCATACTCTTATCTGAAATTCTGAGAAAGGATTCCGTTTCTTCTTTGGCTCCTTCTCTCGTCTACGTCTAGTGAAGAGTCTTGGAGTTACTATATTCTAAGTTCTTTATAAGAGTACTGAGCCTAAAACAGGTGGCCGACTATATGGTCTCTACCAATCAGCTTCCCGGTTGTCCCGGTTCGTAGGTCCTGCACAAATAAATAAGATTAATAGATGTATTATGATATGTGACATTACCTATAATTTTGGATTCACTACTTTGCCAACGGACATATTTGATTAGTTCCAATTCCAGACCATAAGAAAGAGAAGGGCGGATTTTGGAGACGAACGAATAGAACCAAGACTATAAGATCCAATTAAGATGGATCCATCATGAAGATAGAGGGCGAGGAGCTGCTGTGCCATGTAACAAAGAGCCAGCCATTACCAGTCATATTATTCGAGGCAACTCCATAAAATAACAATAAGTGTGATAGAGGTCTGTCGAAGATCAAGCTTGGACAAGGTTAGATATAAGTAGCTTTATTAAATCCAGTGACACCTTAGTTGGACAGATGGAGATGGTGCGGAGGACAACCCCATAGCAACGGAGACAACAGGAGGGGCAGAAGTTAAAGCAGGCGTCGCAGTACCTTTAGTTGTGGATGATCTTTGTGAGAATGATTTAGTCACCCCGCGGGTTGAGAATTATTTCTTCCCTTTGGCAGTACAATGGAACTTCTTGTGTGCCCCAACTCCTTGCTAAAATAACAGCGAATAGATGAATGTAATATCTTGACGAGCAGGCGAAGCAGATGTAACTGGTCGAGAACCACGAGGCCCTATCTATTTTGTATTAGTCGTATGGGGTGGTGGACATAGCTTCTATTCGCGGATACAGTATACAATCTATTTGATGAGGTGGACATAGCTTCTATTCGCGGATACAGTATACAATCTATTTGATGAGAAAGCAGTGAGTTCTGTTCCCGAAAGCCTTAGCTTGTTTGCCGAAGGAAGAGAAGGCTCCTCAAGAGAAGGTATAAAAAAGAAACTAATACACTTCTAGAGAAGGTGTATTGAAACTAATCAAGATACTAATAATGAGCATAGCGCTCAGGAAAGGAGGCTGAAGCCCCTAGATGGATATGATCTTTCCCACACACTTTTATTGTCTCGACAAAACCCATGACCTTTTCTTTGTGAGCATAAGGTTTTTCACTGTTTGATTGATCCTGCACGCTTCTCTTTAGTTTGCTTTCCTTACCTCGCCTTCTTCGTCATCAGCAAATACAGGAACTAGCACTTTAGCCGGGAATCTTATCTTCTCCATGCGATTAAGAACCTTTGAACTTGAACCTGAAAAAACTCCTTGTCCCGTTAGCCCAACTCATGTCGAAAAAAGGAGAAAAGAGCAAGAAAGTGCTCCAATCTTATACATTTTATACTCCAATACAAAGACAGCTCATTCTCATATAGCAGTATGCCCGGGCTCTCTATTGGATTTCTATTCTAATTCTGTGCTGGAAAGAATCGAGCTTTGGCGATGGTATCATCAAGCACTAACTCTCTATATGGGTTTATCATGGGAGACTTAAACATCATAAAATAAGAAAATGAAAAGGAGGTCATTGCCTTCTCTTTACTATATTAATTGAATCACAGTATCGTTGAATGTGATATGACAGATATTAGATTAATTTGATTAGCTTTACCTGGAGCAATAAAGAATGCTTTAAAATAGGATGCAAGCTTTATCGGGTAATCCCGAGTGATGCAGCGATTTCCTGACGCATCAGTGACGTAGGCCTTTGAAAAACCACTATACGGCCATTCTCTCCATGCTATCTTACAATAGGTTTGTTTCCGCCATTTCACTTATTACACGTGTAGATTAAATACCTCACATTCGAAGCTATTGTCCAGAATGCTTGGAATACTACAGTCAAAGGCATTAACATCCTTGTTGTCGCTAGAAAAAGAGCTACAAGCCGTGAAAGAAAGAAGCACTACTGCTTTTGGAACAGATAGACTGACAGTAATGTAATATCCAAAGAGATGTTAACTCTATACGCTTTGAAGTTGGAAAACTATCCACAGCAATAAGATTTGCCTTCTAATCCTTTGAAATGGGGTGCTTGCTGACAGGGAGAAAGAGCTTAGCGAAAGGAGCAAACTACCTACTGCATCAAAGAAAAAAGAAGAAAGTGCAAAACTACAGATCTTTGAAAAACAGCTTAGCGATTTCTTGACGTTTTGATGCTTGCTGGTTTATGCATCGTAAGCTTAGCCCTATTGTTCAGATGCTAGGAAGACTGGAATGAAAAGTTACCCCGCTTATTAAAGAAAGGGAAAAAGGCGATACCATAGGAACCGTGCTTGGCCAGGCCGTCCCACTGACGATAGGCATTCGGATTCCTTATTTCGGGCTCTTTATTGAAGCTAGGATCGAAGTTGCTTGGAGAGTCGAGTTAAGGGGTAAGGAAGGATAGCATACAAGTGAAGTGGGGGAACAAGCTTAGAACAAGCAAATCAGCTCTCTTATGTCTTAATTCGTTATTAAAGTGTTAGGTTAGTGTTTCGTTTCGGGGGTGCGGGGTGCGACTACGATAGATATTAGTTTTTTAAGCTGGGGAAGATCCCAATAAAGATCTGTAACTTGACTTGAAAACAAATCATTCTTAAACAGAAACAGACGCCGAGTAAACTGGAACCGAACCGCTTGCTGCTGCTTACTTTCGTACTAAACTTTCTGAACCTCTCTGTCAATGACCTATTTCGTCGGCAACACAAGAACTCCCGCTTTACCACTTTTACTTTGAGCGTGGGACCTCAATAGTCGCTTGCTAAGTTTAAGCCATGTTCCACTTTATAATGTAGGTTCTATCACTGACTGCCCGGTCCACTCCTACACTTAAAGCCTCGGCGACAGATACTAGTCCAATTTTAGAGAGTTAACCTTTTGCTCTAACACTTATACTTATGGAATTAAAGCAGTTTCAGCGAGCTTGGTAATATGTTGTTTAGGCAGCGCTACTTATAGAGATTAGGGATTGGATTGGGGTCCGTTTTCCTCACAAGATTGGATAGAAATGATGCTAAGTAAGAAAAGCAGAAAAGCTACCCGGTATGTAAAGCGCCATGTCAACAACACTATCAAAAACAAAGGGAAGAAACCTGAATGAACCAAGTAAGAAAAGCAGAAAATAAACTCATAAGGTAAAGTTCAAGTCCTTTAGTCGAGCTTCAGTTTGTTTCCTTTCCTCGAACAGGCTATTCTTCTCTCGTTGCCAATGCTCAATCCTCTTGTTCAAGAATGACAATATTTAGATACTCAACACTGCATCCCTTTTATTTGTCTTGTCAGAGTTAAATGAATTGATTATCTTATCTTGCTTCCGTCTCTGTTCTTATAGTTCATAATAAAGGGAACAAGCTTAGGCGTTGCTTGTCTGATTCTGCCCGAACAAGGCAGGAATCTGGAACTACACTTTCTATTGGACTGGAACTACACTTTCTATTGGACCAGGAATCTGGAACTACACTTTCTATTGGACCTGGGCTTGTATACCCAAACTATCTCTACCTTTCTTAAGGGTCTGTAAACCAACTCTTCTTAGACTGCGCTAGCAATTATTATAAGGGCCCTTCCTTCTATTATACTATTTCTGAGAATGCGCTAGCTATTATTTACTATGGCCCAATTCCATATCTTATCTTTTAAAAAGGCTTACTCATTTTATTACTTTATCCTATCACTATTTATCCAAGGGAAAAAGGCTAGGGTGACTCTATCAAGGGTTAGCTAGTAGCTTATTCATCATCAGGGTTTCTAGGGTTCTAACTTTCTTACGGATGCTGGGCAAAAGTCAACTTCACTTTTCTATCTCGTGGGAGCTCTCTCTCTATAACCAGCACGCTTACTTTGTCATCTCAACTTAAACTTAATCAACTACACTTTCTACTTGACCTGGAGAAGAATAAAGAGACTCCGCAATCATATCTTCTTGTTTCGGCTTTCTTGCTTGTTAATGGGTGGGCTCCTAGCGTTAGCGATAAAACTACCTATTTCAAGGCCAGACCGATAGATTTGATTCTATAGCGAAGGATCTTAAGGTCTGAAATCGCATAAATAGCTTATGAGTGAATCCAGCTACTTAGGGTCTTCTCTTTCAGAGGTGCTTTACGTCTATCAATAACAATAGGAAAGTGCTTGCCTGATTAGAATCGTTAGGAAGTAGTGCACTTATTTTCTTGTGTTAGGGCGGGGAAGTATATGCCGCGACACAACTCAAGCAGAAGATCTCTGGTTGTAACGGAAGCGAAAAGAGGAATTGGTTCGTCACCGGGGTTTGTTTCAAAACGGTATTTGCAACTCTACCTGCTTCCTGCTTCACCTATTTACTGATTATAAATCTAGGTCAATTACTCTTATGGCAAATGACACACTGGGGCCCCAGAAACCAGGACTTGTGAATAACGAGTTATAACCCCAGAAACCAGGACTTGTGAATAACGAGTTATAACCCAAGAAAGCAGGAGTCGAATGGCCAGTTCCAGTGATAAAGTCAGAATTGAACTCATATGATAAATTCTCCCCTATTCTTTTCTAATACCGGAGTTTCAGACCAGTCCCTTATGATTATTAGTAGTAATGCCTGAGTGGAAGATTCGGTTTAATACCAGAGTAGCAGAGTGGAAGGCCAGGCAGTAGGAATTAGTGGTTAGTAGACTTCACACCTTAGGAATTGATAAACACAGATTCCAAAAAGAATTCCACTAGTTGTCTGCTTGCCTACTTGCCTACCTCTACTCTTAACTCCCTGACCTACCTCTCCTTCGCGTTACAATTCTTAGTCCCCCCCCGAACACATAGGGGGTAAGAGAGCAAGCAAACCACCGAACACAGGACTTGGCTCTAACGAGCCAATTCTCTCAAGCAGGGAAGTTAGAATGAAACTTCAAGTCAAGAAACTGACACCAGCAAACAACTCACTAGAACAAAGCTTTGGCACTACTTTGGCACTAATCATAAGGGAAGCAGGGGTATCTCACAGGCTTTTAAGCGCTAAGCTCATGGGGATATTTATGTAGTTCCTTCTGGTTCTTGCTTTTGTAGTATCTGTCGGTGAAGAATCATCAAGTATTGTTCCATAAGCCGAATATACTCTCTTTTCTCCTGCTAGAGTCAAAGTGACCAGGCAAGCAACCTCTTAAACAGGAAGTAGGATCTCTCTCTTAAACAAGAATTCATTTATAGGAGAAAGAGGCTCAATTAGGACTCCATGAGGGCAAAGCTTTGTAGTGACTTGGCCTTACCAGACCTCTGTTGAAGTCAACTTCCCTTTCTTCCCCGCTTGCAGTTGACTTTCGAACTAAAGTTTTGGTGAAAACGGATTGTATGCCGGTCTCTCTTGCCTCGCCTTCCTCTCCTCGAAAGGAACTTCTGGATCTGGAACCCGGTATTTAACTTAAGAATAAGGAGCAACTCACCAACCAAGTAAGTAAACACCAAGTAAGTAAACAAAACAACCCATGCCTCGGGATTAAACTAGGGATTACTTTATAACTTGAACAAAAGTCGGGTTAAGGCGCAGGAATAATCTTTAGTTTCAAGAGAAGGATCCGAGGTTGCTGATAGGCTAGAATCTCTAGTACTGTAAAATGTCCCAACCCAACCAAGTTGCTTTAAGATCCAAGTAGTCCAATTGAAGCAGGAAGGTCTACGATCGGTTCTGTAAGTTCAATTACTGGTTTTCCTGTTTTTTTACTACGTAGAAATTGATTGATAGATGCTAGTAGTAGTATACGAGTTTCCTTATCCATCTTCTAAACAAGATCAGTATCATCGGCAGTAACAGTATCATCGGCTAAAGCATAAGCTGGATCAAGTAAGTAAGTTGGATCCTGAGTTGGAGCAGGATCAGATGTGGCCCTTAAGTAATTGGTTTCATTTCATCCGTTCTCCTATCTCCTATATAAAGATAAATCATTCATTTAGTAGGGTTCGCCCTTCCATTTAGTAGGGACCAAGCATATACTAATGTTGCACGGAGGAAGTCTGGGTACTTTGTCGGTAGAGAAGCCTTCCTAAACTCCATAAGAAGAAGTTGAACCTGTTGATAAGCGCCTCCCATCCCAATAGAGATATTTGTTAACCTAAAACCCATAACCCTGACTGTTTGAATATTTGATTGATGTCGTAACCCTTCCTTCCTTTCGAAACCCATGTAATCTTCCTTGCTAGCAGCTCCAGCTTCTAATCCATATATTGATTCCTCTTCTCCTGCTGAAGACTTATGAAAGCATTTGTGGGCGATATGCAAGGCATCCGGATCCATCTGCCGATCCATATGCATTTAGCCCAGTCATGAACCACCGGGGGCCATGGTATAACCTATGGGATAAAAGCTTCCTTCGATATTTCCTAGTTTGATAATCCTTGAGAAAGATAAGCAAGGTTTCTATCTAGGGATTTCTTCCTATCCGAGAACGGCTTCACCAACAACATGTGGCAAAAACCGTCTTTGTCGGTGGCCTTGGAAATAGTGGAATTTGAAAATCCATAAGATTTAATAGGCAGAGGAGAGGCACCTGTTATTGTTCGATACCAAGCGCAAAGAGAGAAACAGGCCCATAAGCTCAAAGTAGGAATTCCACTCTAAAGTAGGCAAGTAGTAAAGTCAGAATGCAACAAAGAAGTAGGAACTAAACTACAAAGTCTTAAAGTCAGAAGTAAGCCCCAAGTAGTAGTGAAGGAAGGGCAGAATCATCAAAAAATGGAGGCTCTCCTCTCCTTGCGAAGATGTAAATACCAAGGCTTTTCAGCGAAGTTTGTGTACGAAAGTTTAGTGCAAAAGTCCGCAGCAAAATAGACAGTTAGAAAGTAATCTGTGTAAACAGTTTCAAGAGCAGACTCAGTGGTCAAAGTGAGTTGGCAATCTGATGGACTAACTTCAATTCATGGTTTCCTCGGTGCAATAGATTCAACTCATTCCTAAAGTCGTTAAGGAGCTGTATAATCTATCTCTTCACTCCTTCTTTAAGCGGAGTAGGAACAGTTTTCTCTGCTGCTCGCTCTAAACAAATTCCTCAAGTTGCAAACACAGGAGCAGTTCAATCCGTTTTCGGGCTTAGAAAGACAATCGTTCTGAAATCTCTGTTCGACTTTCATCATATCTTAGAGAATGGGCTGTTCCTGTTCTCTGATCTGAAGCAAGGAAGTAAAGTTTAGTGCACTTCTGCAAGTAGAGTTCAAGAAACAAGTTTAGTCGCTAAGAGCAATAAATAAGTCTGCGTGTTGGGGGGTCGCATAAAGTCTAGTTCCAGTCCTGTCCTCATTGACGTTATTGAGTTATTCAGTTCCTGGAATTCCACAAGCTAGTTTTGAGTTCGTCCTTGCGCTTACAGAGTTAGGAGTGAGTATGAGTCATTCAAGTTCAAGTTGGAGGGTTCCCTTTCAAATGAAGAAGTGCCCTCTCCCCTCCTGGGTTACCCAATTCTTTATATATCACAAGAAAATCAATGGTTTACTCCACCCATAGAGTCAGAATGGAATTTAGGCGGATGGATCCTATGCTATATTAATGAAGCCTATATTAAGGGACAGTGCTACATTAATGAAGCCTATATTAAGGGACATGGGAAGAGGCACGGTTAGTTGGATAAGGTGGATACTTCCTTCGCCGTAAAACTCACTGAACCCACTCCACTTAGACCAAAAATTAAAGGGGTTGGGGCTCTAAACCAATCTTTTTATACTTGGTGTTGCTCGAAACCCATCTTTTTATCTAATCTAAGTAACACCTATACATTGCCTGATATAAAAGAATTGAAACAGGTACGTAATCCGGGGCGCATTCCTACTCAATGTATACAACTTTCCATGTACGTCCTCAGGTCTCTGGTAAGGGCCGTTCGAGCAAGCATCTCCTATCTCTGTCTATTAAGGGAGTTTGTTTTAAAGCAAGTAGAGAGTCAAGAGCGGGAACAGATACAGTATCAATTCCCTAAGCAGTTTCAGAAGCATCTGATCTTATTGTAGCAGGAGAAGCTCGAGCTCCCGTTAGTGCCGAGTAAACAAAGAATGAAACAAAGAGTGCCTCGCGCTTACCGCTTCTGGTCTTGCGCTGAGGAATCAATTCAAAAACATCTAACGGATGCTCTATAACAAAGGAATTTAGGAGCTCACTGACCCTACTTTCTCCTAACTCGTAAATACTTCCGCGCTGAGTCTTGATCCAAAGTCCATTTCTTTGATTTAACTGATGCCCTATAACCATTGGAATTCATTGAATCTTTCTTGTCTTGGGCCGCTCCGTTTGCTTGTTCACTTGCTGGAATTGAAACTAAGTAAGCGATTTACCCCAAGAAGAAGTAAGCTTATGTGTAACGAACGGCGAGGAAAACATCAATCTCAATTTCAATTCGCCAGATGTTCTATATCTGAGGAATAGAGGAGCTCCTTGCTTAACTTAATTGTCAGCTCCGTAAGTGCCTTTCAAGCAGGAATCTATCTTGCACCTAGTAAAACTGTATAAAATTCATATTCTTTTTTCTAATGTAGTAGGAATTGAGCAGTGGGGCACTTATTTAGTCTTTCGAGCTTCGAGCTCCCTTGCTTGTTGAATTATATTTCACTTATTTTATATCTCTTGCGCACATACCCTATATGAATGAGAGGAATGTAACAGCTCTAAACTACATCCGTTAGCACTTTCTTTGATCAACGAGCTTAACATCAACTGGGTATTCATGGCGGCAGGAGTGAGAACTGGTAGTACTGCTCCTGTTCTGGAAACAAGGATACAGGTTCGGTGCTTGGGTGAAGCTATGAGGGTAATGTCCATTTTCTAGTGAATGTAAGTACGGAGTTGTGCCTAGTAGGGGTTGGGTTTTCTACTCCTAGTGTTCAGCAAGTAGTCAATTATGTCTTGTGGTTCAGTCTTAAGTAGTAGCTTGGCGTGTTTCAGTTTCTGAATGATTTGTCTTTGTTGACCACTCGAAAGAAGAAAGAAAAGGTTTACAAGGCGTAAGAAAGATTCCGCGTGAGTTGGGCACTTCAGCGCAAACAAGTGAAAGAGATCTTGATTTGTTGCTCTTATATTATAGCCACTAACTTCAGAATATGGAGCAGAAAGAATAAGGAGCAGTGGGAGGAAAGTCTACTTTATAATAACTAGGAAGCCGAAGATGGAGCAAGTAAAGAAGCAGCCTCAGGAGCTGGGATCGAGATCAGAATAAGGAGAAAGATCTGCATCAGAGGCAGTACGGTAGGGTTCACTCGCTAATGAAAAAGAGCAAGCAGTAAGGTCACTTTCTTCTATATCAGGTGCTCTCGACAGTATAAAATGAATTGAACTTACAAAGATACGAAAACTTGACTTGCTAGAGTTTCAAATCATTGAATGGATGCGCCCCGATAAAACAATATTAATACATCTTATTCTTATTCTAATTATTGCTCCGTTGCTCGTGGAATACTATATTTCAGGTATATACTCTATTTCAGCGCTCTAAGTCGTCGGTTCAGTTCTGTGAAGGTGCAGGCGCTTATTTACTTGTGTGAAACGAAGAAACTCTGTTAGCGCAATAATAAACGTGTTCTCTTGCTTGTTTATTTGTTCCTAACACTTTATCTAATTCTTTACGCTTAAGCTTATTTGCTTTAATAAGACCCCACACCTATGCTTCTCGCCCTGGATCCTATTGCTAATGCGGATCTTTTGTCTAGTCTAAGGCTTAAAACAAGACTTGCTCCTTACTCACTGCTTTGCTTAGACTGCTTCCCTTTCTAAAACTGCTTATTTTCATGTTTTCCTTTTAATCCACTCGAAATCCATACTGTTTATTGGAGCTACTGCGCATATCAGGATAGAAATCAGACTCCTTAATCACCACTACAGCTAGAGTCCACCACTAACTAAACTCGAGTCTTTTGCGCCTTTGCTTGTTTCTGAGACTTATGCTTGTGTTTGCTTTGCTTATTGAGCTGAAGAAGGCTTCTTTCCGCGGCTTTTCACGCCATTCCATCAGGGACCGAGCGCATTTGCCATTCGAGTTGTTAGAGGTCTGATTTTGAATTATAGTAGTTGAACAGAGGTCTTACTTAGATTAGAGAAATAAGGGAACGTGCAACAGGCGATGTGAGTGGAGTTGTTTCTATTCTTTCTGGCCTTTCCATTCCATCCCTATAACTTTGGTTAAACGACGGGAAATCTAGAACTACTGGCTCTGCACTAACTGCTTCCTTTCACCCTGCTTTCTCGCCTGATTGAGAGCTTAGAGTAAAGTCAACTAAGAACCAGATTCCTTTCGTACAGCATCCCTTTTGTCGGTAACACTGATGATCCTGCTCTACCTA
This sequence comes from Musa schizocarpa, assembly GCA_900464855.2. Lineage (NCBI taxonomy): Eukaryota > Viridiplantae > Streptophyta > Magnoliopsida > Zingiberales > Musaceae > Musa > Musa schizocarpa. The sequence continues at coordinate 865,145 of LR890027.1, forward strand.
ACTCCGATCCTAAAGAAAACGAACTAGAAGTACTCCGGGGTCAGAAACGGAAGAAGGGGATTGAGCTCTGTTTCATATAAATTGGTAACCAAACCACGAGCTCTGTTTCATATAAATTGGTAACCAAACCACCCGGCTTTCGGGAGCTCCTTTATGCATCAGTACGGGTCCAAAGCAAGTAAAGTTTTGGGGGATCTATCTCTTCCCTTACCCTCTTGCCTTACACGCCATAGCTTGTTCCTCTCGCAAACAAATATTCATTTAATCAAAAAAACTCATAACCTCGTCTCCAGACCTCTTTGAAACTATGCTAATGGATATATAACAGAAAGAAAAGAATCCTTTACAGAGTAGTGAGGAGCCATAATTCTCTTCGCGATCTCCAGGGCATTGATTGGAAAATAGCTGATGATCCTTTTCTCTACCTTCAGCCGACTCCGCCTCTGCAAGTGCTTAGTCTGCTTCAGATCAAGCTATACAGCGAAGAAAGAAACTCTATTCTCTAACTGCTTCCTTGTTGAACTCGGAACCCCGGCCTTATAGTAATTCGCTAACATCACGACTTTATGAGCACCACGGCTTTATAGTAATTCGCTAACATAACTCCAAACTCAGCTTAGTAGCATCATTGTTTATACCATAGTTTATACTATACTTGCTTGCTACCCTTGCTTCAAAGAACTCGACTCTACCTTCGTATACGGTTCCTAACTCCATTTAACAAGCAACTAAACCCATATTATACACTCGCCCTCACACAATGAGACTCGTAGATGACACTACACTGATTGACTTACTGCTTACTTTAGCGCTTCAGAGAAGGAATGGATTCTTTCGTTGATTTGGCACTTGCTATCTTATTAATTGCGAGTAAAGACACTGCACCCCTTGACTCTCAACTGTCTTCATCCTTCGGTAACCAACCTATACTATTGTTGTGCTCTTAACCAACCCCCCGCTCGCGTAAGCCAAGTCCTTTCTCCGTATAGTTATTACCAGACAAGCGTATACTAGTTTCATAATCAAGTTCCTAGGAGCAAGAGTTATAGGAGACAGAGTTCAAAGAGCCGAATGAAGGTATAAAACGTACGGACAAGCGGACAAGCCGACAAGCAGGTTTTATTCTATTGTTTCAGTATAGTATGCGAGGGACTGTTTCAGTATAGTATGCGAGGAAAGGGGAAAGGACAAGCCTACCTCTATGAAATTCCCTTTGCTGTAGGTACAGGCGCAGACGAGCGACTAGCTTAGGAGGTAATAGCCGATAGATAGGAGCAACTAGGTCTCATAGGCTGGAATGGGTTCTACCCGGCACGCAGGATGCAAGTAATATGGAAGTGAAGCAAGCCCTTGGATGGATTTGGTTTTCTCCAGTCTCAAGGAGTGGGCCATTTCTTTACCTTATCTATTGGGATTAGAGTTTGCCCTAAATGTTATGATTTATCGCTCGGCCAAGCAACCCTATAGCTGACACTTATTAGAGTTTATGGTCGGTAACACCTCTGGAACTAATTAACACTCAATACTTCTTATGTGCTTTACTTATTATGTGCTGGGCACCGAATCAAGCTTCTTTTTCGTCGTTGAACAGAGGTGAAACAGAGCTCATAGCTAATCACTTATTGATACTCTGAAACTTGCCTTCTAACGCATTGACGCCTAATACCTTATTGCTATGTTCCTAGAATCTCTATTCTGTTATTCCTATGTTCCTATAATCTCTATTCTTTGCTTTGTTATGCTCCTATAATCTCCATTCATTTATTCCTATGTTCCTAGGGTCACTTAATCTCTATTCAACAAAAGCAAGGGCAGCGTCAGCTGCTACTGGTCTTCTCTTTCATTTTCTTTATTCTGGAACTATACCTAAGAAATATGCTTAGCGGGCTGTAAACCCTAATTACTCTAAATATGAAGTGAAAGCCTTAACCGAACAAGCAAACAAGTTAAGTGTCAGTGAGTATGCAGGCGCTAATGCTTACTTGAGTGGAGCGGGTGTGCGTGAGAGAGTTTTTTAGGTTAGCCGGATTTTGACTCTTTTCTATTCTTGGGCACTCAATGCTATTCTGAAAGCTGTTTGGTAAATAAAGTAAGTGGGGTAATAGCAGAAACCAAATTTCCATAAGTTTAACTAACCCATTTGAAACGACTCGAATAGTTTATGTACACGGCGCTTAAGAAGGAAGGATGTTTTGTTACTCCAGCCATATGAATATAGAAAGATGTTAACTTATACTAGCAAAAGGGAACCGGGCGAAAGTGAGCTTATCTAAAGTTGAAGTTCCATTCCTCTCCTATCTTTTAAGTGCGTGCAGTGTTAGGTTACTCTTAAGATATTCTATTAGTTGTGAGTGAACAGAACAAGCAGTGGAATGTTGTGCTTCCGTGGGTTTGAAGAAATTAAGTATGTGTGGAAGAAATGAAGTACGTGTGACTCAACATTGTCTCGACTTATGGTTTAGTAGCAAGTAAGGCAGAAAGAAGCTAATTAGTCTCCAGTTTAGTATCAAGTAAGGCAGAAAGAAGCTAATTAGTCTATTAGAAGTAGTAATGTTATGGCAAAGCAGTAGGGCAGTGTTATTAAAGTCAAGAACTTTAACTCTATGACAAGGAGGCGGGACAGGACAGTAAGTTTACGACTTGGATCACACCGCGCATTTCTTAGGACATAAACGGAGACCAGAGAGTTTAGGCAGTGTTTTTAATCAAATCTATGTTAGTTACACGCTAGATAAAAGAAAGTATTGGCAAGGTTGCAAGTGAGTTTGTAGAGTTTCTGAGTCTGGGTACCAAATCATTCTATACACAGTGCCCATACCTCCGTCCTATTAGTCTAGGTTTCGGAAGCCTAAACTCGTGCAACAGGTATAATAAGTTAGAATAATCAAGGGTAGCTAGATTCCATTCGTTCAACAGGTATAATAAGTTAGAATAAGCAAGGTAGGTGGTTACAGCTGGATTCCATTCTTTCACCGTTGTGCGCCAGGCAGCTGACTTCTCTTCTCTTAAAGAAAGGATGCCTCTTCCTCTGTCCTAATCTTAATAGGGTGTTTATGATGCCAATATTATATTCAAGTTGTGCTAAGGCTCATCTCCTCAACAACACCGTCGGCGGAACTCATTTAGGAAGGAATGTTTGAAGACCCAAACTGCGAAAAGAAAGCCAAGCCCTGAAAGAGCAAAGTGTGCAAGTCCTTTCGAATCCAAAGGCACCTTTGACTAGTAAAAGCACTCAGTTCCTTCTTACTTAAAACATCTACGCAGGTATCTCAAGGATTCGCCAACAGACAAGGACACGGAAAGAAGGGATGCTAGGAAAGACTCCATTATATAGCAATAGCTTGTCCTCGCTTTGAAGGCTATGAGTTAGTTGGCTTACCTTACTTTCTCGTCTATCTATCTACGTTATTCTTTTGAAGTGAAGCAGATGGACACAACAAGTTCACTAAAAGAGCAGTTAAGCCTTTCCGCCTATACTAAAGCACTCGAGGAAGAAAGCAGACAGACGTTAACTTGAAGCCAACGCTTTAGGTGCTTTAACCACAACTTCTTGGTTCCATACTATCAAAGATGGAGTTCCGCTTGCATTCAAAGCTCTGTCTTTTTATTTCCATGGATCTCTGAGGGAAAGAGAAAGGGGCACTACCATGGGTAGGTTTAGCCGGCAATGGGCTTGTGTGGTAGTCTTTTTTTGAACAAGCCTTGTGACTAACGCTTCTTACTAAAGCAAAAGAAAGGAAAGAATGCTATACTAGAGAACTATAGGCGAGATGAAGCAAGCAAGGGAAGAGTTCCGTCTCGCTCAAAGTATTCTCTGTCGCCCATCATCTTCGTAAAGTCCACCGCTGATCTATAACCTTGCAGTCACTTACCGATCATTCCTTCTGTCGATGTTGCATTTTTTTTTGAGTAGGGTTTTGATTTCTAAACAAACTGTAGAGTACTTGTGGTTAGTTAGAAAGAATCCAAATTGAAAGATGAGAACTCTAAAAGCTAGTATAGTAAGTAGATCGGTTGATTCGTTCCCATTCCATCGTATAAGGTTTTCTATCATTAGTGTTTTTCATTCACGATCAAGTAGACGAAGTTCGCGACGAACTCCAATTTGACCTTGAAACTCTATACGCGGAGGCTTTGCTTAGAACTTAAATGGGACCGGCCTACCCCTTTTCGGACATGCTACACTCAAGCACCCTGTTTCCTTGCATCAGTGAATGAACCGAGCCGAACATTGCAAAAGAAAGAACCCGATGCGCTGCTATATATTAGAAGCTGCTGTAATAGACGCTGGTGTATGTATAATAAAAGTGGTGCAGCAGATCTGGAATCCGTTACCTGTGCCTGTAATCCTATCCCTTGTCGAAGTATCATCGCCTTTCAGAGAGGAAAGAAATCGGATATGGGTGAGCAGTGGGGAAAATCGGATTCATCTCATGCTTCGCTAACCATTTCAGCACAACCCTATCTCTATGCTAAGAAGAAAATCCGGGATTGATCTCATCAATTGTTTCCTTTTACGGAGTGGTGAAAAGCTGTTAAGGAAGAAAGAGTGGAATGTGGGTAGGAAGCGATCTCATTCAATCTGGGTTGGCCGTTAATCATTTCTTACACAAACTACCGGCAGAGAAGATGGCGGGCCGACGAAGACTTCTTTCTTTGTAACCGAGTCTTTCTATCCGGCAGTACTAGAAATAGTCCGATCCTTCCACCGGTTGTAGGGGGTTTTTCGGGTTACAAAGGATACTCTTAACTCTTTGGTCCAAGGGTTTTTCATAGGTAGGGGAAAACAACCTATGGGAAGAAGGCTCTGGATTTGCTAGACGAGGATAACCGGGTTGAGAAAAAGAATAGATCGGGTATAGAGTAGGCTCTTGTTACCGATAACCCCAGTTCGGTTGTCCCTGTTTACCCGGGCCGGAAAGGGTTCAATATAGCCCACATAATTATGGCCCTCCACCGATAAGCTATTAGTGAGGGGGGACTCTCTCAGTCTCAAGTGGATTTTGGGTTGTGCTCAATAACAGCCGTCCCATCCGTTATGACTTATGCTGATTTTTCGCCTTTGATCTATTGACTTTTCTTTGTTTTAAAAAATATGGCTCTGCATGCAAGTCTTTGGTCGCTGGGATAGGGGTCGTTGACATCGCCTTGATTATCTGCACTTCCCAGGTTGAGCTGGTGAGGAAGGGCCAGGCTCCAATAAAGGGCGGAAACCTCTGCCTATTGGTGGCCCGCCCAATGTTAGCATTCAGATCGATTCTCATCCCTGGCCATGAAAGGTAGACACCGCCCCACGGCTTTGGAAACGCCATCGAAGTAGAATTGAAAGGCCGGTCCTGTTTCGCTATCCGAAGTTAGTCACAGTCTGGGAGAGGGGGGGCAATAAGTTGAAGAAGGTCCCAAGATTCTTTTAACAAAAAAGGAATGTAAGAGCTGTTAGTCCGCATGTCCCTAACTACCTTGTTCGCATTGCTTTCTTAGTGTTTCATCTTTGTTAGGACGAGGTTACATCAGAGTTGATTGATCTTGGTTATGAAAGAACCGAAAGAGGTGGCCGGGCTTCGACAACTGCTGCATCAGTGGTGTGGAAATGCCTATTTGAAATAGCTGCAAAGACGGGTTAAATTCCTTATTGATAACTCTAAGCCAACAAGATAGACGTTGATCTGGACATAACCTAGTTAGGATAGAAAGAGCTTACAAAAGAAAGAGCTATTAGCAATTATACCTAGGTGTTGGGAGAGCTTTTTGGGGTATAACCTCGAACGGGCAATCGGATTAGGCCAGGAAGAAAGGGTCTTCTTTACCTTCAAAAACAGCAGCTTGCAGAAGAAAAGACCTAGAAACCAACCCTCCTAAACGACTTTGTTAACCTTTATTGCTAGAGTAATGAGTGGGATAACATGTGCTTTTAGGAAAGACGGAAAGCTTAACTTATCGCTTGGCTAGGGGGGAAGAGCCGCTTTTAGCTTTTAAAACTGACACTCGTTCTAAAGCCACTTTAGTACTTGATTGGATGTGTCCCATGCTCTAAGTAGCTTCAACCTGTTCTTACGAGATATGCCTTGCCAGCATTAATATAAGAAGGTGGGCCTTGGTCTTCATCATAATTTCTAATTTGGATCCGTATGCATAGCCAAACAAGAATGTGGCGTAGAAAGGATGTGCCCGAATTCCTTTGCCTTTTCTCGTTCTTTATTGGAAAAGACCAAGACCTAAACTTAGCTTTGAAGGGCGAAAGAAGAGTGGTTTTGTCTCGGACAGAATCTCGGATTGAATACACTTTCTCTCTATCAGAATACACTTTCTCTCCAGAAAAGCAATAGATATGTACTAATAGATATGTACTAATTAATCAAAAACACTACTATTATTTCTAAGAGGGGTCTCGCTCCATATTCATCTTTTCTATGTTTGGAGTGGACATTGCTGACACATGATGTGCGCCCTAATTTCTCTAATCGTTGTTGACTTTCAAAAGTGTTGGTTTCTATTTCGTGTTAAGAAAGGTAAAAGAGTTTGTCCAGGTGTAGGCCACATGACTGGCGTGAGTTTTGATGTCGGTAATGTGTGGTTTGGTTGGTGGGATGCTTACTAGTTTTAGGGACTTCTTGTTGGATTCTAACAGTATCGTTAAGTGGGTCCCTCGCTAGTACACTGAATGGATTGGCTGTAGCTTTCTCTCTCTTTCCTCCAGACTTTACCCCCGGGCCGGTGTTTTTTCATGTTTTATCAATAGGAATTTGTACACAAAACGAATATCTGCCGCGAGATCCATGGTCAAAAAGGAATCAATTCTTACAAGAAGCTAAAAACGTGACCTGCTTTTTTTAGTCTTTGTGTGTCTGATAGATGCTATGGTAACCAGGCCCATATGGCTGTAGAATCTATTTTAGTAGTGGATGCCTTTCATCTTGGTTCCCATTTCCGAACGGTTAGGAAGTATTGACCAATGAACCAGGGTCCTCTGTGTAGTGCTCGATTTTCATTTTACAGATATCGACATGGAATTCAGAAGAAATCCTTACTGAGATCCATAAGATCCATAACATAAGATAAGCATTAGATCTGAAGTTGGCTTCCACAGCAGCGGAAGGCCTTGTTATAGAAAGGTAGAGCAAAAGCTGTGACTTTCCTCTTTGATTGTTGCCGTGGTTGGTATATCTGTTCTTTGTATTCTTTCGTGAGCGTAATCTTTTGCTAGGCTTGATAAATCTTAGTTTATGCACTTAAGCCTTCATATCGTACATGTCCAGTCTCTCCTGTCTGCCTTTATTTTGTATTGTGAAGGGAAAAGGGCTTTTGTTGTCTCAAGGTAAGAAGGGCCATTAGATATAGGCATCCGGAATCTTTCCTTGCTTGCCGCTGGACTCTACATTCTAGTTGATAGAGAGGAATGGCTCAAAGGTTATACTACAAGGATTCCACTCATGGACACTAGCTAAGCAAGGGGGGAGAGCTGGATTCATGAGTTTCGGCTCTTGCCGCTAGCTCACTAGCTGATAGAGATGCCACATCCGCTTCTTAAGAAAGAGCAGCAGCAAAGTAGAAGACCTGCCATGCACCGATGCTGATCTGTTCGTCAAGAAGTCCGTTCACTTAAAGGTAAGGCCTTTCTTTGATTAGTATACATATTTTGAAACTGGCTCCTGGACCACTATTCTTGCTTTTATTGCCGAAAGAGCTTCTACAACACGCGCATAACAGTTAGATGATCGGAGCTCACCAATTCTCGCCAGTGGAAGGATGAGCCAGTGATGCGATTTACTATATTAATAGCGGTAGGAACTTTAGCCTAAACAGCAAGGATCGACTATGTGAAACCGAAGCTATAGAGATGGAATCCAAGGCATGCATTGGGGCTTGCGCTCTATATAGGGAAAACAAACCTTAACTTTTTCTGAATTAGCTACCCGGGCTCATGACATGGAACATCGCATTGCTGCTAATTATGGTCAAGGCCCAAAAAACATAAAAAGAATCCGCCGATTCGCGACTTAAACATCAAATTAATCTATCGCAGAAGCGGAAGAAAGACTAGCTGCATCATTAAGATCAGGATCTCGGATCATCAGCATAAGATGGAGCAGGTGAAGGTGATTGACGGACTTCGACTCCAAGATAGGTTATTGGCAGACTTCGAGCAGTAGGGCGAGTGTTTCCCCGAATGCACTCTCGCACCCGAAAGTAGTAGCCCCATAGCTTTTTTCTTGAAGGGAATATCACTGACATATATTCTATAAGAGTTTTAACTAACAGAGCATTGCTTCAAAACGGTTAAAACTACAGGCCTTCTTTCTCTATTGCTTGCTTGTCGGACTAGCTTAAGACTCATAAGAACTCGTAAAGCCTTGTCCACTTATTGATTCTGTTGCCCCAACTCCTTTTTCTCCGGATATCCTGTCCTGCTTGAACACAGGAGAGTACTTAAAGGGCAAGAAGGCATATTTTGCATCGTTTAAGGTAGGGTTAATGAATTGGATGGCAAATAACACATGTTGGTACCCATCGGCTGTATAAATGCATTTGCAGCCCGAATATAGACTTTGCGAGCGCAGAGCTCCCGTAACGTTAGCTAACGAAGAAAGAAACTCCCGAGGAAAACGAATTGTAAGTCGAACCCAATCGCTGTTGCTTTATCTCTACCACTTGATCGGCTACAAACAATCAATCGCTGTTGCTTTATCTCGTACACTTGCAAGTTCCCTTGCTTGTTTACTTTTGGAATGTGCTTCAGTGCAAGAGAATTGAATGCACTGTTCCGACGCTTGTTTACTTTAAACTCACTGACGCGCTTTTCTTAATAGCTAGCTACCGCGAAACATGAACATGTGTTCTAGGCCTTGCCTAGTGTCTTGTCTAGTAGTTACTTGCCTCGTGTCTTGGCTGCTTTTATTATGACAGTTGTGTTTTAGGCCTTGGCGGCCTTGGCGGCAGGAGCTAAAGTTGCAGTATGACTTTCCCGTCTCTCAAGTAGTAACTAAAGAATTCAAATAAGTAATATAGGAATGAATTCCTTGGTATAAGAATAATAAGTTTGCGCGCCTATACTTCCACTCGACGCCCCGATCCTACCCTCGACACTAAGCTACTACCCTACCAATACTTACTTGAAAACGTAAACTACCACATGGGAGGCGGACTTCCCTTACTGCTATTCTTTAACAGCTGATCCGGATCCTTAACCAATAACTAGGGCTTTAACTACCGAACCACTTTCACGCCTCTCGTTCTATTACTCTCCTATCTCATTCCTTTACGGACTTTTCAACTAAAAGTAGTGCTTCCAAGGCTGACTTACTGCCACAAAAACTGAAAGGAATCTAGGGTCTATAATAAGGCTACCAATACCAATCCTAAACTACGGACTTATAGTATTATTTGCCTGCTTTTCATTACCGCGCTGCTGTGACTTTGATTCTTCTACCACTACAAATAGGCGATATTGCTTCTCATAATGGAACTGTTGCTTCTCGGACTGGAGCTACAGGTTCTCATACTTCAATCAAACAGGCAGAACTGGCAGCTTATGAGAATTAACTAGTATCTGATGAGACTTGCTTTACAGTATCCTGAGAATAGAGCTCTAGAGCTAACAATACCTGAACTCCAAAATAGGAATTGACCCCACCAATACAAATATGAATTGCTCTAGAAACAACAAGGCTCGAGCTTACTACTCACATAACAAGCCTGCCTTTTAGACTTACCTTTTTAACTTGAATTCTCTAGCTACCGGATAAAGTGTAGCGGCTCTGCCGCGCAACACAAACAATTGCTTTATCTTATTCTCCTATTGGCGCTTTGACTATTTTCTCATATAGTAGAGAAACCAACTAGCGCTAATAAGCCTTACTACACTTGCTTTTACTCTTCAATTAAATACCTATGAGCCTACCCCCCCTTACTTACATTTTGCCCCTAATTACTATTGGAATGGAATAGAACGAATTAAAACAAGGCTCGAACTATCAATAACCATAATTTATCCTCGCTTTCCTGCCTATCAGTTTGACTTTACTTTCTTTATTTCTAATACTGTTGGTTTTTCATAATGGAGCTACTGGAAAGCAGCCTTACCTTTACTACTAAACCTTCAACTTGTTCTTGGTATCCTTACTCATGTACTTTAGGCTTTTTACTGCTTACTTCTATTCTATAGTTAAACCTATGATTCTTCTACCACTTACTCATCCATATCCCCTGACTCACAGCAAAGCCTTTATTTACTTGTTTTGAGTCTACCAGTGGGTCGGACATTGTAAAACTTAAATTACTGCCAGTTAGCCTGTCCCTACAGAATCTGGGGCTTGCTCTCTTGCTTCTTAGCTTAAAACTACCTCTCCTTGCTATGAGCCTTGCTTCGCTGCGAACTAACTTATTCCCCTACTACTTCATAATGTAACAGGGTCTCCCAAGACTTAAGACTCTGCTGGAAAGAATGTACCTACGACTAACAATACCTGAACCCGGAACTTGGCATTAAACTAATGACTTGTCGCTCAAGGCTAATGTCTCCCAAGGACTCCTATTAGAATTGATTGCTACAGGCAGACAGACTGAATGGGCCATTAACAAGAATCGAGCTATTGCTAACCCTACTCCGGGCAAGCAGCCCTCCACTACAGCGCACTTCTTTATCTCAAACTTAGGTTCCACTCTCGGGCTTACTATCCTTTCCTCTATACTTAAGCCTTACCTTTAACTCTTAGACTCCCACTTCCTGGCCTTACTGCTTTGTTTGATCCTGATAATGACCTGTTTTATTCTTGTTTGGTGGAATACCTTTCTAAGTCAACTAATACAAATGTGGAATACCTTCCTAAGTCAACTAATACTAATACTAGAAAGCAAGATTTAAACACATAAGTAAGAGACAGGCAGTCAATACCCTTCCACCCCGAACTACCAAACTGAAACGACCTACCCGCTTTGACCCTTAGGCCCCGTTCACTCTAAAACTACTAACAAAAAGTAGGTCGCTCCTCGCTTTGAGCTTTGGCCTGCCCCTACTGATATAATATCTGTTTACTTTACCCCCAGCAACTAGGCCTGTTCCTTACACTCCCGCTCTCTTGTTTCGGGCTTACCTCTGGGTTTTCTACTTACTTTTTTTTTCCTTGACTTCCGGACTTGGGGAATCGAGCTCGGAACTATGAATTACACTGGTGCTGACAAGGCTTCAGAGCACCCCAAGTAGATAAAACGACTCACTAGAAGAATGGGACTACTAACTAGCGGAATGGAACACCGACCTAGTTAATAAAACAAACAATATCAAAAGATAACTGGAAATATGGGCTTAACTCTCTTGGAAATATAGGCTTAACTACCTGTTGCTAAGACTTGGGCTGATGCTTATCATTCTTTAGTTACTGTCTCTTGGCCTGCTGCTGCTTACCTAAAATCTCTCACTTCGATAGTTGGTTTGGGTCTGTCCACTCCCTGCCCCATTCTCTTTAGTGGGGGGCTGAAACCAGAAACTTCCCCACACTTTCCATCCTTGGACGGTGAGCTATAAGACTCACATTGCTAGTGACTTGGCGCATCCTAACCACCAACTCGCAAACTAACATCCCGACACATAAAATATTACTTGAGCCCCACCTTCCTGTTTATCATTCGGAAACTGCGCCCAGAAATGAAATCTTATGCTAACTCTGTGTAGTACCGAAATCTTATGCTAACTATGTAGTATTATACTTATTACTATGGGCCTGCCTCCCCCGTCTTCCATCCTTACCATACTGCCTCCCAGGCAAACGACCTATTCTTTCTTTGTTCGCGGGCTTTACAGCCTATGATCCTGCCTTTGCTTGGTAAAACAAACCCCCTAACGACTGAAATCGCAGCTATCAGACTGTTAACTCTGTGTGATATCTGGATCCTTTAACCAATAACGAGAAGAAGCAAACACGGAATAAGGAATTGAGTGACTAATGATTAGAGGCCGATACCACTACTAACAAGAGTAGAACTTTGGCATCATACTGAACTACGGATCTCGAAGCTGTCCTTCTTCCCTAGCTTTAACTCTTAGGCTACTGATCTAAAAAATGTATCTGTTGATTGAAACTAACCTTTTATTGCTTAGAAGCTAGAAACTGAACCTCGACGACCTATACCTATATTTCTGGTACCTTTTCTTTGCCCCCTTGCTTGGAAACTTGTACTGATAATAGTGAGCCTGTCCTGTATTACTTGAAAACTGGATTGAGTCTTTGATTCTTCCATACTGCTTAATTTATTTATGGTAGCTTGCCTCTAAGTCTCCTACTTGCTTCTTTCAATCCAACTTCCCGAACTCCTATTCTGACTTACCCTGTTTATCCGCCTGTCGCTGCTTTATCTAATTATTACTTTCCTGACTATTAATCTACTGCTCGATCTAGATCTGCTCTAACGGGGATGAAACTAGAACATCCAAATACGAGACTTCCGCCCCGACCCCAAGAGTAAGAGCACCGGTGGGCATTCATTCGAAAAGAGATTATCCTCCTGAAACTACTATACTAATAAAGGCGAAAGGGGAGGAAACAAGCTTAGGCTGCCTTAGACGTAACATTAGTACTTTACTCAATTGCAAGAAAGCGGATTCCCTAACAAGTTAGCTAAGGAATACTTCTTCCCTAACAAGTTATCTAAGGAATAGAAGGTGGGCACCCCGGAAAGTAAGCACACATTAGCACAGGGGCGAACTAAGCTCTCAAGTATTATAAGAATCTAGCTACACATGAATATAGAACTTAGTGGTAAACAACATCCTTCCCGCTTACCCTTTATTTCCTGTAGTAAAGCCCCTGACTCTTGACTGTTGAAAAGAATTGAACTGAGACAACATATGCTAGAAGTGCCAGACTGCTTACTAAAACAAATAAGTCTTAGCGGTCAAAACGGCTTCTGGAACTCTACCCTTTTGCTACTTTGATACTTTCTGGAATTTTGAGACTTTCTGGAATATAGTTGGGGAGCGCATTAACAAGAAAAAGGTGAGGTTGAAAAACGAGCAAGCAATATAGTAGGGGGGCGAAACTACAGTTGTTGGGCCAGTGTTCAGAGTTAATCTTCATTTCATCTTCTCTTGCTAAGCATATAATATATAAGATCTCTTGCATAGCATATAACAGATGAACAACATAGAGCATTGATGAACAACATAGAGCATTGACTCGAATCTAACTATGGCACAAGTAGAAGTAAGCTAATGCGTAACGGCACAAAGGCGAACTCCCTGTAGTTTTTGTAACTGGCATAACGTTGCTTGTTTTTTAAGTTGCGCTTACGGAGTTTTGTGAGTTCCTGTCATCGGCTAATACGAGTTCCCAGTTCAAGTGTGATCTACGAGAGAAGAGGTTTACAGCTTGACCTTTGCTTTTTGAGTGCTTCTGTTATTTACTTGACCTTTGTGTTAGTGGTGCTTCTGTGACCCTTAGCCAGATTGACAGCTTTACCTTTGCCTGATTGACTTTCTCGTTAGTGCTTCTGTAATCCTTAGTAAGATTGACAGCTTTACCAACACCGAGCTTATTGAGTTGGGCCAGTGATACTTATATTATACATTATACACTGCTGAATTGAATCTAGCTATACAAATATAGAGAAAAGTCAAAAAACCTTCACCTTAACCTATAACTTCTGACTCTCTTGGGGGAGTTCCACTTGTAGCAGTGTTTTTTAGTTTCCCTTGCTCTTAATTCGGCTTATTATTCGTTACTCATCCCATTGCTTGTTGTTCTCTCTCTTCTCTTAATAATAGAATTGAGGTTAGGTTCAAAGGCGTTAAACAACGATAACTCTCCGTTAGCGAGCAGATTTGTGGGGTTACTCATCCCATTGTTTGTTATGCTTCCTTTCCTCACAGCATTGGCTTCCTTTCCTCCAAAGCTCACTGCTGACAGCTTGCATTGTTTTATAATATCTTATAATATAATATATGGGTCAGAGCTTATTAGAATATCTTATAATATAATATATGAGTCAGAGCTTACTTTCTTTGGGCGCATTAGCTTCTTTTTGTTGCCGGGCTGGCTTGTTTCATTGAGTGCAAAAGAACTGAATTGAGTGCTCTCCTATGATATAAGTAAGTAAGGAGCCTAATCAGTAGTTAAAGCATGAAAGCATGGCCGGTAAGACGGAAAAGCGAGAGTTCGGGCCACGCGCTACCAACTAAGCCTTGTTAACAACAAAAATAAGTAAGAGTTTATAGTGATCTTCTTATACGTAGTAATGGCGGGTTTGCTACAGGAGTAAGGAGTTGGGATCAGCAGTTCTAGTCAGTTTGCCCGTAGCGGGATTCCTTCTATTATTGATTGGATTCTGGTGGCATAACCTATGCTATGCTTTTTCATTATCGTAGTATAACCTATGTGTTACGCGGCAGCTCTCCTTTGAGTCAATCTCTTGCGCCTTTTCTCCCGCCTTTTATCCCTAGTTTCTCTAATAACCCACTAATGAATATAATATCAATACCAGATGATAAAACCCATTCGAGTATTATGATAATAGAGTCGTAAATAGAAGAGAAATAATACCCCCACAAAAAAGAGAGAATGAAAAGCGTGAGTAACAGTTTGATATCTTTTGTTAAGCAGACAGCCTGGTTTACCCTTCAACTAGTGGTTACTTGTACCTCGCTCCTATAAGGTCAACTCTTTTTAGTAGTCGTTGGCTTCTGATATAGTAGCTCAATGATTTAACTAACAAGTAAGGATGGTAAGTCAGCAGTGCGGGAATGAGGGCAGTTTTTAACTAAGAAGGAAGGGGAGGTAGGCTGGAAGCAAGGATATATAGGTTTCGAGATAGGAAGGCAAGGTTCGAGGTAGGGAGTGAAAGCAATGGGGGGGCGCTTAGAGAAAAGAAAGTGAGGCAAGACTATCAGACTCACTAACCACTCCCTAAGACTTACAATCTGCCCACCTTTAGACTTGTGAGCGTCGGGGAGTTTTTCAGGATGCCCCTCCGTGCTTTGAAACTTGATCTCTGCAGTTGTGCTCGGTGTTTGTGTTACGCGGTAGCTAGTTTAGCCTCTACAGCTTTTCACTCTCATTAGGTGCTCTTCCCAACTTTGACTCATGCTTTTAATTCTTCTTTATTTAATTGATTGTTCAAGCATTCCCTCAGATATTCTCTTAATCTAAAAAGTGGGATCATGATACTTATCTATAGGCTAGTTCGCTCTGGGCGAGTCATTAGCCTCAGCGCTATAGTAAGGAAAGTAATCAAAAAAAAGGTAAAACAACAGATCAATCTAACTATGGCAAAAGCAAGACAGCGACTCTATAAAGGCAGAATCAAAGCAAGGTGCTGAAAGCCTTCTCGAGCTACTGATTTGGAGCCAGGATAGGTGGATTCTCACTGGAACATATAGACATTGGAGCTACTACTCAAGAATGATTCTCCCTTTGAGCATAAAGACTGTGTAACTACTTCTCCAGAATTTAAGTAATGGTAGTAAGCCTGCGAGACAGGAAAGTAACATTTTACTATTAATAATCAGAATGATGTTTACTTATAAGAGTGAAGTTTACTTCCGTAAAGCGGGGAGCGGGAGAGTTAAAGCAAAGAGCATAAGAATGATATTTCAGAGATAGGCAGACTTAGAAACACCTTTAAAGCAGTAGTGACAGTATGAGAAGCGCTAGTTTGAGATTGAAATAAAGTGGTGTAAGACTCATAGGCTTGAAGGGAAACCTTAAAGAGTGGGGGTGCCGGCTAACATGTTGTAAGTAGCAGCGAGCCTTGCCGTTAGTATGGATCAAGTCTTCTCTGTATGGGTTCAATTGCTTTACTCGCGAGTTTGAGTCCAGTGTCCAAGCTCAATTCTTTTCATTCCTATTTTGGAGTTCAATTCCTTGGTTAAGGGAAATAGCACTGGGGTGAGAGAGAAGAGGCAATTCTCAGATAAACACTAACAAGTGGGGTTTGGACTACTTTTTAATAAGGCTTGGGCAGCAGGATCGAGTTCTTTCACTAATGAATGACATACTGGATGCACTACATCATAACCTAATCTCTATTCTTATCTTATTTGTAGGTGCGCTGTACCATACCCTTATTTTCTATTCCTTGATTAAGTCTTATAAGGTATCTCCCAAATTAGGAATTGCCTATTAGCTTATAGGTTGCCCAGAGGGAATTGCACTAAAAAGTCAAAGGATTGAAGGGTAGGCTTGTTAGCGTTAGTTCAAGTCTTAGTTCCCGGCTCAACTCTTATGGGTATTGTTTTTATTCTGATTATTACTAGTGGATTTCCTACTTTGGATTTAACGAAGACACTTTTGATTTAACGAAGACATCAGCGATAATAACTAATAATATCCTATATCTATACTATGTGTTGTTCTTTCTTTCCTATATCTATACTATGTGTTGTTCTTTCTTTCCGTTGTGTTTGTAGAAGCACTAGTTGATTTCTTGTCAACCCCAGCTCCATTCTTTATTGCATAAGTGAAAGTACGAGGCGCCAACCGAGAGAGTATGTTGGACATTGATTCAATTCTTTCAGTTGATGGAAAAGATTTAAGCGCAGAAGGCAATCATAATCAAGCTATACTGGGTGAGATCCACTTGTTTTCTTTGCAAAGCTACCTGCACGCTTCTATATACGATGAAACTGGAACAGAAAGAGAGAGAATCAGGACGACGCACTGAACGAAGTACTATATTATGACCTTAAGCATTCTGGTGGGCATTCAGAGGTCAAGTAGAAAGGAAAAGTACCTGTGTCTAGTGAATCAAGTGGTGCGGTTAAGTAATAAAACGAAGGAAGGCGGTTATCCACAATAGAATCAGAGTAACACGAATCAGCAGGAGAAGGAGTGTGAGCAGGTAAAGAATACGAATCCGGTGAGGAAGCAACAATCGGTTAAGAAATAAAGTCTAGTATCAAGTTTTGTATGAAGAGATTTCAATCACTAAAGGACTCGCTCTGTTAGCCGCAGAGTAAGCAGTTCGAAAAGATAAGCTGTGTCTTGACTTTAGTTTCTATAACATCTCCATCATGTGCTCGAAAGATTTCATTCAATTCTTCAGACAGTTGAGAGTCCAGGGAAGGGTTCAGGGAAGGAAAGTTACGTTCGAGTGTCGGTAAGTCAATCAGTATAGTTTTATTTGGGCGCACAAGTGTTGGCGATTCAGAGAGTTGAGTTCAATAGTAAGCAGCAAGTGGTTCTTCAAGTTCAGTGGAGCGATTTACTTTACCTATCTTGTCCACGAGAGAAGAATTACGAGATGAATCAGCAGCTCCCGAAACTATACTCGCTCTTAAAGCTACCGTTAACGAGTTTCAAGCTTCAGCGTTAAGTCATGCTAGGCCCGAGATCCGATTCAAAAGAAAGGAAAGGTGTTGCCAAAGTACAATTCAAGTCGACAGGACAGAATCCAATTGAATAATTTTATGATCAACTGCTGATGCTGCTGATGCTACGGATTATTCTTATTCTGTTCCTTCTGAAGCACAGTGTACATTAGACCAGTCTCTTGATACCAGACTTGAGATTTGACTCTATACCTAAGTGTTAACGCCTGTTTCGTTTGGTGTGCGACCAACGTGAGCTTCAAGTAGTGAGCCAGCAGTCAGCAATGTGTTTAGGGGTGTTTCGTATAGAAAAAAGGTAAGGTAATCTTCAATGACATGATGTTCGAGTGTTGCGGTAAGAGAATCTTTAGTTTGAGTATTGTCTGCAAGATAAGATAAGAATCCGGAAAAGCTACAGCGAGAGGAAATTCTGTATTTCTCTTGTGCACACCAGATAAAGAATATTGTCCAGAAAGAGCTTTGCATCGGACAAGCAACTCGCTTAGGAACAGAATCAACATCATTTTATTGAACAAGTAAGGGGGAAAATAAGTGACTTTAGAGTTAAGGTATTCAATGAAATACTGGTACCGTTGCTTGTATCTTTTACTACTGAGTGGAATTCTTTGTACTAGATGCAGAATATGGGTAATAGTCAACTTCCCTTGCAGACCCAACTAATACAGATGAAACTCTCCCTGCCTCCACTGCCTCTGGTAAAGCACCGAACCAGTCTCTTTGCCCAGCCTCGGATCCCTTCTCTTGAAACAGCTTAAATTCCATTTGACTCTTCAGTATATGCTTGCCTTGTAGCAACCCTGGGAAAAAACATAGCTAAGATCTGATTGCCCCAACTCCCCTTAGTACTGAGTCTAGCTCCGATGCTTCATCCAGTACAGGATCCAGAGCAACCCTTATCCGGTGCTTTTACTGAAGAAATACGGGAGAGTTATCTAGCTAAGCAAGAAGGAGTGTTGCCTTTGTAGTTGCTAAGGTTAGCTTGCCTGATTGATAGCAAATAGGTCGTTTTTACAGAAATACTATACTTAAGGAGAGCACAGGACTCATAACTCGTAGGACTCTAAAACAAAGGACTTGGCTGCCGCTACCAATTACTTAAGGGAAAGGACTTGTGGATACTTTCCTTGAGCTGTTTGTTACTTCAATCGGGCAATCGGTTGGCTTACTAGGCTAGGTGTCTGAGCCAACAAGCAACGACTAGGGGAGAATTACAGAATGCAACACAGAGGTGAGCTAGAGAGGTGAGCGAGTAGTTAAGTCATAATTCACTCCTATACTAACATAGGCTGAAACTGGGTAGTTAAAGAATTGAACTAACACCGAACAGAGTGAAACCCTTGGTAAACTACGAAAGACAGGCAGCGCCCTATAAGTAGTAAAGTGAGAATTAAACCACAGCTAACCAGCCTTCACTGTTTGTAAGTCTTACCCTATGACTGACCAGTCTTAACTAACTGTTAAGGCAATTAGCTACATCTTCTCTTAGTTCACTGAATTTACCTAGGTAGTTACAGCCTTGAACCTGTGCTTCTAGGGTAGTAGATCAGATAGATCCCCTGGAGTCAAAGAATCCAACTAAGTAGACTCGGAATTGACGGAGCCGCGGATGCTTGATAGTTGGAATGCAACCCAGTAGTCTCAGAATGAAACGGTTCCTATTACTAGATGCTTACTACTAGATCAGAGGATGGAGAAAGAGCGGTAAGTCTGTAAACTCATATGGATTCAACAGGAAACTTACTATTAGGGCCTCTGCTTGAGTGGAATTCCTTCGATTAAGCTTATGGCTCTTCCTTTTTCTTCCCTTAGTACTGGCACTGCTCCTACTGTTTGGGAATCATATTTCTATTCTTTCTGGACTACTACTACTAGAAGTCACTACAACTACTAGAAGTCACTACTACTACTACTACTGGCCAAGCCTAGCTACTAATACAACAAATACAGATGAAACGGGACCACTCCACCAATAAGAAGAATTAAACTAGAAACTCGCCACACTACCTTTTCTGATTACCTAAGATGAGGCTCCATTCTCTCACGCCTCAGTTAAATTATTTGATGCATTGCTTTCATTCTGAGGAATTATAAAAGGGCTAGCTCCTGTCTCGGTGTGCTTAGCTCCATTCTCAGTAGGAGTAGTTTTATAGGATGTCACTCCCCTGTTTCAGGCTTGGATTCATTGGTTAAAGTCTCAGTGGTACCGGTCTCATTCTTAGTTATTGGGGGAGGGGGCCGATAACCTATAGGTGGAGTCCCATACTTGCTACCTGGACACTCCGTCTTTGATTCACTGCTTTCGTTCTGTTGCTCTATGCTAAGAAATTCTGTAACGGACCAATGCTAGGCTTACTAGCAGCTTTAAGTCTGCCCATCACTGGTTAGAGACCTTAGCTACCCAACAACAGGCTCGGGAACAGTGGCTCAATTCTAAGTGGTACCGGTATCAGGCTTGTTAGGCAGTGCTTCAGTCTTTGGCTACTATCCAGGTCTACGAACACGGGGGGATCATCGAAGGCTTATACCCCGAGAGGTATTCTTAGTTTGCCAGGAGGTTGGTTCATTCTTAGTCTAGGAAGTATCACTCCTTTATACAAAGCTAGAGACCTTAGCTACCGAGCTAGAGCCTGTAACTACCCAGCATCAGTCTGTGCCTCAGGTGTCGGATAGCCGTTGCTTTAATTGTGTTTTTTTTTGTGGGTTTTGAAGCCTGCCTAGTGCTGGGTTAAGTCTTAGATGCACTGATTGGAGTCTGCCTAGCGGTGGTATTATTCTGGTTTTCCTGGTGTTTGATTCTGAGTTGAACTAGCTCCATGCCGACCCCCAACAGCCAGGGAATCAGTGGTATGGGTTTTATTCTTAACCAAGAAGAAGTGAATTGTAGTCCAAGAGAGAATGCTTCCTTTTACGGGGTTTAATTCTTATCCAGGACCTAGCTGGCCCTCGGGTTAAGGCGTCGCTGCGGGTTCAGGCTTATACACACTGAGCTCATTCTGAACGGGTAGTGCTTCAAGCCTATCATTCATTACCTAGCTCTCAGGTACGAAATACATTCTTAGTTACTCACGAAGTATTTAATAGCACGCTTTCCTACCTCGACTCCGGACTAGAGCATCTCATCCACCTATGGGAACTATACCTCTCAGAAAAAAGTATTAGGAACTAAACAAAGAGCTCCCGCTGAACAAGCAGCTTAGGCGAACTAACATTCCCAAAGTCAAAGAGCAAAGGAACCAGCAAGGTAAACAACTTGAACTGGCCTACAAGGAGCTAGAGCCAGCCTACTTAATCTCACAAGCACAAACACCTCTTTATCCACTTCATCTTGTTGCTTCGAGGAAACCTTGGGATTAGCACTTGCGCCAACACTCGATCGAACATAACTTTCTTAACAGCTACGTGGGCATTCATTCTCAAAAAAATAGAATCCTCGGCTTCGGCAACAGATCCTGCTCTTTGAATGATCTCGTAGACTTAGGTTTGGCTGGCCAATCACTAACCTCGCATAGCTATGCCAGTAATTGATTCTGTCAACTGAAACTATCCTTTCATTGCTGCTTCGTTACCTTAACCTTGATACTTTAACTTGACGGCTAGCGGGTAAATAAGCTTACGCGCAACTGAACAGTAACTCACTGGTGCGTTAGTAAAGACATAGTGAGTGAACCCTATCGCCCAGCAGTAGATCCAGATCTTTATACAGCTACAGCAACTGATACAGATAGAGATACATCTTCGGCTTTCTACTCTTATTCTTCTACGGATCTTGAAACAAAACCAGTATAAGATTGAAGCGCATCAGAAGCACCTATCTCTCCACGCTTAAACACAAACAACACAATAATCACCTAAAGAGACTTCACTCGAGACTTAATCATGCTCCATTCTTTGTACCACAACAATAGGGCTAGGGAGCAAAGGAAAGGTAAAGCTAAGCACTACAAGGGGATTCAACACCCTTATTTATTGTCGTTTAAGCCAGGGTACACTAAAATGAAAGCAATAAAGGTAATTTAATACCCTCAAAGCTGTTGAATGAGCCTATTGAGCCTGGAAATAAGGACTCGCTCATAATTCCTGGTTTCGGCAGTAAAGCAACGGAATTCAAAGTTTCTGGTATATGCGCAAGCAATAAAGATTCAAGAAAAGGTTGACTCTGCGGCTTCAAAGTAGTATCGCACAAGGGCTGACTCTTCGCTATCGAATAGAAAGACAATATTGACTTAGCGCATAAGAAGGAATTGAGGTACGCACAGAACTAGTTTCTAGAACAAGTATTTGACAGTAAAGAAAGGATGCTTTGGCAGTAAAGAAAGGATGCTTTGGCGCTGTGGAGTCTATTTCTTGACTCGTTCCAGAAGCTGGATCCCGGAGCAGAATAAGAATATGAATTAGCATTGCATGTAAGGGCGTTCTCTGCTTCAAGTGTTTTTTTTTCGGGTGCCGTAGAAGGAGCAAGACGTTCAACAAGTGTTTTCGATTCTTCAAGGGGAGTTTGCAAGTAAGTAGCAAGCGGGTCTTAACTTCTCACTCTTTCCCTTTATTTAGCCGAGTCAAACTAGGAATGATTGGAATCTTTCTCTTTATAATAGAATTATCATAGAATAGAATATAAATAGGAATTGTCCCAACTAACTCTCCTAAATAGGAATTGTCCCAACACACTGGACTTGTTCATAACTTCATTGTCTACCGCCGGACTCCATAACAACAGCCGCCGAGAGCAGGTTCACTCTGGACGTAGCTTGTCACGTAACAACTCATTATAACATATTTCTTGAGTTCCCTCCGACAAACGACTCGCTCTTAACTCTAGTACACAGGACTTTCAACCCAAGTATATTAATAACAAAACTCTGCTCTCACGCTAGACTCAAAGGGAACAAGCTTAGGCGCTAAGATCAGAGGTTGGGGCATAACATAAGATAATAGATAGTTTAGTATGGAAGCAGGTAATGATAGGTACGAAATGGATTAAAAGGGATAGTAAGGAGCTGAGGCAGGGACTGATTGATCTGTTTCCGTTCTCAAGTAAAGTTCTGTTGTTGAATACGCATGATCTTCTGCAGTAGGGCGAGGAAATGATGGTGCTCGGCCAGGTGGTAGATCGAATGCAGACTCAGTGGCTAAAGGAGTTAGAAATGAATAAGTAATTAGGGACGGCCAAGCGGAGTCCAATTTCAATTCCGGAGTTGCACCATAGGAACTTATGAAACACTCAACAGCTTGTCCCGCTTCCGCTCCTTGTGATGTAGTTCTTGTGTCATTTGATAAAGAAATATGTCACTAAAGAGTTAGCTTCAAAACAAGTACTTTCTGCCTCCCCTCACTCGACTTAAAGTTCATCCAAATTTGATACATCTTTTGCACTTGGCATAGATTTGGGTAAGGATAAAGCTCCTTCTTTTGTCGACCTATATCCCTGAAGTAAAGAATGGAATTGGATTTCAGAGCACATGGTTTATATAGATCTAAGTACAGAACTGGGCGAACTTAACTCAACAGTACGTACTATCTACTTCATAATTAATAGAATCTTTGACTTTAGAATCTTATACTTGCGCATTAGGAGTGTAGTCGGCCCCCACAGCTTCCGCGCGGTCAACTAAAATGAGGGAACTCAACTTCCCTAGCACCGCATATTCTCTCGTAGATAACTTTCGAACAGGCAATTCTGCTGCCGACTTGCGCACTGCTTTAGATCCTGTTTCTTATCCTACAGTTGGTGGCTATAATCAAAGGGCAACAAATCAATAATTGGATCTATCTCTTGTGCGTGCATATATATATCAATATTTCTTGGAATGTCATCTCCCTTCCCGTTACTTGTGAGTCTTGCCCGCACTCACGTTACTTTAATGCTTGGACCACACCTCGCTTCAAAGCCAACTCGTACACTTCCTACTGCCATGCCAGGTAAACTCTATCACTTCTTACAGCCTGGGCAACAGCCAAACTAGACTTTCCTGGGCCCTATGCTAACAGACCTCGACTTCCACTTATGCTCTGTGAACTAAACTTAGTTAGTGCAGTGCTTCTGCCTAGCCTCTTGCTCCTTTCTATCATACAGACATAGCAAATTAGACTGTTCTCTTTCCACCGACAACACAGATTATACTGGGCATGAAACTATATAACAGTACTTGCACCCCAATAAACAATACTCGGCTTCCGAACTGATATTACCAGGCAGTGGGCTGGGCTCTTTAATTCCTCTCTTGTTCTTGCTGAAGATCTGTCTCTTTCGTCGCCAACACCAAGATACTTTCCGTTCCTTCCTGCTGAAATGGGACTACTACTACGGAGACTACTAAAAGTTTGGGATTTAACAGCACTACTACTTGTCAACTCCAGAACAGGTACCCCGAATCACCAGACTTAAGAACCAGAACAGGGGCAACTTATATATCTGCCACCCAGTAACTCACCGGCAAGCTACTAAGAGACCCCAAACTCGACTCTAAGTTCAGAACCACTTCTAGACTACCTCTGCTCTGGGCTCGATGAAACAGTCAATCTCTCTTCTCTTCGGCTACTAGACCTGGACTCGCGTTACAATTCTTTCATTCCGACTTATGAGCTTGCTGGCTACAATACTTCTCTCTCCTATGTCTACAGCCAATACACTACTACTGGACTGGAACCCTAACTAGCACTACTACTGGACTGGAACCCTTAACAAGCAAGTAATTCCACAAGCAAAGCTGCTGGCAACAACTCCCTTCCGCTTAGAGGAAACAATGACTTCAACATTCATCTATTTCTATTGAAACTCCCGGTAGTACTGCTCGAGTTAGGCATAACTGTGGTGCGTCTAACCGCTCCTTCCTTTAAGAAGAGAGTTGAGGGTTCAGGGCAGTTGCTAGGGAAGTAGAAGGTAAGGCCTAATACATAATTCGGATAGATTCCACTGGAACATATTGAAGTGAGGATTACTTTATCACTATCACTGCTGATGATCCTATAAGTGCGATAAGATGCTACATCAGGAGAGGGCACGCACATAGGTAGTTACCGGCTTCTATTGTTTAATCCTATCTAGTGGAATCCGTCTTTGTTGGCAATGGAGTCTCTTTCTGTTCGCGAGGAAAGTCAACTATACTAAAAGATTTGCTGTGCTTGCTAAGTCTAGGAGATCCGGATCAGTGCCTGGTAGTTTTATTCTAAGTCAACTACTGGATGCGTAAGATCATATCCCCACTGCTACTAACACCGGGTAAGCTGTTCCTGCCGCCATGAACAAAGCACTGGCTTGAACATCGGATTGAACAGTAAGGGATAGCCTCTTTCTCGCCTACCCTGCTGGCATACCTATGGCAACTTGACCTTAATTCTGACGAAAGAAATCCTGTGCTCTTCTCCGATCTTCAACTCTATTGGTACTGCATGTGGAATTATTCCCTCTGCTAACTGAATCCACCTCTGTAAACTGGCAACTAAACTTCCCTTGAAAGACCCGCTTACAGACTCGGACAGGCTAACACAGGACCTTGTAACCAACACTGTAAACTCTCCACTTCAGTATTCCACTCCTACTATGGTAGTCAATAGGCCCAGAAAGGCATAAAAGTAACTACTCGCAAATAGCAATAAAGAGAAGAATGGAATTGAATTGAAGATGCAGAGTTCATAGAGTTATATCAGAGTAGAAGCCCGCTTCCAATAAGAAGTATCATACCTGAGTTGAAGCCCTGTCCCTTATTATTAATAGTAGTTGCAGAGTAAAAGAAAGACCTATTCTTATTCAATTCCAGGTCGATGGGAATTCCCCTTAAAGTAGTAAAGGAGTGGTCATCTGTGTCTTGGCGGATTGGAAGTTTCATAGGAGTCCTGGGCCTTAGTTAGTTGTTTCATGAAATACCTTGTTCGAAAGGAAGAATGGAAATAGGCTACATCCCTTGTTGCCAGAGGTAGAGGAGAAATAGAACTGTAGTGCTAGTCTAGTCAAGTTGACAGAGGAGAGGAAGCTCGTAAAGTAATCTCTAACAGAGGTGGTCAAGCTAGTCCAGAGTACAGAGCCATTGTTTAGGTCGGGTCGGGTCAGAAAGGGAAGCAATGAAAGCTATCCGGCAAGGAAGCAAGCTTGAGTCGAGGTAGGGTCGGGGTAAGAAAGAAGAATGAGTTTCCTAAGGTAGAGGATAGAGGTCAAGTTGCAAGTGTAGTTGGTGTAGCTAATGGAATTCTTTAGAATGTAATTAGTTGACAGAGTCGAGGTCGGCAAGGTCAGCAGTTAGAGCCGAGCCAGGAGTGCTTGTTGATAGACCTAGGGCGAGCAACTAAGTAAGTAAAATAATATTTACCCAGGGAATGAATGAACCAATGGATACGGAAGCTAGCTTGACATAGAGAATGAGTGATACTTAGGACTAGAAGAATGAGCGATGTGGGAAGGTTCTGAGATCAACCCCCTCAGCATATGGAACGAAACCCAACCTATTATCTTGCTTCTCTTCTATCAATAGCAAAACTCCCTCCCATACTATCTTTGGACAGTGTCAATTCTCTTCTGCAGCTAGTTTCATCAGTGCCGTAGAGTCAGTTGGCAAGAAAGAAAGAATCTAGTAGATGGTGGGTTCGGGTGCTTAATGATATTCTATTCTCTTATAATATATCATAATAGAGTTTCTTCCGTGCCACTGCTATTCTTTCTTTGATGCGAGGTGCCCGGAATGGGTACTCTTAAACTTACTTTTTCACTAATGATTCTATACTAGTGGGAAAATACAATAGAATATCACATATCTAAGAATATAAGAGAATGTTGGAACAATCAAATTAAGTGAACAATAAAATTAAGTAAAAACAAGTACAATCGAATCGAGGTAAGGGTCAGATTACTAACTATGCTTTTCTCTATCTTCTATTCTTGCAGTTTAGGATGAGCATGCAAAATTCTCTTCTTTGAGTTAAGTTCCGAAGCAGAGCTGTTAAGCGGAAAGTAAGCTATAAGGTATAGAATAGGGCAGGGGGCATATTAAGAAGTTATATACGATCTACCAACAAAGTAAGATTAGGATTTAACTTAATTTCACAGTCCTTGCGCTAGTATATAAAATGGTAAATACTGCCTGTCTGTAAAATACACCCCTTATCTTGAGACTCCCTTTAGACTATACTTTAGACTTTACTTAACGCTTCGTCACTAACAAATACAGAATTCCACTCAGTTGTCAAAGAATTGGACTCTTGTAAGTAGGAATGGCACCAGTGCCTCCAGGGTAGTAGATAAGAATTTGTGAGTAAGGTGCTTCGGAATGGCATAATTTAACTCCGAGGTGAGCTAGAGAGGTGAGCTAGGCAGCTAGGCAGCTAGTAGTGAGTCACACAACTCAGGAGGTGAGCTAGGTAGTAGTAGCCAGAGTAGAGAGAGGCCAGCAGGAAGGTAAGAGTGAGATGGTAGCCAGCGAGAGTCTTATTGGCATTGGTCATATGCTAGTCAAACCCTAGAAGCGGTGTGAGCGTTAGGGGTTCTTTTTCTCGGTGGTTTCATTCCATAGGAGCTGGTTTCATCCTTATCACTACAGCGATCACTATGAGTCTTGGGTCCGGGTTTCATAGGCTTATACTACTTTGTTCCATTCTTATTAGCACCAGTTTCCAGTTGTGCTTCTATAAACCCTAATTCCTTGCCCCTTCCTTGTCCATGATATGATTCGGTTTGTGTATTCAAGGGATTTCTTTTCTATAGCTTTCGTGACAGGTGGGATCCATATTCTATACTTTGTTTCAGCTAATAGTGATTCTTCGACTTCTCTGGAAAGCAAGGGAAATTCCAGGAATCCGCCAATGTGAGTCTTTCTATGCCTTTTTTGTGCTTCTTTTGTGTGCTTCTTTCGTGATTGGCCTGTCCAAGACTTATTTCGAGATCAGATAAAGCGGATCTTCTCTCTTTCTTTCCAGTTCATCACAAATCTATAGAGTTAGACCAGACCATGGCAAATGGATTTCCCAAACCTATACTACTATAGGGAGATCTCAATCAGGAACCGCTAGAATCGCCAAATCTGCTTATTCGAACTAAAAGCACTAGAAATAAATTGCACCATTGGAGCGACCCCCCTTTTTAAGAAGAAAATGCCATCCAGACCAGACACCAGACATAGGGAAGACTCAAAGTTTGAGCACAAAGGTTCATATATCTGACTAATCTGTAAAAGAATGGGCCTATTATAATCTAAAGTTAAGCCCTATTCGGAGGAAGGCGAGAGAGAGAGTAAGGGACCGATAACATGTAAGTTATTAATCCTACCAGCTTATATGAGTTGATAGTTGCTCTGCCTTACTAGTAGGTATTACTTATCAGAGTTATTACTTAAATCTTTCAATTGGAAGACGCAGATTTTGAGTATTTGCTTGTCGAAACCCTTTATGAGAAAAACACTGTTCCTCCAGTGCTTGCGTTGACTTCAATGTAGCTATTACTTCCTATAATAATGAAGTTCTGAGCGAGTTTCGTCACTATCATAAGAGCAGCGGAACGATACTCTTGATCTTAATACTTGGAGATTTGGGGATTTGTATTTATTTTGCTCTTCCCTGAGTAGAGTGCGGACCCTTTCCGTTGTTGTTGGAGAGCTTCCCGAGTGTTAGGGCATGGACAGAGACAGGTAATTACAAAGTACTGATTGTACTACCGATAGAGAGCAGAGCTGGAGACATAGCTTCTTTTGTACCAGTTGGAGATCCAGAAGAGCCTTCATAGCCGGCATCAATAATGGAGGCCAGTGTCAGATTCATAGCATTGGCGCCAAGTGGATTTCTCATTGCTTCAGAGGTGTTGAGTGGAGCAGAGGATTGATTCATAGTCTACCTGGGTCCGAACTACCTTAATTCGGGCAGCAAACCCTATCACGTCTATCTCTTTAGGGCTAACCAATAATTCCCCATCAGTAACAAGGAGATATTATACTTGCTCTCTAAGATTAAATGTAACAGAGCTCTTTGGCATAACAGGAAACTCCGTCATCTCTGAATGTACACCCAATAGAACTAAAACACAAATGGGAGTTGGCAAAAATACTAGACTCGCTCTTTTCGTCCACTTGACCAGAAAAAGATAATAGGAAGTTGTATTCCTCATGTCAGGGCTCGCTCATTTGGCTCGGCCCATTCCATCAAGCTTCTTGCTCTCTCGTTACCTCTACTCAAATCACATAAAGGCCCCCATCCGCTTTCTTTTATAGGGGACATCGCCTTCACCGGAAAGAAGATCCATCAAGAATAGCTTAAACCGGTGATTCGTAACTCCTCTGCTTTGTGCTTCCTTTCTAATCTAATCTCTCATGAATGAGGAGATCTTTTTCTTTTTCATGTTGTCACACAGGTTACTTAATGTCGGCGACCGATCTGTAGCCAGATCCTTATAGTTTGTTTCAGTCGTGGTTTGGCCCGGGCAAAGCTTACTACAACTGCCTTAGTGCTGGTGGAGAAAAGCTGCCCTTCAGAATCAATTCAAAAGGAAAAAGCGCTAGTCTGTATTGTCTTATTTTCTCTTAGTTAAAAAAAAAGTATTGTATTATTATTATCTAGTAGTTGAATAATAGTTAGCATCCCAGCAAATTGGTACTTCTTACTTATTAATTGGATTCTATTGATTATCAAGCATATGGGCGGATAAGTCTGATGCCAGGTACCAGCGGATGCATTTAAAATCCTTGCTTCTGGGAGCTTATCTCTCAGGCCCATGAACTTGACCAGTAGCGGTGCTCACTCACGCGTACCTGTACACAGAGCCTTCACCACTAACTTACACTGGAAGTCAGACTTTCCCTTTGCTTTGAAGCTGTTAGCCCGACCTCAGCAAATGGTTATCCACAAATCCATAGTTATCCGGTCACTACGTAGGCACCTTTCTTTTGGCGGTGTTCTGTCTAGACTACTATGCCGCAGGTTGAATCAAGGCAATAGGATCCAATCTGTATTATCAATCATAGGAAATGGACTAACTAGAAGGAAGGGTCAAGGCGATGACTAGTGGATCGCGGGCAAAGCTAAGGAATGCCCTATCTCTTATGCCAACAATCTGAAGTTTATCCATTTAACACACCTTTTTATCAGAGAATGCTTTACTTGCGAATAACTCGCCTAGCAACCAATTACTTAAGGGCAAAGGAATTGTGAGAACTTGAATCCAAGTAAAGGCTATAGGCTATAAGTAAGTTGGAGTGGAATCCCTAGTTTCCTCTGTGTCAGGGGGGTCGTGAAAGTGGTTCCGTTGAGGTCGACTAAAGGGAATGCAGTGTTAGGTTAACTCATATATCTGCTGAAACCGGAAGGTGGAAAACGTAATAAGAGGATTGAGCTCAGTATTATAGATAGAAGTAGCCAACCCAATTAGTTCTCTTGTTTACAAAACTAGCACTGCTTAATAAGCATTACTCATCCTCTAGCCCATCAGTGGATACGGATCTTGTTTATCATCCTTCAAAGGAGTTTTGGCATTCTTATAATTGGTACACCTCGCTTCAAAGCGCGGGCCAAGTCACGTATACAAACACATAGCTGCGAGCCAAGCAACGGCCAAGCAACTAAGCGCCAAGGAACTACTAGAGTGTAAAGAGAACCAGTTGACTACTTTCATTCTAAACTTTATCCTTTAATAAGAAGAGAGATTTGGAGAGTTCTTTTTGGCTACTGTTTGTCTACTTAGTTAGTATAGAAGAAATTGTACTACTTTTCTACAACTAGCGGCCCCAAAGGAATTGAAGACCCGATTGCAGCTGGCTACTATCATACCTCTCCTCAGGCTACAACTACTGATTCCACTGGGCTGGGCTCGCTTACCAAAGCAAAGAATTCCACGACTTTTCCCTGAGGCCAAACACTTGACTTGCCCATGTACTCGGAGTTAAGACCACATAGTTATAGAGTATAACCACATAGTTATATAGTATAGTTATCAGGCCAAGGAACTACGTAAGGACAAGACACTCGGGCCAAGTAACTACTAACCAAGCCGGGCAAGCAACTACTAGACAAGTAACTACTAGACGCCAAGGAACGGGGCAAACAACTACTAGACAAGTAACTACTAGACTTAAAGTAACTACTTTCTGGAGCTTGAGCTAAACGGTAGCGAGTTAAAACGGCGGGAGCGAAAGTCTTAATAGCTAAAGCGAGCTAAAAAAAGAGCGGTAGCGCTGTTCTCCCCCCTCTAAATCGGATGTTGCAGTAAGTGATTCAGCAGGTGTTGGCAGTAAGTGATTCAGCGTCCAAGTCGTCAACAGATTGTTCCGCTCTAGCTCCAAGTCGAGTTGGGGCAATTTAGTAACATTACTCCTTTACGCACTACATTCCCTACAAGACTCCCAAGAATGGCAGCAATACTTACGGAATAGCAATAGCAAGCAATAAACAATAAATAATAAATAACATAAAAAGAAGGCTGGACTGGCTCGTTCTAGCGGATATGTCTTTGTCGCAGCCAGCGGAAGATGTATTCCTTATATTAGACTATGACTATCGGGATTGTTACCATCCTATGAGATTGGACGATAGGGATTTGTCCCAGCACTCTCACAGGCCAACTTTGCAAAAAGCTTTAAGATAGGCAACGTTGCGGGCAGCCTCAAACGAGACACCAGTCCAATCTCTTACATACGATCACTGATCGAATCGGGAATCCGGGCCTTCTCATACTCCTCCAAGTCAGCAACGGGCACTACGGGTACAAGTTTCATAGTAATTAGTTGGAACCCCCTTCTCTGTACACACCCTATATGGCAGACTGCAAGCGCAGAAGCTAAGGGAACGATTGATTGCCTGGGGTTGATCAGATTGCCCGAGTTGCCAGAGGTTAAGAAGCCGCTTTCTTTCATTCGACAATAGGAAGCATCGCTTCTTTCATTCGACAATAGGAAGCCTCGCTTCTTTCATTCGACAATAGGAAGCCTCGGGGAGGATGGAACGGAACTCTACTTTACATAAGCTATTTAGAGCGATCCCCGTAGATTAGATACAACAGGGAAATTGCAAGGAAAGAGCTGTACTTTGTTTTCTACAGACATACGAGCTTTACTTTACTACAGACATACCAGGGAGACTCTTACTTACTACTAGCTACTCTTACTTACTACTAGCTGTATGGATACCGTAGGCCTCACATTCTATTAGGGCAGGTCTAAAGTCACTCTAAAGAAAGGAGAGGAAGGGACCGAGACTACAATAATAAATGGACTGCTCGGCGCATTGATTGTTTATCCCTGGTTAAGATTTACCTATATCACTTGACCTATATAACTATATAGCAAAAACAAAAGCAAGTGGAGTGTTAACCTTTAGCAATTTCCCGATCTGTCTTTCTTTTGAAAGGAAACCCCAAAGCATTCAGTCTCAAAGATATCTTATAGGGAAGCACTCTGTCCAGCAGCCCATGTTCTACACCGGCTTGCTAAAATTCATAATGTAATGGCTTGGTGGATGTAAGAGAGGTTGAAACTCTTCTCGCTAACTATTTATTTGCTTTATTCCGACCAAGCGTTTGAAGACCAACCAGCACAAGAATAGAACGGAAGCGTGAATACTTGACCAACGAGGTAGGTGCTGTATCTCATAAGCAGCCATCAGAGGATGATAAGACAGACAGCTGCTTAAAGAGAAGCATAAGATGTATTCCAATATAGCGGAGAAGCATAGGATTCCAATATAGCAGCTTTGAGAGAGGCAGTTTCACCAAGCTTGTGATACGTCTTTTCATCTATATTATCTTATTCTTATTCCCAGATATGTATATTATCTTATGTTATTCTTATTCCCAGCCATCCCGACTTCTGTTATCTTATGCTTCTGTTATCTTATTCTTATTCCCAGCCATCCCGACTTCTGTTATCTTATGCTTCTGTTATCTTATGATTATTCCCAGCCATCCCGACTTCTGCCATCGTCCTAAGGCCAGTTCCTGCTAGAGTTTCCGTCCGAGAAGCTTTTGATGTCGATCCTCGCCTCCGAGTCATTTCATCCCTTCTAGCTTTCCTTTTCTTTTGTCCCATGCAGTTGCCCTATTATATTTAACAGGGGTTCGGAATCAGACCGCAGTGTTTAAGTCGTCTGGCCTAGCAAGGGTGCTTGCAGTTGTCTTACTCTTACCATAGCCTTTATCTTATTCGTGGAAAGGCTTTCTGTTCTAGCTTTCGATTTCTTCTTGGCTCTTACTCCAGCCTAACAACGCCATAAATTGCATATATAAAAGTCTTAAGATAAATAATGAATTGAAAGTTTCCATTGATAAGTGCTATCCATAACTATAAGTAGCTCACAAAGAAAGACAGGAAAAGAGAAAGAGTGAGCCAAGAATATAAGGATTCCCTTTCTACTACTCCTCAATCAAAAAGAAGAGTCAGTGATAAACTTATAATTGCAAGGTATTAGCTCACGACCCAGTAAATAGAGTAAGTACGTCAGTAGCTCACTTCAGGTAGTGGTGAAAGCTAAAGGATAGACATAAATCGGTGTGAAAGTAAGTAATTGAATAAGTAGGAAGAGGTTCTAGCGTAAGATGGCATACAGCTTTCTAACTACATTAAGTAAGTAGTTCCTGTAACTAGTGAAAAGGAAATAGTTAGGCAAAAAAGATTGGTTGCTGAGTAGGCGAAAGAACCCATCTAGGGAAGAGCGGACTTATGAAACAGTAAAAGCTTTAGGTCCGACTCCATGTATGTGATTGATTGAGACCCGGAAGTGTTGTGTTGGATTGAGACCTAGCTTCCTATCATGAACGAATGTGAGTTACGTGAAGTCTATTTCTCTGATCGAAACAAACACGTTTCATCTGTTTAGCGACCGGGGTCTTTGCATTCATAGATAAGAACGAAGACTTTTCCAAGTGTACTTCAGCCTTAGCGCCTGGCGAGTCGGTTTATTAGCATCAGTGACAGAACTCTTCCTTAAAATAGTCCCGAGCCTACATAATTTCCTTGTGATCTAGCCATCCTAGAGCTAACATGCCTCGCCCAATCAATAAATAAGGTAATGAATCACAGTATGATTGCCATGGAGCAGTGCTATCCACTTTCCGAAACCCATCTTTAGATTCTTTCTCGGCTTTACTAAACCTATATCTCTTACCGTGCAACAAGCCCTTGCTCGCTTTGATAAGCAGAATTGGAACTTCGTTGCCAAGGACGGATTTTCTTCTCGTGCTTATTCTTTCCAATTTCATCTCCTATGGAGGGGTTAGCCAATTTTTTTTCACAGGTGGCGCAGTCGAACCGTCTTTCTTCTACTCTCCTTCGGCTTCTAGCTCTTACCTAGCAACGAGAAAGAAATAACATCATAGCTAAGATAAAGAAATACTCTTACCTAGCAACGAGAAAAGAAATAACATCATAGCTAAGATAAAGAAATAAGTAATGCTTTTTTTGATATCTCTTTTATATGATATGATAGGACTGCTGCCATGCCACTTCCTTTTTTACCATTTATACTTTGGGGTCAGGAGATTCCTATTAGTTGCATATTGCCCTAGCGAGATTAACTCGTGAAATAGCAGCGTAGCCCCAATGTTACAGGACAAGGCTTCGAACAGTTCAGCTATCCACGCACACGAGTAGGATGAATCTTCAATTTCCAGAGCATTTCCTATCTTAGGCGCTTTCTACTTCTCATCTCATATTCCCCCAATAACCTCTTTCATAAGAGATGGCGTCGCAAAGGTTTAGATATCCGGCTATCTTTTGTCCAAAAGTCCTAGCCGCATCCACCTCAAGCAAGTACTAATCCTATGGGTGCCTTAAAGAGAGAGAGAGGGGATTTTGCTGTCCTATAACTTATTTCGGGGAGTAGAAGATACCCACGGACAACGAATAAATAGGCCCTTCCGATCCCTTTCCTTTATCCGAGTATGGATGGCAGGTATTAGTTATGCCCACCAGACCTATACTTGTGCTATCGAAAAGGAATTGCCCCATTTTGTTCCTACGCTCAAAGGGGAGCAGTTAGGAATAGGAATATTGCTAGGTACTGTGATCCGCGGAAATGGCAGTGTTGCCCCCATTTTCTTTCCTTGCTTGATAGAAATAAGTTGTTTTCAAATAGGTTGTTTGTGTGAAGTTACATATAATAGCATCGAATACAAGTTTTTTTACAGAAATAGGGTCTTTATAGGAAGGAATTTACTACTCTCTTTCCGACCCTACCTCTTCATGACTGAGACTTAAGGCTTAACGCATGGATTATAAACTTTAACTCTTTTATAGGTTTCTGGATGGGCAGAAGGAACTGCACATTCACAATGGCATGGCAAGAGCAAGACATTTGGTTGTTCTCTCAGAGATGCTACATAAGCGCAGTTAGGACTAATCCGTATAGTGGAAAGGATGCTAAAGACTGAAGTGAAGCAGCACAGCAATCATCAACTTTTGAATAACAGCGCTTTAACCGGGTTCTATTATCGAAATAAGATCTAGGGGATTTCCAGCTTTCCCGCTTCAATCGTTCAGTTATATTCTACGCTTCAATCGTTCGATTCTATTCTATTATTAACAGGTCAAGCTCTTGGATTTCTATGGGCTGGGCAGTACGTACGGGCATAAGTAGCCACCGGCGCTTTATGGGCATCATGCCATTTAGTATAGAGTCGTTCTTCTCTAAAGGGGTAAGGATATTACACCATGGATAGTTAGTATTACCATGGATAGTAAGGATGTTTCATTGGGGGTGGTCGTGATAGATGGATTAAGATCGCGAGATTTAGTCCACTTGTTGATTCAATAGATCTGGCTGGCCGGTTGAACGCTTTCTAGCAGCACCAAAAGCTTCGGTAGTTGGATTGGGGTTCAAGTGGATATGGCTGTTGGTTTATGAAATCCCGATTTGAACATCCAGATGAGGGGAAGAACTGACCAGACCCCACTTATCTTCTCTGATCCACTATTGTGTCGCTTAACTTCTATGACCTCTTTAATCAAATGGCTCTTTCAGGACGATGATAGTCCTTTTTTTACTCATAACCGATGATGTGATCGACATTGCTTGTTAGTTTAATTACTGTCACATTCAATCCACTTCTGCCCTGTGGGGTATGCTCCCAATTCTCACTTGACTGCTCAGTGGGTAAAGCTCTTAATCAACTTCGACTCAACCCGAGTCCTAGTCTCAAAAAGTAATAGTCTTAACGCGGAAAGACGCGATGACCAACCTCTGCTCGACGAGGACGCCCAACATCGATATGCTCCCAGAGCCACCATTGCAAGACCCAATAACCTAACGTCTTGAAGAATCGAACATGAATGAATAATATGATGATGGAGGCTTTCCCACTCTAAAAGACCCTATCATAGCTAATAACTTGTTTAACCTTGTTGAACCGCTTGCTCCCGAACTTATTTATTCTGAATGGAATGCGCGCGCCTTCCCCTTTCCCTATTGCCTTAACTCGAACTGGGCGAACGGCAACTAAACCTTTCCACAAAGAATGCATTTCCGAACTATCCTCGAAGAGTCCATTCAACTGCAGAAGATCTTAAAACTTCATCTGATCTTGTCGACAAAACCATACTTTAACTTTAAGTGTAGTTACTTCCTGCATCATCTTATTTATCTCCGACTCTTGACATATATTACTGTTGCTTCTAATACCGACTCTTCTCCAACTCGCCCAGCATCTAGTTTATTCTCCCAGAATACGGATAAAGACCAATACCCAGCCAGCTCTTTCTTCTGATCTCGTTGCCACTGCTCCATCTGATGATACTTATCTTGCTCTTGCTTCTGTATGGGATGATTCTCGAACTCAATCTTATGTTGCAGCTTATCCTGCCGGTGGACCTGGAATTGAAGGATTCTTCCGCTCCTCGGTATGAAAGTAGAACAAGCAATTCTTCGGTTGCCAATTGTGTGAGTTGAATATCTAAGGTAGGAATATGACCCGTAGCCATGCTAGACTATTCCTTTACTATTATTTGCTTGTTTATTAAGGCGAGTAAAGTCAATTTGCTTGTTTCTTAAGGCGAGTAAAGTCAACCAGGAAAAGGAAATACTTAATTTTCTCTATCTTGGGCAGAAGATCCCTCTTTCTGAATGAAATCTATGAGCTCAACTCAATTCTTTGTACCAAAACTAGCAACGGTAGGGCGCAAAGGTAAAGCCAAGGAACCTACACCGAACCT
This sequence comes from Musa schizocarpa, assembly GCA_900464855.2. Taxonomy (NCBI): domain Eukaryota; kingdom Viridiplantae; phylum Streptophyta; class Magnoliopsida; order Zingiberales; family Musaceae; genus Musa; species Musa schizocarpa. Next base: position 901,565 of record LR890027.1, read on the forward strand.
AGAAACCTAAATGAAACGCAAGTACTATATGATTTCCCTTAACTTTAATTCCGAACTGCTTCATCACCTTCTCTAGCTTCTGAAACTATATAGGATGAAATAAGGGTCGATTACATTGAGCTATCACTATAACCGCTTTATATACGGAAGTGCACCTCACGGATTAAAGGGGCATAAGAACTAGCGGCCCTTTAGCCTTTGAATTAGGACTTGAAGAAACAGAAATACATTCTAACTTGTCTAGTTTCTTGGCCCGGCAAACACAGTAAACTTGCCTTAGCACAGAGTCCTCTGGTTTTGTACCTGGCATGACTTAACGAAGATTTTACACTTGGTATAGAACTCAGTAAAGACACTGAACACACAGGGATTTCCTTACCAGCTCCATCTTCGGCACTATCAGTAAGGGCAGGGCGGCTTAAGATCCGTTTGTTCCCTAGCTCGTTTACTAGTTTGTTTGTTTGTTCTGTTGCTTGTTGAGTTCTATTTCAATATACACTTTTGGTTAGCACTTATCTGTTCAATCGTTTCTCTCCCCCTGTGTTTTTATTTATCATTGCAAAGGTAAGGCTGTCTTCGTAGTATGCCTAGCCCCCTGCTTTTTCCCTGTAGCAAGGGCACATTCCTTCCTTCCTTCCGTTCTGTTCGATCTCTTTCTGGATTGTAACCTTGTGAACCTTCCCTTGAAAGAGCTAGGCTACAAAGCTAAGTGAATGCATTAGCCTAGAGGACATGAGTATGCTTTCATAAAGTTAGAATTGAACTAGCGCCCCGGCAACCCAACTACTGCTTTAATGCTTTAGCCTATTATTAAGTAATTGAACTCCAGGTGCGATACAGCACCAGGTTGGTAACTTTTCTCCAGTAGGACCCTTCTGGCAAATGACCTAGGAAGAGATCCAAGAGATGAGATGCGCCTGAGGTAGTAACTTGTCTAGTTGATTGTCTGTCAGTCTACTTGGCCCCTAGTTTCATCTGTGTTTGTTGCGCAAGAGGTGAGATGATCTAATCTAATTCTAATAAAATATAATATATGTGATAGAACAGATTGAACTCGATTCTTCACCCCCGGCCATCTACCTCTCTTATTAACCCCCTAATTATGATCCAGTTGAGGAATATGCTTAGCTATACCCTTCCTTGCCAGCTGTATTCCGTATTTATTGTTTCAAGAAGTATTTGTTTACTTACTGAGTATGATGAGATGGATAACCAACTGTAGTTTCTTGTATGCTCGGATGCTCTTCTATATTATATTATAGGAGACTATCTTATTGTATTATAGGAGCCTACCAGAGTTAGGTGAGTTTACAGAGCCATAGAGGGCAGGTGGATCAGTGGAGCCATAGAGGGCAGGGAAATCTCCAGCATCGCGCAACTCATCATTCTATTACTTTAGTAGGGTTAAGAAAGGAATCTTATGAATCTTATTTCTTTATGATAATAATAAACTAGATAAGGAGCAGATGAATAAAATAGGGAAGCTTAGTAGTGAGTGTCTGGAGAAGAATAGTAATTTTAAAGCGAGAAGGAAATCCAGAAATAAATACAGGTGCTCTCAATCCGGAATGAAACAAGTGTAGGTAATTACTGAATTGAACTCAGTAGTCCATAAGTAGGAATTACAGAATCAAACTAGTAGCCAGCAGCTTCTCTGGTCGAAACTCCGTTATTTATTACTTGACTAGCTTCCTCTCCTCTGTAAACTAAGAAAGTTATCTTCTTTGGGCTTACTCCTGACTGAGGGCAATCGGTGGTCTAGTAACTGACTTCTTTGACTCTGCCCAAGCTACAACTACTGGACTGGAACCCGAAACCAGACTGGAAGACGAAACGGAACTAGCGGACCAGATTGCGTAGGCCTTTACTTAACCCTTGAATGCGAAGGTGCAAGGGGGGCTAATATAGACTTCTTGACTTTCTAGCTTCTTAGTGGGCCTAATATAGACTTCTTGACTTTCTAGCTTCTTAGTGGGCCTAATATAGACTTCTTGACTTTCTAGCTTCTTAGTGGGCCTAATATAGACTTCTTTCTTTCCTTTCTAGCTTCTTCTCGTTCTCCAGGAATTTACACTAGAAACTCCCTTAGCGCGGATCAATCCTATGATTCTGTTACTGCAACACTCGAACCTCTCCTGTCTCTACAACTTAGGGCGCGAGTACTATCTTCTCTTCTTGCCGAACAAGACAAGACTCTCTTGCGGTGAACTTACTACTTGCTTTCTTCCTTACCCCGCTTCAATTGGACTACTTGGATCTTAAAGCTACTTGACTTATCCCTTCCCTTTGGTTACAGGATTCCATAACCCCTGGCGCTAGTCTATTCTTTTTCCGGTTTTTCCTACTCTCGCGAAGGATAGGAATATCTCGCCTCGCTGTCAACCCGACCCTACCTACATCTTTTGTTTGAGCATGAGCACCCGACCCTAACTCTACTTGAAGTAAAGAAGCGCTTGATGGTGGATACTATACTTCAGGAATATGCTTTATGCTTTAGAAGGCTTCTTAAACGTCATTTCACCTATGTTCTTAATAGCTAATGGAAATGTTATTTCCCACTAAGAAAGGGTCCCTCTGGTGCATTTTAGCCATGAATCTATACTTTGTTATCAACTTCCTAACGCTTCAGACTGGAACTAAACAACAGCCCGATGACAAAAAGACAATAACCTTTCTTTCTTACGCCGAATCAAGTCCACCTTTTTTGGAATCTTTCTATTCTTGTTCCGAGTCAATACTTTCTTATTGAGCACCAATGATAGAAGTGAGTAACTTTACTTTCTTATTGAGCACCAATGATAGAAGTGAGTAAGGTGCTGAAAGCCTTCCCTTTCTGATTCCCCAAACAAAGCTTGAAAGTCTGTAACAGTTCCAGTTCTGGTTTGATTTGAATAATTCTTTGTTTCAAGTTGAGGTGGAGTTAGAGGAAAGTCGACTATATCTGATCTTTTCGAATGCCCAACCAAGTAAAGGTGTTGTTGAAAGTAAGTAACGCTTGTCGGCAGCATAAAGGACTGATTGTCTCGCTCTAGCAATGAAAGTGATTGTCGACTCTCAATCAACTGTTTCTGGATCAGAAGATGAAGCAGTGTGAGGAATTTATAGGTCCGGTGTCGGTGATTGGCTTGCTCTTGTAAGGGAATATCTAAAGCGGAGATTTCTTCTTAAGTGTTTGGCTTACGGGAATAATCTCGTATCTCGAATCGACTCTTTCTTTTGATGAATGCCTACCAAAAGAGGGAGGATATAGTGAGTTTGGCGGAAGGGATGCAGTGTTTAGTATAGAAAAGGTGGTAATAAGAGAGGACTCTGTGGATGGATTATTTGACAGCTGTCCCTTAACCGAGTTGTGGTGGGTAAGACCTCTTAGCACCTGTAGCATGATCCTGAAGTAGATTTCCAGTTCGAGTAAAGTAAACAAGAGAGGAATAGAGTGCCATTAAAGGTTTTCCTTGGCGCAAGCAAGTTAAAGTCCTGTTTTAGTATATGCGGCAGTTAAGGGGTAAGCTGAACATCAAGTTTAGGTCGGGGCAAAAGATATAGTCGATGAGACTGGAACTGGAACTCGACCCACCCCAGGAGACAAAGAGAAAATCCATTATTTGAAAGCTTATGACACAAAATCCTATGTTTATGCGCTAAAAGATTGGACTGCTTCTGTGCTTGAAAGAAAAAATGCATTCTGAAAGCTACATTCCTTTTTCTCTCCCTTGTAGTGGACCGAGAAGAGAGTAAAGTTAGGTCAGGAGTCAGTTGTTAGGTAATAAGTAAGTAAGTAAGTGAGTCTAATGTGCCCAGCAAACTCCCTAAGCGCCTTGTAAACGGTAATAAGTAAGTAAGTAAGCAGTGAGGTCAATCCAAAAGTCAGTAACGTAGAAAGAAGCTCGTTGATTGACTCGTTGATTTAGTATAGTATAGACTTATTGGTAATAAGTGATGGATTCCATAATCAATTTCCATTTATGAGTTGACTCGGAACAAGAAACTAGGGCTGCGCTAAGTACTGCCAGTTCCAACTAGTAGAGTTCCTGATTAAAGGAAGGAGAGTTCCCAGGAGAAGAAACAGTTGATTGATATTAAGTAGGAACATAAGCAGGGGAAATATCTGGTTAAGTAAGTCTAAGCTCCACAGTATCCTGTTAGGAAGCAATGCTCTGTTTGTTTTGTAAAAGTCGTTTGAATGATAATGCTCCCTGTTTTGTTAATCTCTTATATATTGGAAAGTTAGTGATAATGCTTGTTCCGTTTTGTTAATCTCTTTATAGACTTTGTCGTTCATTCAAGGGTATTGAAATTCTTGGATTACTCGACTTCGAGCAGTAGGGCGAGTGTTCAGTATAAAGTAAAAAGGAAGAAGTGCACATCATATCCTAGAATGAAGTAAAAACACTGCCTATTCATGCCTCCATTCGTTCAACAAAGAAGCAGTTTGTTTACTACTATGTACTATAAGAATCTATATGTATAGAGATCTATTCTATCCTTTTCTCTTTCAGTTGAGTTCGCAACAAGCAATGGAACAAGAGCAAGTCTACAAACACTGGACATCAGGAGTTATCTTCGGCGCAACAAGACTTAGTGCTAAGGCGAGTTAGTTCAGACATGAGTTTGTGCCGGCAATAAGCTGTGAGATTACCTTTTCCTTTGTCTTCTATTCCATAAGTCAGTTGTGCAGGAAATGAATAATCCACAATAACAAGGTATCCCGAAAGTAAAGGTGCGTTAACGCGAGCGAGTGTGTTGAGTGAGTTGGGGCAAGTTCCATTTAATCTAAAGGGTGCCGAGATAATAATCTGTTCAATCTTATTCTGGTTTTAGCTCGAAAGATTCCAGAAAAGGTTGACTCTAAGCTTACGGCAGTTTCCAGTCTAAATCCATAGTTTATTCCCTTTTCCCTTGCTTCTCCTGCTGACTCACCTATGACTCTCGGGGTCGGTGCTTAGGGAGTTTAAAATTAGCATTCTTTTCTTTGATGCGCAAGACCCGAAATGGATTAACCCCGGATCTGGATCTGTATCAAGTAGAGTTATGGACCATACGTCTAAGTCTGGGTTCGTTGTCTCAGAAAGAGGTTATTGTGGCGTGGAGAAGATTAGTGGAAACAGAATCATAAGTTGAAAGATCTTCATCAGCTGTTCGAGTTAAAGTTGAAAGTAGAGAATCTCTTGGTGTTCGAGTGTAGTCTACGAAAATAGGCTTATTGACTGCTTGGGGGTACCTCAATGGGTAAGGAGGTCTAATTTGAGTTTACGGCGTAGCCGTTTAAACTACCGGACTCGGAGTTATAAATCTGAATGCCCGAGTATAGAGTCGGTGAAGAACTCCCAGTATGGTTTCTTGGAGCAGAATCTAGTACTTTCGAAGCCGAGCCGAGATAAGAATCCATCCGTTCTTGTTGAAGTAGCAAGTAGCCCAGTTCAAGTTCCGCTCTAAAGTCTGCAGCAATGAAAAGTGATCGTCTACAACACTTATAGAACGTCTTGCTCCTAAAAACTATGGTAGCGCTTAACTGCTTACTAAAAACTCCGGTAGCGCTTAACTGCTTAATGGAATTTCTATATTCTCCGATAACATTAATCTCATCTCTTGCGCCGTTGCTCTTAGGAAAAGATGGATGGTTTGGCCGAAGCCCCATCTCTGAATTGGTTTGAAGCAGATGGAACCCGAGGCTTGACACGTTCCGCCTAAGGCAAACTATTAGTCACCCATAACCACGATGAAGACAGGAATTAGAATACTCAAAACAGAGAATATGTTAGGTTAGCACAACTCACATAGATTGGTCGAGTTCAGGTCGATAACACCTAAGCCTCTTCGTCCAAATGATTACCTAAACTTATTATAATGAATGATAAATCCGGGTGAACCCTTGTAGTTAAGGGCGCAGAAAGAAGGGTTGGCTTAGTCACTCCTAATGTGCAAGTATAAGATGCAAATGCTATAAGGTATGGTATAGAAGAAAACTCGGTAATCAGAGTCAGAGAGATATTCTTTTGAAGGTGATTGATTGGCTTGACCTTAGTTGTCGGAAGTAGTGCTGTCATTTACTCAAGAATCAGCTGTTCGTATCGAAGAAGAAGAAGATATGGTAAAGGAATGGATTTGAGTGCAGAAACAAAAAAGAAGGTAAAGCACCGGCTAAAGAATCCGCTGGCTCAGAGTAAGTGAGAGTTTAGGTCGGTAAAAGCAAATAAGATAGGGGAATATGGATAAAGGTTATATTCAATAGGGGAATATAGATAAAGGTGATATTAATAAGATCTTAGATGCTATGATAGCTCGGCGCAAGAAGACTAAGTGTTGTTTGCAGGTGCATTCCTAAGTGAGAAAGCATCAGTGAGAGTCAATTATACTGTATTACTTGGCGCACAACATAACAAAACTCAATGGTGTTAGAGGAATAAGTCCCATGTTTGATGTTTGAGGCAAAGAAAGGGGGGATAGAGTTGTCGACGAGTCAGAATGCCCAGATGAAGCGCTTTACTTGCTCATAACTCGCCTAGCAACTACTCAACAAGTAACAACTATAATATCAGAATTGGACTAGCGCCAACAAGGCTCTCACTCCCTTCTCTAAACCTTACTCTTCGTCGGGCGGATTTGCATTATTTCCCTGATGCTTATCAGGCTCTCAGCACCTTGCATCAAAACCAGTAGTTAGCACCAGAGCTCTCCCAATGCCTATGCCTATGTTTTAGTATTATAATGCTCCCACCCCGGTCAGTATCTCCAGCTTCTTAGCTGTAGTCCGCTATTTCTGATCTAAAATCTTTATTGCCTTAACCCTTCCTTTCATTATAAGACTCCGGATCCGGGGGCAAACTCAAACCTGTGCTTATAATACTCCAAACCACCTATGAAGCCAACTACTTACTATTTCTTAGAATCGAGCTCCTTGGTATCATACCTTGGTATCATAATTGCACTGGGAAAACTACTACCCAAGCACAGGCAATCAACTACTATAGGATAGGAAAAAAATATCGAGTCTCAAGACAAGTAGTAAAAAAGCCACAAGGAAGTATAAGGTCAGACGCTACTATATAAGAATTGAACTCAAAATTAGGACTATGCCTTTAAGTCTTAAATGCTATACTCGTTTTCTTGATGGCCCAGAGCAAAGTATACCGATCTACTAGAGATAGGCCTAACATTCCTTACTTTTAGTCTCATTACCGCCCACCACACCCCTATTATTACAACCATGCCGATCAGTCTGTCCAGATTTACTTTCGTTCCCGTAAAGCTGACTTTCTATAACCTTCTATTAACTATCGATCCCTCTATTGCCTATGAGCAAACGGTATCTACTTACTTTCTTTCTTTAACTACCAGCCAGCAGCTGACGCTGCCCTTGCTTTACTGTCTCCAAGCTATTAGACTCATTACTTAGGGAATCGAAACCAGGCTAGCACAATACCTTAACAAAAAAGCGGTAATTTCACTGCAGTTACTTGTCTAGTTGCTTGGTGACTTAAACAACAGCTAGCAAGAGTATTATAGTACGACTTCCCTTACTTACTTGCTTTCATGCCTTAACTACTTTATCTCATTACCCAATCCCTTGTTTCCAGTCTCACTTTCCAGCATATTAGTTCTTTTACTCCTTTCTATGGGCCTGGGAATTAACGCGCCTTATTAATTCTTCAAACTTACCTGATCGAACTACACCTTTAGTCTAGCTATCCTATGTTTAGGAGCCTGCCTCCACTAACTACTATAGTCTCACTTTCCTGCATATCAGTTAGTTTACCTTTACTTGATTGATATTAGTCTACCTTTACTTTATAATATTTCTAAACCAGGTTACTTTAACTCTAAAGTCAGAATAGCTGACCCGGGTTGAAGAACGGAACTCCAACAGGTGGAATCAAACCTTTACTTATAGGACTACCCTACCGCCCCCGAACCTTGCTTTTACAACTATTATATTTATATTGATAGCGATTTTTCATATTATATTTGCTATTACTATGAGACTTGAGCAACTAACCTGTATAGAATCCAATTACTAACTATCAGGAAACAAACCAAAGTCTAACAACCTACTGCTGGCGCTTATATGGCTTGTAACTACGACTATCAAGAGCTCAACTCAAAACCCCAACTACCACGGGTAATGCTCGAACTCGTAACTCGGCATTGCAGAAAGGAGTATAAGGATCGAAACACGGGAAGGGGATCCCACTATTGCTTCTCGTAATATAGTTACTGATCCGTATCCTGCTTTACTTGCTTTTACACTTTTACCGATGTCAGTTAGCCTTATAATGCTTAGGTTAAGACCTCCGAAGCCTGTTATCGTTAGGAACCTTGCCTTGCCTGCAACTGGGAGAGAAGAAAATTGACTGGTATTATAATCAAAATAGAAATGGGGAATTGAACCACTGATCTAACATCGGTATTGGCCCCTGACAACTAAACTCCGGACTTTGATTCTATCGCTACTGACCTCGAAGCTAACCCCCACTATTGAATTCTCTAACTACTGCTAACAAGAGTGCAACCTCATTAACTCACTAATAACAGGGGGATCTAGCTATTACTACTAGCATAGCAGGATGGAACTAATGCTTCTCAACTTGATATCATACCCAGGAAGCCAGCGACTACCTATAAGTAGTAATCCGGGAACTAAGCCCATATCCCTTGACTCTATCCTTGCTCTACTATATCCCATGCCGAAACTCCTTAACTAACAATACTTCAACCATGAGTCTGTCCCGCCCCCTTCCATTAGGCGCTTACTTTACTTACTTCTACTAAAAATAAGGTGTTAACGGTTTTTCAATTCTTTCACCGGTGTCCCCAGAGGATGTAAGACATATATGCCCGGGCCAGAGTGGGAGAAGAAACCATATATGTAATATGTAGCTATATATCAAGTATGGGATAGAATCCTAAGTTGGTGGGGAGATAAAGCAGAATCATAAGATGGATACATATCTTCCGCTCCATTCTTTAGTTCACTACCGGTAAGTCAACTCTTATTCTTAAAGGCAGGGTTTGTATTAGTCCTGTGTTCCCCAGTGGTTATTCAGGAGTACCAATTAAGCCTTAATTCTTACCTGTATTTCTTTCTGGAACTTATGCTAGTCTCTTTTCACTTTATAAAATTCAATCTTATAATAATGCCAAAGATATCATTTTTGAGTAGAGAAATAGTATGTATCAGAGCTAAGCAAACAGTAGCTAAGTACCCGAAGGTATTACTATATCTCCTCCACTAGTAATTAATGGTTATCAATTTGTAGTTTTTCTTTTCGGTATATTTTGCCCCTTTTACCGCCATCTAGGCATTGGCATTATATTTTCTCTTTCCGATATCATGAATACAAGCTAACCTCCCGTTCCTTCTAAGCTACATCATAACTAAAATCAATATATTCTACTAAAACTCTCCAGAATAAATATATTCTACTAAAACTCTAAAGAGCCGATGCCACCCCAGAGAGGTCTGCTATCACTGCCTCGGTCATCGTAAGTAGGATAACTGAAACTATTCCCCAATGCATCAGTATCATTGTAGCTCAAGAAGGTCACAGCGTCCATGGCCACCACTTGAACGTTGGTATTCTACTTTATCAAGGCCTACATAAGATGAGTGCACCGATAACATTTCGGAAGCTTTTCCCTGAGTTCGACGGAGCCCAGCTTCATGTCTCTTTCCATAGGGCATGGGTTACTATCTGTAAGTACATAATGAAGGAGGACCGCACTCCTTACACATGGCGCCATAATACAGTTTCTACTATGAGCGAATCTATACGGGCTAGTGATCTCCATAAGAAGATGCCCGATAGACATCAGCACCTCATTGCTAAGCTCAAAAGCCTCGATTCATGGGAGCAGGTCTATACCGATGCTGACCTCGTCAAAAGAGTGTTTACATCCCATAGCAACCTTAAGTCTATCTATGAGGACCTCCTTGTTGTCAAAGAGCAAGAGAACAGTTTATACGACAGATTCGTGAGCTACCTCTCAGCAGCCGGATTTCCCTAGTAGTATAGCATCGAGTCTTTGCGCGAAAAGTGTTTATTATTTAACTGCTTATCTGTTAATCTTATACTCGGGTCGTCCTATCAAAACCAAACATCAGCTGATTTACGGTGATCCTAGTACGCAAAAAACACTCATTTTCTAACTTTTGAATTAGGTTCTTAACATTCACCATGCCTCTACAAAAGAAAGAATGACTTTACCGGGGCGCACACGATAATTATGATATCTGGGTGTTCGATGAATTGAATTTATTGGAGGATGACAGTTTACGCTCTGATGTTGGTCAGGCCTGAATTGCTTCTTCCAATAACACCCTCCTGCGTGTCCTCGATGGGAAGCAGTTTCGCTTGGACTGTAAGTATGGTCGCCTCTTTTGACTAAGAAGAATAACGTCCCTGTTATTACAATAACGAACTACCCTGTCAGTAGTTTACGGGAGCAAGGACCTTTTCATTAAAGATTCATGCATTTGCGATTCAAGAGCAAGAGCCGCATCCCCCATCTTAGAACAGATCGATTGATTTCTACCCTTGGGGGCTGTATCAATAGACGTTTACTGCAGAAGGATGTGGATTGGAATAGTGCAAAATCCATTGCCTACAATATAATGATTTAAAAGCAGAGAAGCACCTCTTCCCTAGCCAGCTTTCCTCTGATATTGATAATTATATTATAAGATTAAAGTCAACTCGGGACCCTTCGCTTCATTTACAAGCTGGCAGCCTTTAGGAAGGTATTCTTTAACTGGGCGATTCCGCCTTTATCAAAATATCTTATAAATTCCAGATTCCAGTGGTTGTTTCTCGCGTGGTGGAGCAGCATAGATTTATCTCACATGAGCGTATCTACTTCAACGCTCAATTACATACGAGTCATATCCACAGCACCCGCTCTTCCTCTTGCGCCACTCCACTAAAGGATGAGTGCTTTTCTTTCCTTGACTTTGTCTTCGTCCCTTGAAAGCCCCTGCAAGAGCTCCGTGCGACACAGTCCCGCGAGTCCTCTATCAAATACATATGAATAGCTTCGATCGTAAGTTGAGTCCTTTTGTGTTGGGGCTTCTCAGCTCCCCCGAGTTCATCCGTATAGCTGGCATGACTTCTTTGAGGATTGCGACATTACCTTGGAACCCGCCTCTTCCTCTTCCTCGTTTGCTTGTTTGCTTCCTTATTGGTATCGATTCAATTCAGTTTATCAGCAGTACCGGTCTTGTCAGTAACAGCTGGAACATCGGATTCTCTAGTTTACTTATAGCTTGCTGGTTCTCTTACTGGTTCCTAAGGCTTATTTTATTGTTGCTGTTCCGTAGGCTAGGCATCTTCTTATACTTGTTCTTTTTCCCTTGCTATAACCTAAATTAGGAATTTAAGCGGAAGCGCAACTTGACTTTCCCCTTTCTACTTTACTTGCTACTGGAGCGGTTAAGGCAATAGGAAGCTCAGCGGTAAAGGAATCAATAAAATGTTGCTTTGGAAGGCTTGAATGCCCGGCTAGCAACTAGCCAAGTCACTACACACTAGGGTTCTACAGCTCTAGCTCCATCCTATGATTAAGTTTCCGACTCCAAAACACTGGACTATGTCTACTCATACTGATGAAACTGGAACAGACCACTATACTACTATACTACTTGTTTCAGGGTAAAAAACCAATTATGTAGCTCCCCCTTTCCGAACTTTATCACAGGCACTGGTGCTGTAGCTCGTTGTCTGCTATAAAAGAATGGAATGCGCTACCAATTCCTACTGGCTCTGCTCTAACTGCTGACCTTGTAAACCCGACACCTCTAATAAGTGTTAACCCCTAGACCCGACCCGTCTTTAGAACAATCAATTTTGTTACCACGACAGGAGCAGAGGTTTTATCAACACAGGAGCAGAGGTTTTATCGACCCGAACAAGACCTGTTGAACCGCCCAGCCAACACCGACAGATGAAACTCAAACTAGGCGAACAGAAAGAGATGCTCTTCTAGACTTACTCATAACCTTAGGAGCCGTAGAGAGTTCGTCAGCGGGAAGTTCTTCTTCAAGTGGAGAAATATTGTTTGTTGGCGCAAGGAAAGGTGCTAGTTTGTCAAAAATGGGGGTTATTTTACTTCATTCAGGCGTTAACTTGTCTGCTTGTCTGCATGGCTCTTTGCTTTTGTATACTTTGCTTGCCCCTGTTCGATTTAAGTTCTAGTCTTCATCCCTTGTTTAATATTACAACGGTATAGGAGAATAATTCTGCTAGTGTTTGTCTCCCTGCTTACAACTATGTCTATTCAATAAGGGAACTCCTAGGATGCTTTGCCGTCCTTCTATCAAGCAAGGAAGGAGTTTCAGAAGGGCGCCCACACCGGTAAGAGCCATCCATTGATAAAAGACCAGTCAAGGAAAAGAAAGTAGGTCCCAGGGGAAAGGTAGTTGCCTTATCCAATCCCCTCCCGTTGGTCTCGAAGTAAGCTGAGCTGGGTAAAACAAATCAAGAACGAAGACCAGGGGCCTTTGGCATGTAGTTGCAGGACTCATGATTCTTTTCGCGGGTTAGGGATTAACTCAGATAGTAACCCTCAACGATTTATAAGGTATATAAGGAGTAACTGTAGGATGTAGAAGGTATATAAAGAGTAACTGTAGGATGCATTGCATTCAAGACATATCCAAACATTCCAGACTCTCATCTTATATCTATGCTCTAGTCATAGGGTTGACCAACTCACTGCACTTACTCTATCTAACCCTTTTGGCGCTCTCATAGTCTAATAACAGATGGATCAAAGGTCGAGGTGCGATACTATTCCTATTTGTTTAACATACATAGTTTCCTGTATGAAAGAAAAGCCAAAGAAAGAATGTTACTTAATTATAGATTAACCAATCCAGCCCGCTCTCAATGACTTGGAATATAGATCACTGACAAACCCAAAGCAATGACTTGGAATATATGAATAACTTACAACCCAAAGCAATGACTTGGAATATGGATCACTTAAAACACACAGCTTATCAAGCGAAAGCAACTTCCACAGCTTATCAAGCGAAAGAAACGGAATTATACGCCGGTGGGCTAGCGCCTTGTTTATGACCCATCAGGTAAGCGCAGGACAGCTGACATTGTTGTTAGTGAGCACCCGCTCTAATATAAGGGGATTGTAAGCACCCGCTCTAATATGAGGGAAGTTTGCCTAATCCAGTATTCTATGTAAGAACCAACTCTAGTATCTCGGAGGGGCGAGGCTAATTCCGTATCCCTTCCGTAGAGATTAGGAAATCATTGATGTAGTCCCTTCTTCCTTTCCCTTACTATAGATTAGGAAATCATTGATGTAGTCCCTTCTTCCTTTCCCTTACCCGGCTTTGATTTAGCACTTTTGTTACATAAGAGTCTTGCTCAATGCGACCATTTCATCAGGCTCGTACTTGCTGTAACCTATTAGATGCCCGGTAGCCCTTCCCTTCTTCTATTTGTATGGTGGAACGTACTTGCTGTCACCTATTAGATGCCCGGTAGCCCTTATTTCTTCTATTTCTATTAGATGCCCGGTAGCCCTTATTTCTTCTATTTCTATGGTGGATGCTAGCTTTAGGGGAGCTTGCTACCTATAGACAAGAAAGGATCAAAGTAATTCCAGATGCTCTGCGGGATTTAATATTAACATGGGATTCTGTGTTCAAGGCACCGAATAAGAAGTGTAGGGTTTTGGCTTAACGGATAAAGGATAGGAGGGAGTAGCAATGAATAGGAAAGATAAGGAGTACACCTGCTAAAGCAAGGAATGCTTTTTACATATTTTCTTATTCTTCATGAATTAGTTATTCTTCATGAATTAGTAAAGTGGTTTTTCTTTCTTCTATTATTATAGATCTCTTAATTCTTTCGGGTGAACAAGGTTAGTCTATGCTCGTAAGTGTGTTTCGGGTGAACAAGGTTAGTCTATGCTCGTAAGTGTGCAAGGCCAGTTCAGTTGGTGAGGCGGGCACTCTCGTTGGTGGAGCAGAAGGGTGTGCTGGTGCTCTCTAAGTATGTGTTATAGGTTTTGTGTGTGTGTGTGTCAGAATGATAATAGCATAGATCGAGTCTCTAGGTCGATAAGGCCCAGATCGTAATAACTGCTTATGTCCCTAGCCACGACTAAGACTAAGCGGATTTCCCAACAAGTCCGGTTCTTTCAACTTAGGGTTTCTAATCTCGCTGCTGCTCCCAAAGCGCTTCGAGTTGCCAGTGCACATCTTTTGATTTTGTGACAATACAATCCTGATTACAGTCAGAGGCGTAAGAGCGCCCACTTACTGCTACGTAGGCACGTGGAAGATATTTGCCGTAGGGATTCAACAAAAACCTTGCATTTTTGGCATGATTTTCTCTGTCATGCGCACGCCTTACTTATTTCGGTGTCTTTTTCACCCTTCTTTTCTTGGCTTCATTGAGACATCGAAAGCATACTTTATAGGATCGAGGACTGTGTAAGCTGTTACATTAGATAGCATACTGCCTTATTTTACCTAAAAAACAGGCTATCTATTCTATTCGAGCTTGGACGCAGGCGTGAGCAACAACAATAAAGCATGGTCAGGTCATTCATTCTTAAAGTATAAAACCCTCTTTCTGATTTGAATTCTTAAAGTATAAAACCCTCTTTCTTATTAATGCTAAACTAAACCCTATACTTAGAGCTGAAATAACCAACAACCAACATTTAGAAGGACTGTCGATAGAAGCAATCATCCGAGGAACCAACCCTCCCTCACTGTTGGTCCAATCCTGACCCAATTTACTAAGTAGCGGGAACTCCCTGATGAGGAGCGGATCAGAGAGAGGCATAAGCTACATCCGGAGTCTCGGTAAATAGGATTTCTAAGAGGTGGTGTGTAAGTAAACTATAGTAAAGGAGTTCAATCTGATCTTTCTTCCCTTGCCTCCCTATTTAAGGGGCATTGACTACCTGACTTTAGCACAACAATAGAACCTGACTTTAGCACAACAATAGATTAGTGGTGGTTTCATTCTGACTGTTGCTTGGCCCGTTCGAACTAGACGGATATAGCTACACTAGCACCTATCTATCCTAGACGGATATAGCTACACTATTATCTATCTATCAAGGAACACTGAGCTATGCCACGGATGCCGCTTGAACTACCGAGACTGACTGACAAACGAACCCAGCTCTCACAGACCTAGCTATACTACGGAATTACTGCCCCATGCTTTATAGTGCACTAGGTAGGAGAGGGGGACCCACATTGCTATACCTGAAGAAGTTTTACTCAATGCCCCGTGTACTTGGACTTTTCTCCCAAGCTTCCTTCTATGCTGACAGAAGCAGATAGGCAGGAAACAAAGAATAGGCAAAATGGCTATGGACATACATGGTAGTAGCAGTCTATCTTCTATCCTTATTGCGTTTCCGCTTCCTTACCCTGATGGAATCCTTCTGCTCGAAGCTCTCTCTTCCTAGCACACGGAAGAAGCCAGACCGGGCGAGAGCTCGTTCCAATCACAAGTCTGACTACGAGTCTATAGCAAGTCCGATCAAGCTCTTTCTATACATGTGGGAGAGGTAAGCAAGATCTTGGATTGATGTGCCTGAATCAGGTTTCTCAATGATATACTTACTTGGTTTAAGGGCAACTTCCCTTGTTAATGTACGAGCTGGAGACTAGAATAAAGATGCCCACCATCAGATGCTATAGGAACTGCCAATACGTATATAAAGGATGCTATAGGAACTGCCAATACGTATATACTGATCTGAAGTATTAAAGGGATCCCCTAATGCCCATATTCGCTAAATATGACTCAATAGGAACTTTACTTAGACTTGCCTCTATGACTCAATAGGCACTTTACTGAGACTTGCCTCTATGGCTTCCCTTACTGGCTTGTCTTTATAGTGGACTGAGAGAGCTCGCTCTAGTAGAAATTGGAAATAATACCACCAACCCACCAAATACTGAATTCTTAATTGACTGTACGATCTTAGACGGAATTCTGAATTTACTGTGTACGATCTTAGAATGGATGCACAGAATCCACGATCAGAAATGTCCCTTAGACTCTCAGATTGGACTCGTCTTCTTTCGTTCTTCTGAAACTGCAAAGGATATCTAATTCATTCTATTCGGATTCGGGGATCTTTAGTAAGGTAAACAAAAGGGCTAAGGACTGGAATAGGCTTGAAACCTCCGACCGAAGTAAAGGCTTGCTAAGTTGTGCGCACTGATTGGTTCCTCGTGGGAAGCAGGCATTCTATAATCCTACAAAATTCCCACTTGAACTCACAGATATGAGACCAGTAAGAGCGGATTCCATACTTTCTTCTTTGGTTTTATTACTTACTTTTGATTCCCTAAACAGCGGATGCGGGCGCTTATTTCTAAAGAACCTCCGCTGTTACTGGATGGGGTGGTTTATTGGATTCAGACTTACCACCGTTGTAGGGCGATAAAGTGATTGATTCAATAGACGGTTCTCGAGGCTGCAAGAGATTTTTCGATTGGGGGCGAATGCTCTACGGTCGAGTGGGCTATCGCTCCCGTTCGCCTCAACTCTTTCTTTGGTTGGACATCGGTTCCTCTCACGGGATACGTTCAAGTCCTTCCGTTTCATCCCATCTCCTCCTATCCTGATGGTCTCGCATCTTCATATCCTCTTTCCATAGAAAGTACCATCTAATAAGGAAAGCCGCCCTAGCTGGGTTTCGGGGGAGAAGGACTCAGGATCAGTCTAATGCCAAGAGATAGGAGCAAATAATTCTTTTCTGTTGTTTTTGAGTTGCCTGCCCTCGGGCTGAATTGCTTACTCCAGAAATTCCTTATGATTAATTGCTTACTCTAGAAATTCCTTATTCTGTTAAGAGGAGCCAGCCTAGCAAGACTAAAAAATATCTCCCCTAGCGGGGTAAGGATTGAAGCTAGATTCTATACCAACGCATTCTCTCCATCAAAGAAAGAAGGAAAGTAGAATCGCAAGGCACGGGTACGAAACATAGCTATGAAAAGCCATCCCCCCAATCTCGCTGGCAGGTAAGGAAAAAACTCTTCTTCAACGGAAACTTACTTCCTTTTTCACTAGTTACCTCCGATTCTTTTTATTCTTGATTCCTTCTGCTTCTGCTTACCTGAGCTAATTCTTGACTTGCTTGCGAGCTAACTTGGCTTGGTGCCAGGGCTAATGGTTGGTTCTGTATACTAGATTTTGGATGATTGATAGGCTAACTCCCTTTGAGCTAACAGCCAAGAAGAGTTCACATTCAACTTCCTTACGTGCCCCCGAGAGGAATCGGACTTTCTTGCTTATTTAATCATTCCCATAGATTGCCTAGTTGTTTAGTTCCATTCGTTCGCTTTAGAAAGGGTCTTTCTAACCTTGGGCTTGAGCCTGGTATTTACTTATTATAGATAATGCACGCACAGGTGATCTAATTAATGGACTAGCTTCACTAAGACTAAGTCGATATTCTATAGCCACCGCCGGACCATTCCATTCATTGTGTTCTTCTCAAGCGGGGGATTCTTCCATTCTAGCATCAATAACTGCTCCTTCTATCAAAGAGCCAAAGAATTGCCTATAGTAAAAAGGTAACAAGGCCAGACTCTATTCCTTAGCTTTAATAGTTGACCCGGTTATAGATAGGACGCCCCTGACTCCAGTAGTTCCTAATGGCGGGGCGGGATACCTCGCTTCAATTGAATAGCTTTCCTTCGCTTCAAATAACGAGGAGATTGAGACCGTACGAGTGCTTACCCTTTCGACTACTGATAGAGCTCCAGGTGCTACTACTAAGGGGAATCGGTGTAGTAGTTACTCTTCCGAAAAGGTGGAAAACTTAAGGAGGACTGTTGCTTTCAATCCAATAACATAGTATAGTTTCTATATAGAATCAAGAGTATAGTTTATATAGAGCCTTGCACCGACATTCTATATTCAATCCATGATGAGGGGAGGGGTTTTGTTAAAAGAGTACAGTTAATCAATTTACACGGTGGGTCAATAAATGTAAGTCACCCAGAGAAGGAAGAGTGGTGGAACCACATCATGTATCAGATGCCCATTATAGACTAGCCCCCCCCTAGCCTTTTCTAACCTTATATTGAATGACCTGCAAAAGAGAAATAAATGCTATTGTGAACCGATAACTCGATGGCAGACGGAGCAGCTGCCTTACATCCATAGGCGAATCCGCTCCCGTGCAGACGACGGTATGCTTAACAATAAGTGAATTGAGATACCATTAGAATTACCAATACCCCCATATAACAATAAGTGAATTGAGATACCATTAAACATACCCATCTCGAAAACCTGGGCCCAGCAACTTAGGGTTCGCCGAGGTTTAGTGCTGTAGATAGAGTTGTTGAATCCCGTGGGACAAGGCCTATTAGGCTTAACGATTGGAGCTAGACCTGTTAACTTAACTGAACGAAGTGGTAAAACCACCTTATCTTTCTTCTAGGTCTATACCCACTTACCCGCCTTGAATAGCTTTCCGCTTACTCTAAAGGTACTTTGTTTCTGTGCCCCTGGTGTAAATGAAACTAAAACGCCCGAACAGTAAATGAAACTACACCGCCCACTAACCATCTGGTAAGAAGGAGATTCCGCTTCCTTCCAAGCCCACTAGGAATAGAGTCCAAATGCCTTATACTACTAGGAATAGAGTCCAAATGCCTTATACTATATATTAGAAGTCAAGTATATTCTAAATCTTCTCACAAATATCGCAGCATTGAAAGCGGTAGACTGGTGCTTATATCCCGTGAAGCACGAGAGCCTACCTTCTCATTCATTCACTATAAGGCTCCAGAGTCACTCATCTAGGATAAGAAAAGATCAAGGTTTTTCAAAAAACTAAACTTATTCTATTACGATTGAAAGGAAAGAGTAATATGTAGCTCTTTGGGAGAAAACTCCGGATACAGTCAACTACTGCTAGCGAGGAAGGGAATGGGAAGTGGAAAAAGGATAAGCAAACAGCACTGCAAAGCTGCATGAGGATTTCGCGCACTAAGCAGAGTATTATAGGCCCTAGCGCGCAGAGCAATAGTAAGCTATTTTACTCGATAAGAAGAAAGACGCTCTCTCTGGTTCTCTCTGGGTATTATTCTCTTACATAAGAAGAAAGACGCTCTCTCTGGTTCTCTCTGGGTATTATTCTCTTACATAAGAAGAAAGACGCTCTCTCTGGGTATTATTCTCTTACATTACAACAGCCCTTGCCACCTCTACTTCTCTAAGAGCAATCACAAGCAGAATGTCTAGTGTGAAATTGGATCATGATTGGTTTCGTCTTTCTTTTATGGAAAGGTTCTACTCCTCATTTTGGTCCCCGAAACTCTAATTTGGATAAGCCAAGGTTTTCAACAAAAAGAAAGAACAACTTGGAATTGTCTGGGGGCAACCTCTATTCAATAGCTTCTAGCTAAGCTGTGATCTTATTCCTTTTTTTACTTTGGATATTAAGTCAAATAATAACTCATTGGCAAACCAACCATCTTGGCTATATCATTTCCCGCCCTAACCACCCCATATTAGTAAACTGATCAAGAGAGTTAGTTATTAGTTAACAGATCAAGAGAGTGAGTTGGCGTACCCACAATGGAATTACCTGAGCGAGCCTAACCGTACTCTTACTCATACAGCTAGGGCCTGGCATATTCGCAGTAAAAGTTTCCCGGTCTATTTAACTAACTGAAGCTAACCAGGATCGAGAGCTTTCTTATCATGCGGCTCTTGGATCGAAAAGAGGCTGCTGGACCAAGGCTTCAACTGCCTGGCACGGACGAGCTAGCTGGGCGAATATAATAATATCTTCAAGGCTTTCTTTGAAGCGCATCAATAAGTCACAAAGCTCTGAGTGTTCGGTCAAGTGTCAAGTTAGGGTTCAGGGCAGAACATATGGCGTAGCAGTTAAGGTAAGGGGCATCATCCAGTACAGTTTAAGCGCATAGTCAATCAGTATAAGGGTTCAATTCAACAAGCTACTAGACAAGTAACATAGTAAGTGTAGCGTCAGCAGCAAGAAGTATGTTATCACTTGTTATAAAAATTCCACCAAGCAACTAATAATTTCAATCTTCGGACACAGGACTTGAAGTTAAGAAATCAGAATTGAGTGAACTTACCGCAACGAAGACATCCGGTAATAGGTCTAATTCTCTGTCTCTCCGTTTTCTGGTCATAGGTGTCTGATTCTTTCCCCCATTCTTTACCTTGCTAGTTCTATTCTGTGACTTATGGGTTTCGTTCTCATATCCTATCCACTTATTCTTGATTCCCTTAGAGATGCGCTTTTACTACTTAGTTCTATTCTCACTTTAACTCAGGTATTTCACTAGCTATCCTATTTACCGCTGAACACATCTACGAAGACAGGACTTGGGGAAGAAACAGAATCAGGGTTGACTGTATGACACCTTGCTTCATAAGTACTATATTCTAGACTGACTACTTGCATTCTCACTTGACACTACTTGCATTCTCACTTGACGACTAGCTCACCTCTGACTCGGTGCTTCAGGAACAGACCTACTTGCAACAGGCTCGGCTCTGTAAATAATTCCATTCTACAGAATTCCACTCGAAACTCAGAGGCAAACATATACTAGATGTGGAGTTGCGGTAGGTCAATGAATTAGTAGTTGATTCTGCCCTGGACCAACTCACCACTCGGTTAAGGCTTTAACACCTGATTGAGAGTTTACTTATGGCTTCCCTTGCCAACCCACTCCTACTTACTTATATTACTTGCTTATATTACTTGCCACTTATATTACTTGCTTATATTACTTGCCAACCCACTCCTACTTACTTATATTACTTGTTTGTTGGGGCAGGAAACAAAGAATTTAACTACTTTCCCTGAGGCTGACACCCGGGCTGGCTTACCAAATCATTCAACAGCCACCCCAAAAAACTGGATTTATGTCTGTCCTTCCTAGTACTCTCCAGTATGAAGTTATAATTGACATACGAGGTGCACACTTAATTAGTACTATTAACTCCCCTCTTGCAACTTCAAATTAGGATGTTTACTACCCTAAGCTACGTAAGCAACTAATCAAGTTATGGCTTTTTTTTCAATGAAACCATCCTTACGCGCAGATCAATCCTTTGATTCAATAAAGGCATCATCTAGTACTGTTTAGTTTAGGTCATAAAGACTAAGTGAGCTAACACGGGAGCAAGAGAAGATTTTGTTGCTAGGGGAAGTAGTTATAGGTAGGCACGGGAATAAACAGAATATTTAGCTAGGTATGGTAAGATAGAACCCGGTAACTAACAAAGGGTAAGTAAGTGGGAAAGCAAGAAGGAATATTTGGATAAGGGATAGATCTAGCGGATAAGATAGTAGAAGGTAGAAGTTGTAGTTAGAATAGTTTCTACTCGGTGAAGAATAGAGGGAGTAGAAGTAGAAGATGGGGGAGCAATAAAAGCATTTGAAGCCCTTAGATTAAGTCGGGAGTGGTGAGTTGACTTACCGCAATTATGCATTTTTTTGATTGATGCCCTAAGTTCATGAGTTGTTGTTGAAAGAGCAGTTGAGGAATCAGAATTAGCCTCCTGTGACAGGTGCTGAAGTAACAGAATCCGCAGGAGCTATAGAAGGGTAAAGGCTTTGAAGCAAGGTTTAGTGGAAGTAGGCAAGTTAGAGTGAATGGAGTGGAGAGCCGAATGAAGGTCTAGTCCCCAGCTGCTTGTTGAAAGAAGTAAAGTATTAGTTTACAGTGGAATCAGTATTTGTTGACTCCTGTTTCATAAGTAGTTGTATCCAGAAGAGAGGCTTT
Organism: Musa schizocarpa; assembly: GCA_900464855.2. NCBI lineage: Eukaryota > Viridiplantae > Streptophyta > Magnoliopsida > Zingiberales > Musaceae > Musa > Musa schizocarpa. Next base: position 923,337 of record LR890027.1, read on the forward strand.
GAAGCTAAGCTATAAGTGCGGGTCAATCGGGTATTCGAGTATTCGAGTCTTATTCAATCACAAGTATTGCAATAAGTTCATCTGCAGGAGAGAGTACTGGCTTTGAGGCTAGGGTAGGCTGGTTTAATTCCTTGTTTACTCGGCTAAAGGGAAGGGAAGTTAGAAGTCACAGTCACCGGAAAGCTACTAATAGGAGCAATAGGAGTGGGAATAGGAAGTAGTCCAGAGCCCTAACTGTATTTGTTTACAGAGGAGAGAGAGGCATAGGCATAGGTATCGGATAACCAGTATCTTTAGCTAAGCAAGAAGGAGTTCAGTCTAGAGTTGAGTACCGAGTAGCCAGAGAAGATAGATTGGCAGTTGCCATAGGTAGATTAGCCTGAGTTCAAAGAGCCCGAGTGAGGTTGTTTTAGGGTCAAGAGTACAGAGCAAGAGTTTAGGTCGGTGCTATAGTTTAAGCCCTTGTTTAATCAGTAGTATAGTAGTAGCCAGAGGTATAGTTTACTTAGGTAAGAGGTCGTTTCGGCAAGGTCAGCTATTCCAGGACTTGGGGAAGAAAGAGAATTAGCAGTTCTCAAGCACAGGAACACCTGAGTAAGAAAGGAAGTCCGCAGATATATAAGTGGAAACAGTACTAGAGCAAGTGAGATGGAGGCCAGAAGAGAAGAGAGCCTCATTCGCATATCAAAGAAATTGAGTTAGATGACCCGACCTCCCTACTTGAAGTTTAGAATTGCTATGTTTAGTAAACAAACTTCCTGCCGCTCAGGCTTGAACCAGTGCCTAACGACTGATGCTAGGTATTGTATTACTAGTATGAGTTTTTAGGGGAGTTATCAGACTTAAACACAGGGTAGCTAGAACGAAACCACTGCTAGCTAGACTGAAACAACTAAAGGCAAGACTGATGCGACACCCCAGCAACCAACCAGACCTACCCAGCGAGTGAAAGGCCAAGCAACTCGACTACCAGTAGTGAATTACAGAATTAACTATTAAAGAACAAGTGAAGGCATAGTAGCCGAATGAGGCAAGTCAGGATTCAACTCAGTAGTAACAGAACGAAAGGCAGAATGGACCGAGTAATGGGATTCTGTGCTTGTGTTAAGCCATGAGGAAATCTATCTCTTTTGTAGGCTTGGCCCCTACTGAATTCTATCTGTTCTTATTAAGGATTGAGTTTCTAAAGATAGAAGTCCTGTGTTCGGGAGCTGTGGCAGGATACACTTACTACTGACAAGGTTTATATCGCTACTAACAAGAAAGAAGTCTCCTATTAGATCAAACGAAATAACTAACTCCTCCCATACTGACTTGGTTTCTGCAGCTACTGATCCATATCTTTGCTCTACTGCCTACTAGTCCACCTCCCCTTACTTTTATTCCCTTGTTAATCTGTTAGCCTGCTCTGCCTTATGCTAATTCTACAGCAATTGATCTGGAACCCTGCTCCACTAGCGGAAATTCTATGACTACTGACTCGGATCCTGTCACCAATACCGATAAGAACCAACCTCCAAAGTCGGGGAAATAGGAAAGAAACTACTAGTGTCGGGAATTGAGCAAGTCCACAAACACAAATGTAAGAATAAAGACAAAGAATCCGTTTTTGATTTGTTATTGCCGCTTCTGCCTTTGACGATAACTCGGAACTACACCTTTATCTACTATATACCGGGTCGAACTACTGCCTACATGGATGGAACCAATAACGAGAAGACTTGTTCTCATAACTAGGGGTACCGCTTCTCGGCATTAAGCTTATAATCCTGAAGTGACCGTGGGGTTCTCATATTTATACTTGGCACAGGGAATCCAAACACAGATAAAAGGAATGCCCCTACGACTAACAAAGTCACAAGGTTCGAACTCATACTAAAAAGAATCCAACAATAACACGGGAACTCAGCTACTACGATGAGACCTTAACTCACAGCTAGGAATCGGGCTAGTAAAGGTAAAACGGACACCCGAAACTTGGAATACTAACACCAGTAACAGGAATTGGCTAATACCTAATCAGACCACAGGCCAAGGAAGCACTAACTAGGAGCCCGCTCTTCTTTGCTTTGAAACGGATATCTCTAATGACAAGAATGGAATCGCTGCTAACAAGGCTTAGCTACCCCAGAACTTAAACTCCCCAGCTACAGCCTAAGAGTCTCGCTTGTATTAGGTTGAGTCACCAAGAACTACAGTATTTTACTTCTATTTATTGTCTTAAAGCAGCTTTTCTTCTTTCTTACTTACTTGTTTGAACTGCTGACTGAACTCCATCATGGGCGAACTCACTTGCCTTGCCAGCCTTGCTTACTTGTTCTTTCACCCTTGGCCCCAATACAGAATTTATCATCGAGCGCAGCGCCTTGTCAAACATTCCATTCATTTCCACAACTCCCTGACTTCCCGTTAGCGAACTCAACTAAACTGTCTGCTTCATAATTCATTGATTCTTTCGAGCGGTCAGGTCAACTCGCTAATGCCGATAGAACAGTGACTCTTGACGCCGACGAGGACTCTTTTCCTTATTCTGCTCTCTAGGATTAAATGAGAACTGCTTTATCTACGGAAGTGCACCTCGCTGCAAAAGGATATTCTCCACCACTTAACTCGCAACCCGGCATTAATTTATTACTGTGATATGCATCTCACACATCTCATAAAAAATAGGGATTGAGCTGCTCCCGTAACGTACTAGAATTTGGTTAGCATTGAGTCTTGTTCCCTTGGTTTTGAGTCAGGTTACTTATCAGTTGCTTCACCCTATGCCTCTGCCTTTAGTTAGCTAACCCTCTGCCTCTATTCAATAAGCTAAATCCAGATGGGGGGCCAGGCCACACTTATTTAATATTTCCAGCAAGTTTAGTATCAACAAGCAAGGGAGTTAAGGCAATAATCGATTCCGTTTCTGCGCAAACAGGATTTGACTGTTCTACTTTCTTATGTGTTGTCGACGAAATCAATCAATCAGTGAATACATTATGGACTCGTACTTCACCCTAAAATATTGTTTATTTTGTATATAAGTGGTAATTGGAGAGAGATTCTTTTTTTTGAGTAGATAGCCAGGGCAGGAGTCAAGTCAGGAGTAAGTTGAAGCAAAGGGAACATAAGCAGGCCCAACTGAATCCGCAGTGCTTGTTAAGTCAACGAGATCAGTATCTTCAGCCCCTTATTCTACTAACGCGTAACTAGTGACTTGTTGTATCGGGATATTACATAAATGAAGTGTTTTCCTCTGCGCGTAAGGGAACAGAGTTGATAGGTGCAGGTGTATTCCTCTTTTTGAGAGCCTCCGTTCCATCAGTTCAATCGAATTCATAGCTAACGGGAGAGTTAGTGTCTTAATCTGCTAACGGAGTTTTTGATCTGCTGGAGTAAGAGCTCCTCCTTTGCCTCTTTGCCTCTTTATCTCGTAATTTATAGTTACTCGCTCGATCCATTGCTTGTTTATACTACCGTTGCTTATTCGGAAGATCAGAGAAGATAAGATGAGATTGCTTGTGTTCTGGCGCCTTATTTATTGTATGTCTATAGTGGAACAGTTTAGGTGCGAGTATAATGTATTGTTCTAGAAGCAGAAGATGGAGCAGGTGTATAGTAAGGTTCGAAAGACGATAGGTGGCTGTATCAAAGGAAAGACTATATCGCCCTGTAGTGCTAAAAGAGATATCCGCTTGCTTGGCATAGTTTACCTGTTCTCTCATTGGCTGTAGTGAAGAATACAGAGTCGACTCGGTATAGTTTACCTGTTTATCGTAGGCTGTAGTGAATAAACTATAGTAGCTCTGGTAGCTCTGCGGAGGTGTTGTATCAACTTCAGAGACTTGTTTCTACCCTGCTAATACCGTGGGCACGAGAACAGGTACACCAGAGGATAGTCCTTACCGGGCGAGCTAGGGTTAATGGAAGAATCTAATACTAGCTTTTAAGCGCTAAGTGCTTAAGCAGGAGCAGGATCATGATACGGATCATGAGTTTTCTCATCAGCTAAAGCATAAGCTGGATTGGGAAGTTCAGTTTCGTTCGAATCAGCAACCGTTTTCGATCTACTCGTTGTGCGCGCTTACGCTTATTGGCTTGGCGGATAGGATGCTAACAGGTTTTAGTAAGCAGTGTGAGTTTACTTTTTGATATACAATATGTCAAGTTATATTCTTTCTTAAACAAGCAGGGGCGCGGCACGTCGCTTAAATATGTTAACCAAGTCAGGGCGAAAACAAAGAAACAAGCTTTAGGCGGGCAGTGAGGTTAACCTATTGTCTTTGTCTACGAGATAGATTCGAATGTTGTCGGTTCCTCAAGTAAGAGGGCAGCAGCAAACGAAGTAGGAGAATCATAAGTTTCCGGTTGCTAAAAGCAGGAGTCGAATAAAGATCATAATAAGGAGCGGGAGAATCCGCAGTAACTTAATTAGCAGGAGAAGAAATAGTGAAAAAGTCAGCAACAAACGGTTCCTCAAGCAGACCTGAGAAAGAATCTTAGAAAGTTGTCTACAAGATCAGAAGCGGGAGAAAGATCTTAAACGGAATAAGATTAAAAAGATGGATCAGGATCACCAGAAGTTCCATTGCTATTTCGAGTTGGCAATCCTCAGCAGAGTATCTCTCTTTGGCTACGAGTCTAGGTTCGGTGCTTTAGTTGTTGGCTGTAGCTCCTTCTCGTTTCAAAGTTGTAGAGTCGACAAGCTACGGAACCTCAATTCTTTCTTAAGGGGCTAAGTTTCGTACTATTTCTTATGGTACAACTAAATAAATGCGATAAAGTAAACATCTTCCTGACTACGAATATCTTTGTGTGCGACTTCTCTTGCATGTTTATATTGAACTGGCATTGTATAGACTGATTTGTCACTGGAGAGCCGACTCACTAACGCTCGAGCACTGTTGAAGCGCCTGACGCGCAACAAAGAATTCATTTGATCTATCATCGAGCGCATACGCAGTCCCATCTTTTCATTGAGTCTATCGAGCACGTAATATAGATGTAAGTAAATACACAGAACACTGCATCCCTTTTGCCGACCACAACTCGTATCGGTTAGCCAATCACTGATCTCGCTAACTTTCCTGTCAACACGGAACCCAGACTTTTTACTGTTACTTTCCTTTCTACTCACACTGCAGATTCCATAATGACCGAGTAAGTTCTATACAAGACACCCTGATTATAGGTTCTCTTGACACTTGACCGACACTGTTGATGTTGAGAATTCTGTCTTAACTGTAAAAGATATAGGATTAAACTCTAACTGCCTTCTTCTCCTGTAACTGTTGATTCTATCTAAACTTATTATAGAGGCCTCTCGTATTGAAGTTATGAATTTGAATATATATCTTCTAGAGTATAGATCTTTGTAAATACACTGCTTCCCTATACCGCCGAACCCATCTCTACTTCCGCTCGCACCCAAAAAGAAAGAAAGACTATACTGATTGACTTAGTGCTCCGTGGGCCTTACTGTAACAAATGAGCGTTATTAAACCTAACCCATACTATGAAAGAAGGGAGTTTAGTATTAAAGCAGTAAGCAGTGAGGTTACAACGATTTTATTATCTCATATGTCTATCATAGTCCATTCAGAATCAGAAGCTGCATATTCATGGTTAACTGAACACTGGGCCTAACTCCAATTCGAAGTATCGTTCAAGTCACGTATATAAACCAAAGGGTGCCGACTTAGAATGTATTAGAAAACTAAGGGTGCACCACATATGAGAGAAATTAGGGATTCATATGAGATGAGGTGCATTGAATAGAACATTGGGACCTTAGCGGAGTTTACTGGCATTCTTGACTTCCCATGTACCCTTAGTGGGCAATAGTCCCCATAAAACTAACAAATAGACTCAGCTTCTATCCGGACTGTCATTATCTTATAGATTGACCTGTACTAAGAGCCTATCTCCTTCTCCCTAGGGCTGCCCAACCGAAGCTACTATATATGCTAGAAAACGAGCTGCTAGACAAAAGGACTCAATTATCCGCTTTAGCCAACAAGAGCTAGTATAACTCTTGCTACCCGTCTTATCGTTGTACACGTCCGATGCCGAACTTCTGCTGTTGGAATCATGCAATAGGCATAAGATTCTCTCTGATATAGAATCCCATCGTCCGCTAAAGAAGGGAGAGTCATAATGTATTATTGGCTAGAGGAATAGATAATCCTTACTGTCGGTTCGGTCGAGACAGAAACCTATCCTTACTATCAGTGTAAAGTTGAGTTTTGCCCTGACAATCAGTGAAATACTCTCGAAAAAACCGCTTTTGCTTTGTCCTTGCTTTGCTTTGTCCTTTCTTTCTCCCTTAGGTCTTTCTTGTCTTGGCTGATGTTCGTCTTCAGTTCATCCTATCGCCAGATGTTGGGAATCTTAACTTTGACCTCCCTTCCTTTTATCCTTTCCTTTTTGCCTTTAACCTCCTTTCCTTTTTGCCTTTCCCTACTTTGATTTATGGCCCCTCGTTTCCTTTTTGCCTTTCCTTAATGGTGGAATTCCAGTTTTGTTACATTATATCCTTGGGGGCGAATTCCCATTTCTATTGGGCAGTGCCAGCATTATTTCTCTTCTCTTGCACATCTGGGGGTCGCTTCCTTAGGCCTTACTTTCAAATCCCTGTGCCTTTCCATAGTAATGGAATGGGATCCAATCATTTGATCCTACAACATACCTCCACAGGCCGATATCTCAGTATGCCCAGCCCCATGAGCTATAACGAAAGAATACTGACGACTATGCAACGCAGTATGAGCGTTGAAAGCGAGCGCATATAATAACTAAGCTATTATTTCTGTTTTTGGGGAAGTAAAAAGAAACCTATGCTTTGGGGCCTCACACGTACCCGAAAAAGACAAGATTCTTTGCCTTAGATGCTTGCGATCTCCATATTAATCCAAGGGGAGTTAACATCCAAATAACTCCATATTAATCCAAGGGGAGTTAACATCCTAATAATAATATAAGAAAATCCTAACAAGAGAGAGATCAGAGTTTAGTGTGCTAGTTGGTCTTACAGCCAGGGACGAAGCAGTTAGTGTTTCTATAGAGAATATGAGAGGAGCGAAGCAAGAGCGAGGGTAGACTCCCAACCCAAGGATAGGATAGGCTTTGAAAGGCTCGGACTTGATAGAATAGGAAGACATTCACTAGATTATGGAAGGACGGACTGGACTCTTTTACGCAGACCTTTAGATTCGAATTATATATGTGTTTGTGTGTCAAAGAAGATCCCTCTTTTAGAAGCCAGCCTTTTGATTCTTTCTCTGCGAGAGATCCCGATTCTTACAGCGTAGGAAGGGCTCTATCGATCTACTTAACTACTATTCTTTCTTGCTATGTATGTTCTTTTCGGCCGGGTTTCCGCCTTCTTGATAAATTCTTCCTCAATTCAATTCAGCTTATTTTCTAGGAAAAGAGTTATTGATTTTTCCCTAAAAGAGGAGCTCTCTGTTGCCGATCAGCCTGTGCTATAAGGATTGGCTAGCTAAAAGATAAGCAAACGGGTTAGTTTAAGCCCGGGCAAGCGTATACTAAAAGCGCCAAGTAACGGCCAAGCAACTACTAGACGCCAAGCAACGGAAAAGCTCCTACCGCTGAAAACAGGACTTGGTTATACTTTGTAATATCTATAGTAGTTACTTGGTGACTGAAACCACTACTCGTAGAAAGGGCCTACTCCGAAAGAGAGCTAGAATCCATTCGTGCACAAGGGTTGTAGAAAGGAAGGTTGTTAGCTAAGGTGACAATAGAACGATAACGATATATAGCAGTAAAGAGAGTACTTGAGTAGGAAAAGATAGTACTTGAGTAGGAACGATAGAGAGTCAGTCGCTCACCGCTGTCCAAGGCAATTTAATAACCATCGTATGCCCGCCAAAGAGACACTAAAGAACAGAGAAGATATCGATGACGTGGGCAAAGACAAAGAGGAAGCGAGCTCAGTCGAAGTCAGTTCAGTCGCTTTCGAGCAAGTAGGAAGTGGGGTTCTCAGCCTTATTCAAAGACAACGAGTTGCTCTGGGTCTCCGCCTTATTCAAAGACAACGAGTTGCTCTATAAAGTAAAGATTCCGTTGGGGGAAGCGAAGCATAAATCCCATATTCCATTTCATCTCAGCGGCCGCACTTCACTTCATTAGCGGATCCATCAACAACTATGGATCAAAAGAATCTGTACATTGGGTTGTGCTTTGATCGCCTCTTTTTCCAATGGTCAGTTTGGTTTGGGACGAGAGGGACTCAAATAGTAGTCACCAAAAGCAATTGGACTATGTTAAAGGCTTTTTTCTAATAAAAGGTACTTTATTAGTTTGTATAAAAGCACAAGGCTCTGCAAGACCTAGTCAAAGTATCATAGCTACGTAGGATGAACTTGGGCTGGGGAGAGTGGAAACCCTTCAAAGCCAGATCGAAATCTTCATCTTTGTAGTAGACAATTCACTGTTTTCAAAAAACGTACAAGAAGAAAAGAAGATGGACAGGCCTAGATCGTTTATACAGAAAAAAACTATATCGATCCCTTAGAGATAAGAGAAAAACTCAGATTATATCGTCCTTGGTCAGCTTACCGAAGAAAGGTCGCTTGTTGTTGCTGACTCTAGATCCAAATAATAAACTTGATTCTTCCTAAAGGGCGTTACCACCAAGTCTCTTACTAACCGCGGTGGTATTACTAGCGTCTTCAATCAACTCATCGCTCAATTCGAAGAAATAAGTTTTCCAGAAAGGAATGATACGCCCCGTCTTCCCCTATGGGTCTTGTTTTACCCAGTCTTGCCCTCCGAAAGCAATATTAGAAGATTCGTCCTTATCGCGCTTTCATAAGGTTCGGGCTTACCCCACACTCAGAAGAATAAGGAAGACTTAAGATTGAGATTAAGAAAAAGGCTACCACCCTGCTTTTATCTCTCTTCGGTCTTCGTCGATCGAGTAGTTCGCCCCGGCAAACTGGGTGACCGGGGGACTACCATAGAGTATCATGCGGTCCTACTCCTCATTAGATAGGGTTCTTTCTTCTTTGTCCAATACACACGGTAGGATATGGGGAATTGTCGAGACTAGGAAGGTTTGGAAATGAACGAGTAGCTTGAGGTAGCTCCAAGATCGGAAAGATAGAGGTAGCTCTAAGATCGGAAAGATCGAGTTGTATGGTATGAGAAGCTTGAATTCCTATTATAAAGGTCTGGGCTAGGAGTCGATGGCATATCCCCTGGAGGGCAAAGCTACTGGAGATGGCTCTCGTTTGACACTAATCCCGATATTCCAAAAGATGCTCGACCAGAAGAAGATGCCGACACAAGGTTTGTAGTTGAGCCAGTAGCTCGAGTTGCAGCTTACTTTAGGAAGAAAGGCTTGGATTTCGCACAAAGCAATCGGTCTATGATAGAAGTCCTTATTTTACGTCAGGCCACAAGTGCTCTGTTCTGTTATCATGAACTGTATTTTATGGGCTGGGTTTATGGCTTGTGTCAGCAGCATTTCAGTCTCTCAAGGTGGGGTCGTGTCAGGGCTGGGCTGTCAAGTTCCATTTTACCCGGTAGCAAGTCGACTTCCTTTCCGAAACTGGCATCCGACAAGTGAGTGTTTTTCCGGTTTCAAACAGTAAGGAAGGATGATTGCATAGCAGGAAAGATTGTAGGCATTCCTATTTTATTCCCGAGCAAAAGAAAGAATCACTCTAACAACTGATATGGAGACAATCGCTATAAATTGAACACTTACTAAATCTCTATGCACCGCTTAGCAATTGAATAACTAAGAAAACACCGCCTACGATCACTCATACTCAAAGACGTTTACTGTAATAGAACTGGAACCTGATATGCCAACACAGGACCAGAAAGACCGGTTATTTCTCCAACAACTTATTCTTGGTTATATATGTAACCCCTCTTCTTGAAAACACGCCATTCTTGCAGGGACAAGGACCGATTATTCCTATAAAACCGCTCCGCATCTAAGATCACGAGATGGCATGAGCTTGTTCAGTGCCACAGCTCTATTCTATTTTCTTTAATAAGTTCTTTCAGAGTCAGAGCCTTATACTTACTTATAAAAGGGCTTGCTTATACTCACAAGAATACACGGAAGAGATAGACGCCTTCTCCACCCACAATCACAATTGGACTAAAAAGATCTTTTCTCATAATAAAGGGAACAGAGGACTTAGGGGCGTGCCAAATCCCTTCTCCTGTTGAGGTCGGCAAAAGAAGTCGATTGCAAAGGAGTTATTGTTTCCTCTGTGACAGCAGCAAGCTTAGAAGCGGGAGTTATTGAAAGTTTGAAAATGCCCTATACATGAAGCGCCGGATCTCCTTTCTTCACAGGTCTTTCCAAGAATAGGGGTTTCTAGATAAGGATAAGGCAAGGAACGAAGAAAGATACTCGAACCAAAGCCAAGGTTTCAGAATGAACTATACTTTATCAGTGGAGGATTAGAAAGAAATAGCTCTAAAACTCTGTTGGAGATTGGGAATAAGATGCTAAGGGAGAAGAAGTTAAGATGCTAAGATGCTAAGGGAGAAGAAGTTAAGATGCTATTATTAAATAGGGAAAGGGGGTAACCATACCAAACCAGATAATAGGGAGAGGAGCTAAACGCAAAGGAGCTATTCTCAGAGCAGCCCTTACAAGTTTTAAAACGGGAGTTAGTGCTTCCAATACTGTAACCCAGAATCAAGAATTGGGAAAGTTCCTCTCATACCGGGCCAAGTAAGTACTAACCAAGCAACAGTAGCAAGTAATTGTCCCTAGAAATGCATTTGAACCAAACATCTTATTGTTGACCCTGCCTGCCCACCTCTCTTATCGTACCTACCCTGTACAAGTAATAAAACCATTACTCTCAAATTTACATTACCTAACGTAGTAGCGGCGGTTAACTTGGCCGGTATAGTATCTCTTCTCATAGCAACTCCGAACGAATGCTTTGTTTGACCTTACCAACTGAGGCGAAGGGACGCTTAAGGAAAGGCTACCTCTTTCTTCGTTTCGTTTTGGTCCCCGGAAGAACTTATTGTTGAGTGAAAGAAAGCAAGTAAGTATACTGTTATTCAACCAGAGCTTCGAGATAAGCAGTCCATAGTGCTAGCTAAGACAAAACCCTACAAGGCATGTTTGCGAAGAGGACAGTTTGCATTGCTTCACACAAGCACCCGAGCCTACATATACTTATTGATTTCCCGCCTCTACCTCAGACCTCTGGCTACTATGTCAAAGAATTAGGCTCATCCACACTTATATCTGCTCAGTTCTTGCCTCTATCTCACTTGCTCTTGTACTGTAGCTTGACCAATTGAACTGACACTGCTGCATGGTCAACAACTCCCTTCCGCTTAGAGGAAACAATCACTTCTTTTCTTTCTTCCCAACACCTTACTTTATTTACCCGGAGAAGGAACAAGAGAGAGAATCAACAGTGAAAGTTAGGGGTCTAACAGAGAATAATCTTTGGAGGCAGCGTACTTAATAATAGGGCTGAAGGAGAGGCAAGGGAAGCTGTGTATTTATGCTGGTAACTATGGAATCAAAGGTGTAGTGGTGAAGAATAAGGGTGTGTATAGGGAAGGGGAGTCGAAATCGAACTCGAAATCGTAACCAATTCTAATATCTATGTACCTAATGCGTTAGCAATTATGTATTCCCCAATTGTAATTATTGTAATTAATATACTTTGGGTTACAAAGTGTGAAGAGCAGGTTTGGAAGCAGTACCCGAGTAAGCAGATGGAGTTGGAAGCAGTTCTGTTGACTAAACCCCTGGGCTATATAAGTATTCTGTATTTAAGTAAGCAGGTAGATCAGCAGAAGAATAAGTTTCAAGAGCAAGAGCTGAACTACTATATCCGTCCTGTGTTCGTAACCTGTGTCCTTAAGTAATTGGTGGCTCTTATAGTAAGTTGTAACGCAAAGCAAGGAATAGACTAATATAACGTAGGTCTATAATTAGTTCTTACAAGTCCTGTCTTCGCCTGCTCTTATAGTAAGTTGTAAGAGGAAAGTACCGGCTTTGATTGTTCGGTAAAGTCAAGTATCAAGATCTTCATCAGCAGTTGTCGAACTTTGAACTGTAGTATAACCCGCCAAGTGGAGTCAACCCCGGTTTGATTCTTTTGTTTGATACCAGAATGAGGCTCCTGTATTTATCTAGTTGCGAGTAGCTTGGCATCTCTTCTTTAGTAGAGGACCTGGTAGTTCATTACTTTATTTGATTTTTGTTGTATACGTTGCTTGTCGACGCTAACTTTATTCTTTATCTAAGCTAACTTTCTTCATATGCTTGGCCCCGAGAGAGTTAGGAGTGAGCCCGTTCAACAAGTCCTGTTTCATCAGTAGCTTAGGCTGCCAATGAGGTAGATTTGAGTCAAGTGCCAACACCCTAAACTTCCCTTGAAGACTCAATCCACTCGGTATTCCACTCGAAAAGAGAGATACCTATCGCCAAGCCAACAACTCTGAATCTAGTGTTAAAAAAGAAGCAAGAGAAGGAGCACCCCCAACCCATGAGCTTAGCGCAACAAAGCCTATTCACAGGACTCAGTAATAACTCTAGCACACTGGACATAGAATTCAAGTACTTTCCCAGGCGCCATGAACAATCGATCGGAGTGTGCCTATCTAAGTGTCTAGGAGTGGTTAGTTGACAGATTCCTGGTAGCTTCAAAGCATGGAATTGATTCTTTCCTATAACTAGACTTTCCTAGGGCAGCTACCCTTACTTATATTAGGCTTGATCAAGCATCTTATACTGAAACAAGGTATTCCACTCCTCTCTGCTAACTCAGGATAGATAGCCGGTATGGAACTAAAGAATGGTGTTTACTTATAGGCTAGGGACCCAACCCATACTACAAAGACAAAGAGAGGCCAAGTCGAGTAGTAGAGTTAGGGGAAGAATATAGTCACGAGAGAATGAATCAGCGGGATATTCGGCAGGAAGTCAAGTTTTGTGCTATCGGTCAGGGTCAATTGCTTTTCTCCTATTAGGTATAGTTTCATCCTTATTTGTTGGCTTGAAGACCGGGGTTGTTGGATAACCTCTGTGCTTAGGGCGTAGGAGAACCCGGCAAGTCACTTCTAATGTGTAGCTAATGGGAGTTCTTTGCTCTCTTAGGCAATACTGAGTTAAATTCTTTAATTCAATCAAGTAGTAGTCTAGGTCAAGTTACAGTGATAAAGAAAGAAAGAAATCAAGCTTTACCTTTTACATCCCCGGATGGCTAAGTAAACTAATTCAGATTTTTGACTACCCCAGACACTTGCTGCTGGCTCTGCTCTCGCTCTCCCGGACACTTGCTGCTGGCTCCGCTGGACTTGTGGAATCAGTTCTGTATCGAAGTTGCGGTAAGTAAACTATGGAGTTTCATTCCTCTCTTTGCCTTTCTTTTTAGTAGTAACTTGGCTCAACTCTATTCTTTAACTCTATTTCTTTTTTCACTCTATTCTTTTGTATAGGACCGGTAAGTAAACGCAGCTACTCCTATAGTAATTAGTCTTAAGTAGTGGTCCAAGTAGTCTTTCTGAAGCAAAGATAGAATTAATTTATATGTATTTCTTATACTTAGTGTCTACTGAGTCGGTATAGGAGGCCAAGCTACTCCTCATGTTAGAAATACTAATTGACTTACAAGAGCAAGAGCTGTTCCAGTAGTAAGATAAGATTCCAGAGCTTTTGGACTTTATCAAGTCTGTTGGTTGCGCAGGATAAGAAGTAGTTGAAAGAGAAGATAGATGCCGAAACAAGAGGCTCCCCTAACGATAGAACATTTGAAAGTCAGAGACTCAGTTAGAACAAACAGGTACTATACTCAGAATAGAAAGAACCAGGTACTGGGGGTAGTAAAGGTCTAATCTTTCACCAAGGAAAAGAGGTGGGCAAGGACTTCTAGTTCAAGTGCTCAAGAGATTCTATGGAATTATTACTTTAGAGTCGAGGCTTGTGTTTAAGTCATAATCAGAAAGTGTAGGTCTTGGCTTTCCCTTATGGAGTAGTGGTCCAACAGTCGGTAAGACCTCGGGCTAGAAATTCCACTTATTGTTCAAGCCATACTTATATATCTGCGTAAACGTATTGTCCCGCTGTAGCTCCTTGTACTTAATACTCGTCTCTTTGGGTGTTTGTGCTGTCTCCAAGATAAGTTATTTGCGGCAATATAGTCTAGTGGAGCAGCTCCATTCCTTTCGCACTTAGTGCTAATGCTAAAGTTAGAGTTGGTGATAGTTCAAGTTCAATTGATCTGCACGTTCGAAACTGGACTGGACTAGAGCAAGACGCACAAGTCACGGGAAGGGAGGGAGTGTTGCAATGCGAGAGAGATGAGCAGCTTGATAACATTCCTAATAGATGTATGGGCGGGTGATATATACTCGATTAATGTTTCAGTCTTGTTCGGGTCGGTTCGGTGAGGTGGGCTAAACGGATAGTTCCACTATAGCTCAAATTTGAAGCAATTTACTGGTCCTGATGATCTTTCCGTTAAGTAATATCTTATGAATGTTAGTCATCATGCCTATTCTGATTTCACCCCATCCCATTTAGATCTTCTTTGTTTCTGAGACGGTTAATTGAACTTTTGCTTAGTATAGGGGTAATAGAACTAGATCATGATAATTACTGTACTCGTAGAGTCAAAGTTAGGGAATCCCCCAAAAAGTTACTTACACCTCATTAAAGCTGGATTTAAGGGAACTCTCCCCCTTTCACTCTATCTTCCTATGGTTGGCCCTCTTCAAGAATGTATAAAATCAAAATAAGTATCTGACCCTAATACTCTTTCTGATCGGGGGTGACTTATGTTCTTTCAGCGGTGATATCTATAATCGTTTTCTTTAGGTTTAGGAATTTGGACTTATTATGCCTAAATTGATAGCTAACGTGAATAATAAAGAAGCATCTGATCAATTGAGGATCTTATCAAAGACTTAAATAATAAGACAGGTGTGAAGGAACATAGGAATCTGCACTTATTAGACTAATTAAGTGGGATCCAATTAGCTAGGACTTAACTTCACAATTCATACTAATGCCCCTGCATACAATGGTTCTCAATTGGATCTTCCCGCTTTCCTGGACTTCCGTGGTCGAATATATCGCTCTGGACTCTTTCATTTTCATGAAGGTGATTTGGCACGAAGTTTGATTGTCTTTTCCTCTAAATTACGCGAGATGGAATACTATAAATTCTAATATAATGGAATTCTACAGTTCTATAGCCTTGTAAATAGAATTCAATTCAATTCTTAACGTTAGATGAGGCTTATCAATGGTAGTTCTAAGGAAAACCATCCTTCTTTATCTCTTCTTCTGAGGAAGATTTCATGTTGTTTGCTGTGAAAGCTAGTGAGCCATTTAAGTGAATAGGCAAGGTGCTGTGTAACGAAGACGAAAGTCTGTCGAATGTGTGAGTGCGATAATTCCAGATGCATCTGCGAGTGCTGATCCCATTATGAGTAACCTTTTGCTTAACCATGAAATGGGAAGACGAACTCATCTTCTTCCGTCTTGGGGCAAGGCAATCAAATAGAAGATTGGTACTTGTGCTTGCGGGACGAGCTTAGGGAGTACTAGTATAAGGAATTGGATGTTTCTAAGCATCCTCTTATTGAGTCTCGGTTAACCATAAAGCTGGTTAAATCCCTCTTTATGCCGTTGGTATATGGGAAAACAGTAAATACGATGAGTACTTATATATATATATGAAAGCTTATGACTCATTGCTAAGTAGAAAGGAGAGTGATAACATAGCTAAACGCAGCAAAGCATTTGGATCGTATAAATCTCCTGATATAGCTAAGGGAATGAAGCTTATTAATGAAGCTTATTTATTGACGGTTGGTTTTGTTCGGATAAAGAAGTGATTGATAGTATTCCTTGCTATACCACAGTGCAGTATTATATGCGGAATGACAGAAAATGGATCTTGATGATAGAGTTCACAAGACAGACGAAACATAAGGTTATTCTCCGAGTTCCTACATGAAAGAAAGAAAAAGGGATCTTGCAAGAGTGCTGTGTCTACCTGCGCTTTATACACCAGAAAGATGCTTTTATTGCTATGAAAGGTTATTGATTTGAATAGCTTTTAAGGTTGGTCGGGACTCTACCCTTGCCTATCACAGGGTAGGTGATCCTATCCTATTCGAAGAGAACATTTAGACACAATTCTTTCGAATCTGTCTACATCAGAATTGCTACCAAAAGATAGAAAGTTATGGGATAAGAAGAAATAGGAATTTATTGAGAGTGACCAATGCTATGTGGATACAGTCAATGGTAAAGGCTTTCATACACCAACACCATCGGAAGGTAGTAACCTTCATGTCGAGAAGTGGAACACATTTGAGGAAGAGCTCTCTTGGGAGCATTCTAACTACAGCTTGCACTACTCCAGTATATAAATGCAGAAATAGAAATCAACATGGTAGGTGGTTTGACAACAAGAATACCAGTATATAAATGCAGAAATAGAAATCAACATGGTAGGTGGTTTGACAACAAGAATACCACCTCTTCTAAGAGTTCAGAAGAGTAAGTTCTATAGATATTGGAATCGTTCACTGAAGTAAGTCAATCGATTGGGATAAATGGTGGGATCCATATAAAGGACAGAGAATAGTAGCAGTTGGATTCAAAAAAGATTCCCTGCGCCAAGAGAGGTTAAGACTATTCTGTGATAGCATTGGTAGTAATGCGACTGTTAATGATGTAGTTTACCCTACTGGGGTATGGTAAGGCAGCCGTTTTTTATACAATGAAAACACCAGCAGGATATGATGTTACCTCTGCAATTGGTAAGGCTATTTATTTAAATGATTCTAGCGGTCATGCTGTTCCTTACGCGGGTTTATATGATATGATAGTAAAGCAATGCTAAAAGCGGGGAAGTATGAGGAAGCTTTGCTCGTAGGTTTACTTTGAAAGCTATTCTTTATGGTATTAACGAGGATGCCTCTTGTCTTGACTTTACCCCGATTATATTCTATTGGTAGGGAACATTTTTGAATTCAGGTATTCCGGCATAGGTGGTTCACCAGAAGAAGCAAAATCTATGGTTAGGAGGCATCGCATCGTCCTTATACCGATCATGTAACTGCACTCAAACAAACCAACGAGTCAGGAAAGAAAGGCTGCCTTTTATTGTTTGTTGTCGATATAGATACTTTTCTCGTAAATAGAGTTAATGTACCTTACTATGCGGGTTTCTTAGTGGTTAAGCTTGGTATCAAAGGATGGCGGTACAAGAGCGGGTAACGGTGCACATAATTAATAATCAACAAAAGTGAGTTTCTGGGCTGAATAAGGATCATAATCAGGATATTAAGCCGAAGCCAAATCAACTCTTAAAGAATACCCATGTATCGAAGATCTGGATCTACCTGTTGCGCAAAGGCGGTTACAGCACCTGAGATGTCGGGTTCAAATGCATTTATACAGCCGATACGTAGCAACATAGGGAATTTCTCATAAGAGTCCGCTTCCCATAGGAGAAACTTAGAGAAAAGGGGCCAGGCCCGGCCAAGCAACTAAGCAAGACCGCGAACTCTACTTGAAGTTATGAATTTAATCTCTCTTGCACAATATTGAAGTGAGTAACCGAACTCCGAAACAGATATAATAAGTGTTAGCGCAACATCCCTTTTTCTATCCCCTTGTAGTGGACCAAGAAGAGAGTAAGGTCAGGAGTCAGCGTCTAAGTTAGGTTTATCAGAAGCTAGCCCGAGTAGAAAGATCCTGAATGGAGCTAGTGCTCTGTCTGTTCAAGCTCTAACTACTGTAACTACAACTTCCTCAGTTGTCTTTGCTGTCTTGAAGTTATGAATTGCACAGCATATATATAATTATGAATACTAGGGTCGCTTTGCCAAGATAACAAGTAGATCGCGTAACCGTAGTGCCAATCCAAGATAACTTGAAAGTGTCCGTTTCAAACCTGATAGCAAGTCCTGTTTCGGGGGTAATAGCTGGAATAAGTTAGTTTACGTTCTTATACACTATTCCTTGTGAGTTCAATGATTTGAAACAAGTAGTTTCGCAAGAGCAAGCCCCAATAGTAACCCTTAGCATCCTGTAACGCGAAGCAAGTGAAAAAGAAACACGTAAGAAACATCCTTATTATAGTACAGGTACAGGTCAAAGGCTGAGGCTGAGGGTGAAGCTAAAGTCAGGTCAGAGCAGAGGTTAAGCGGTAGCGGTCAAGTCTCAAGTCTCTTCTATCAGAGATGAACTACAGCCAACTTTCCGTCTTCGTGCCGTGCACTCAATTAGTTAAGTAGTCGATGAAAAAACTTGTGCACTCAAGTCAGTAAAGTCATTCGGGGTGCGGGGTGCTTATTCGTCAGGGGTGCCGATATCAATAAAATATTCTAGGGAAGAGTTCGCCCTTGTGTGCGCATAGGTTGTTGCTTCTAGAAGTTGTAAGTTAGATTCCAGAGTGTATTCGCCCTTGTGTGCGCATAGGTTGTTGCTTCTAGAAGTTGTAAGTTAGATTCCAGAGTTTAGGGTTACAAGCAAATCTACAAGTGATAGATAACCATAAGCAGTTTCTGAAGAAGCAGACAGATATTAATCAGTAGAAGAATACAGATCACCATCGAGGGAACCAGCAATCGAAGCGCGGGATTTGGATAAAATTAAGCAGGATAAGAAGCCGTTAGAGCGGGGGAGCCATATAGGTATTTTTTTCCTTTATTTGAGTTTTAGTAAGCAGTGTTCGGTGTTGGCGTTCAAGCCATCTTTTCTACTCTTGAAAGCAGTTCAATAAGGCAGGCAAGTGAGTTCGCCCATGAGTTTTGGAGTTCAGTCAGCAGTTAAAACAAACAAGGGCTTGCGCCGCTCTATCTTTCCCTAATGAATGAACGCGAACTCAATCAGTCAAATGGATTCTAGTGACTGGTACAGTATCTTTCTCCAATTCTAGTGACTAGTGGAGTCTCCTCCTTCCAAAAGATTAGAAGTTAAGGCAAGCAGACAAGACGGCAAGCTACTATTGATAGGATACAGATTAGAAAGACAGAGAAGTCCAGTATTTGATAGTTATAACCGCCAAGCTACTACAAACTTGCTTCTGAAGCACTAACAGAGTTAAAAGAGCCAGAGCCCGAGGAGAGGTTAAGAATAAGATAATACTCCGAATAGTTACTTTCCACTTTTGAAACTAGTAATAATAATAGATAGAAGGTACATCTATCCCATCTAGTAGATTGAGTTTTGTTCTTCCTTTCTATTCCAATTCAGCCTCTTTCTCTTCTATTCCAGTTCAGTCTATGATCCTGCTACTATACCTCTTGCTCCTAAGGGGACTGAGGACTTTACGGCTTAATCGCAACGTGGGTATTCTCTTCGAGCTAGATTATCTTCTTTAATATGACTTAACTCTTTCCCGCCGAGAAAGACCCTGCTCCATCAGTTGCTGAAGATCCCCAAAACAGGACTTACTTCAGAATGGAATTATAGTGTTACCTGTGATATATATGTGTTATGTGTAATTCAATCTATCTTTACTTACCTAAAAGAAGACTTTATACAGATATGTCAAAAAGTTTATACTAACTAACTCGAATTGCACTTGCTGTTTGGTGTAAGTTCATCAAGTCAAATTAATTATAAAGTTCACTACTTCCTCGGTGCAAGACAAGTTATCCTGGGTTCCTTGGCGCAAGAAATCCTCCTGTTTGCGAGAGAGGTTATTGGCCAAACCAAAGTATACGAGATGCACCTGTGTTCGGCGGTAGTCCGAGTCCTAATTAATAGCAAAAGTGAGTTATGTCAAATAATTCTTAACAACATGCTCCCTCTCTATCTAACCTTAGGGCTGCACCTGCAAACAACACTGAGTCTGAGTCTTGCACCGGCCATGTACCATGTACTATCTTATGATTCAGCCCCATTATGTTATTAACCGCCTGCATACTTTGTCTCCGGGTGGGGGAGTGTACTCTACTGTTACATAAATCCAGACAAACCTAGTGTAGCTAGATGAAATGATTAAAGCCATAAGGTGAACTCGACTTTATGTTACAGACCTGCTTGCTGCTGACCACTTTACCTATTCTTATAGATACGAATATGATTCTCGGCGTCTACTTGAAGTGAAGCTGACCCATAATATTTCCTGACAAGCGCCAACACCTTCATACTTAGCTCGCTTAGACACAAGCACTGAAACCTCTGATTCCATCGTAGACAACACTCACACTAGGCAAACAGAAACAAATAGATTCAAGGACAGAAGTGGAAGGTTCTCTTGCTGGTTCAGATACCTCGTATTTGACTGCTCTTGCTACAACTTATTAGAAAGATCCGTATGCCATTACTTCTGACTCACACCAATGGTACTGGATTCGGCATCTTATCCTGCTGATGCTGGAACTGCGTAACCTCTGTCTAATTACCCCCCATTCTATACTAGAGCTAAACATTGCTTGTTTCAACAACAGTACATTCTATACTTAGAGCTTAAAAGCCGGATCTTAAAGCAAGGGAACCCAGCGGTTGCAGAGGATAGTAAAGGAGGATAGTCAAGGTTGCAGAGGATAGTAAAGGTACAGGTAAAGGTGTGCGAGTTGACGAACACAGCACTCAGAAGCCGTTCAAAAGCAAGCGGTAAACGGAACAATCCAGAAGGTTAGGAACAAAAGATAAGGGGTAAGGGTGTCTTGTATGGAAAGAAGTAATGTGAGTTCCCCCCCGCTCCCTATAAGAGATATAAGTAACCAACCTAATAAGAGATATAAGTCACCAACTTAACCGGCGTGCTCTTTCTCCCACTAGTGCTCTCTCTTGAAAGTCGGAATTCCAATAGTAAGTAGAAGAGGTACCCTAAAAACAAATAATAGAAGAGTGGGGCCTAAGTTTCAAAGTAAGAGTTTCCCTCCCTCTCGCCGACCAAGTTATCTTTCCCTCGTACGTGCCTCCTCTCTTTACAAACCTAGTATCATATGATTTCTAATAAATAGAATTGGCTTAGGGCATCAAAGCCTGTACTCGATTCTGCCATTAACTCAACTTCCAGTGAAGACCTCAACTCTCACAGTAGCTTACTTGCGAACAAACTCTCACTGTAGCTTACTTGCGAACAGGACATTCTACTTTATCTGTGCTCCATCTGAGGCTTCTGCCCAATAAATCCGTCTTGTTTTCGGTGCTAGTGAGTTTATAGTCACAGGCTAAAAGTGAACTTTACTTGCTCATAACTCGCCGCGCTACTAACTATGTTGCTTGTCGGAATCTTTAAATGTAGGGTTAAGCAAAGTGGGTCCCATGGAAGCAATAGAAACACTAGCTAAAACGCCAAAAAGCGAAGTTAGTTTTGAACAAGATCGGTACCACTGTTAGCGGGAAAGTACCCCAAAGAATGTAGTGCCAAAAAGAACTTTATCAAGATGTGTCCCACTTTGAACAAGATCGGTACCATTGGTATAAAGCTGGGTATCCAACTGTGAACTAAAGCTCATGTATTGTTTAAAAAGATCGGTTCCATGGTTAGAAAGAGAGGTCCCGCGAGTTCATTATAATTGCTTGAAGCTTAAGTCCCTGTGTGAAAATTATCATACTTACGGGTTTCATCCCCAGTTTCATCGACAAGTCTTGTTCGTATCGAATGAGGGAAGGGAGTTGTTATCGAATGAGAAGGGAGTGGCAGACCCGTTAGTTAGTAGTTTTGGAATGAGCTTAAAATTGTAAGTTTGAGATAGAGGAGCGGGAGCTAACGAGCGAGATAGTAGCTCCAGTCTCAGTTCTGAGCTAAGGTCTTGGTATCCGTCTTGGGTTTCATTCAAAGTTTAGAGCTATAGTCCAGTTAGTAGCAGTTCGAGCCGAGTATATTAGTACTATAGGTTGCCAAGCACAAAGGTAGAATTCAAGCAAGTAAAGGGAGGCGAACTATAAGCTTAATGATGAGAAGCAATAGTTCCATTCCGATGGTTAGTAGTTGATTCCAATGTTGTAGGTGGATTCCCAGTTGTTAGAGTTCAGGTCGTTAGGCACAGTTGTTAGTTTGAAACCAGGTAGATATGGACTGAAGCGCAGGGCATCGAGACTTATATTAAGTAGCTACAGGGTTAACCAAAGAATCCAAGGCGGAGGTGTAGGTTGAGATGCCAAATACAGAATGCAAAGTCGAGCAGGGCGCAGGGAGGCAAGCATTGGTTAAAGCCTTACTTCTATAGCAAGATGGGTTCATTGCAACCAAACTCGGAACTCAGATTGTAACTACCTGCCTCTTGTTCTGCAACTCAATACTACTATTTCTTTCACTATGGAGGGGCCTGGGTCTATTATAAGTAAGTTGGCCTTAAGTCGAGTACCACTATACTGATAACAGGGCTCGAACTACTGATAACAGGGCTGAAAAACCACCTTTATAAGTAAGGCCCAAACAAAGAACTGGGAAATCAACTACTCAACGTAGGACTTATTCTTGCTCTGAAACTCCCCACTTGCTTTCTCTAACTACTGATTATGATTCTTGCGTTGCGCCCAAAAATGGAGTCTTTGCTTGCTTTCCAACTGACCCGCCCTCACTCCTGTATTGCATTCCCAACTCCTATTTGAAAGTACAATTTTTGAGTGTTGGATTTCGGGGGTGTAAAACAGATTGATCGGTACGATTGAGTCGAGGAAACACTATTTCAATTCTGATTTAGGTATGCTTCAAGGTAAAACTCATTCTGAGGAGGCTCCCAACAGGGCAAAGTTGTGGAAACACTATTGAAATTCTTATTTAGGTATGATTCATGGCCGAGGCCTCTAATTGATAAGAACCTAACAGAAACTTTCTCTATGATAGGAAATACTACCTCGGTAAGATTGAGTTGAGGAAACACTATTTACATTCTGATTGGTACTGTTGGGATTCTTCCAGGTATTTACATTCAGAAGGGACTTAGAGTGGAAATTCCCATAAGCAGATCCAATACACACATATAAGAGGTTCATACTGACTCTTTGATTACTTACTGGAACCTATCGGGCGACAATGGAACCTATCTGACGAAACCAGCTTTTTGGCACTTTTGATTATTGGAATAACCAGAGCCCAGTGAAAACAAATTGATAAAGTCAACTGAAAAAACCATAGAATCATAAAGTCAACTGGCAAAACCATAGAAGAATGAATGGATAAGAAAAAACCATAGAAGAATGAATGGATACGAAACAATAGATAAGAAACAAGTAAACTAGTGGTGGCTTGGCTAGTTTACAGAGGTAGATGAGAGTCAAGCTTCTCAGTTCCAGTTCTCAAGTGTAGTAGGCCTATGAGGTTGTGCGGCTGTTTCATCTGTTATCTTACCTAATAAGAGAGAATTTAGATGGTCCCCAGAATGTTCTTTTTGCGCGCAACTCTCTAGGGTATCTCGGGCTAAAGGATGCTGTTATAGCAGGATACAGCAGAGAATCTTTATTCCCTTTCCACTCGAACAAGAACAAGGGCAACTCGGGAAAGCCTTTCACTCAAGGAAGCGAAGCTTAATATGGATTGAAAGTAAAAGGAGTTAGGTCTACAACCACATCAATTCTTTAATGCCAGTTTGATTCCTTATTAGAAACCTTAGCAAACAAAGCTACAGGGAATCTACTTCTTAACCTTAGCAACAGTAGCAACAGGTATAATTCGCAGGGCAGAGTAGAAGACCACTTCATTTGTATTAGTTTCAGACCGGCACGGCAGTCCGAATCCCTTTCTGACTTGTTAGTTTCATTATCACTCTTTCACTAGATGCGGCAGATTTGTCATATAATTAAGACTTTATTGGAAGCTATCGGAACCAGACTTTTTCTGATATCTTGTAGCTACTGATATTGGAAGCAATGCAGAATATTGGTAATACTCTCTTCTCCACCTTTAGTCTAGAGCAAGTCCTGTGTTTGTCACCTAATTAATAGCTACGGAGCGTTTACAGGGGTTGATGCACTTAAGTAAAGGTACTCTTAATTAATGGAATTGAATACTTATGAAACAGGCAAGGAAGGGTATAGCTAAGCATATTCCTCAACTGGATCAGAAGCCGGGGGTTAAATAAGAGATAGATTTAGGGGGTGTTGTAGAGTAGTCCTGCGTTCGAGGGTAGGCACGGGAGACAGGGTTAAGTTCAAGGGCTGGTAGGCCAGTACTGTTATTGTAAGGAGAGAGTTTACTTAACACCTTGGGAATCACTATAGTGAATTGATAAACAAGATGGATCTTCCAATAGGGGCTTTCCTACTAATTAACTACAAAATTCCTTATTGATCTTTATATATCTTTATATAGGATTGTTGAACAAGCACTGCTTAAAACTATTAACTGAATTCGGTATACCTCGACTCTTGTTCCCGTAAGCACATTCCGAACTATCCTTTCCACTTACCTTCCCGCGCCAAGACCTTCTCCTAGAATAGAGTAATCAAATGCACTAGATAAGACCTTATGCACTAGATAAGACCTTAAAACTAGGAATTGATTTTGGAATGGAATTGTTGTAGACTAGACTAGGTTGGCGAGATAGAGGTTCGGCTCTTAGTTTACAGTACCTGCGCTAGATCGGACCCGCACATGCATGGTTGGTTAAGAGCACAGCACTCGGTTAGTTAGTTACCTGCTGAAATTATACCTAGCGCATGATTCATACCTAGCTTAGCTCATCATTCTGTTTCTTACCTTGGTTTAGCACTTGGTATATAAGGAAGTCAATACACTGCTTCTTATCTCTACTCGCTTACTTCTGTTATGGATTACTCTGACTTCTTCTCTTTACACTTATGTTAGTACTTAACTTAGTCTTACTTAGTGAAACTCCATTCTTCAATTAAACCTGATAATAGCACTTGCGCCAACAAATACATATGAAACAGAAACTCCCTCAACAGGACTGGATACTTTACTTCTCTTGAACGATTGGGCCTATGTGAAGGTTGTCCGCCAACTACTTGTTTCATTTAGTGCTAAAGAATAGAAGCAGGGCACCCCGAAGTAAGCTAATGGGGCGAACTGAACTCAACTGTCTGCTGAAGAATAAATAGAATCTTTCGAGCCCCCGAGTATACATCTTTTAGAATCTTTCGAGCCCCGGAGTATACATCTTTGCATATAAGCATATAAATTGAGATCTCTTGTGGAGGCAGACTAAGACTTGCAAGACAGATAAATAGGGTTAAGCTACGGAATCCGCTGAGCTGGATCAGACGCATGATAAGAATCCTCATTATTGCTTGCCCAACACCGACTCTTATTGCCTTCTTCAGCGCGGTCTACTGAATACTCGTCTCTGTGTTTGCTTGTGGCTTAAAAACTTATGATAGCTGGCTTGACTCTAAATCATATGCACCTCCACTGGCTGGATATGCACCTAAACTAGCAGAATATGCACCTAAACTAGCTGGCTCAAAATCATATGCATCTAAACGACTAATAGAATAGAAGAAAAGTAACCCCTAACTGTAACTGACTACTTACTGGAGCGGGTGCTAACGTGTGCGGAGCCTCACTCCGAAACTGACTTATTGAATAGAATTGTGTGCTCTACACTTATAGAAGAAAGTCACACCTTAAAACAGGACTGGCTAGTATATGTTATTCTATTTCGAGTTGTTTAACTCCGGCCAGGGGAAACTCTGATTATAGCTAACTACAAGGGGCTTCAGAATATTATAAGAAATAGTCTTTTAACGCCGGTTCACTAAGAAAATGCAGAAAGGTCCGGTCCATCTTGCCTCTCTATCGGATGTTACACGACATTGACGCGTAATAACATAGACCTTAGAGTCATAACTAAACTAAGATTCTTTCCATCCTGCCTTACTAAGATTCTTTCCTTCCCGCCAACACCCTATGGAGCTGAGCTTCAACGCCTTTACTATCAGATTTCCAGCCGGACCCTGATTTTCATTCATGTCAGTAGCAAACTCCTAACATGCATATCATTTAGTTAGTTATTGCAGAATTGAATCTCTCTAGCAAGCTCTATAGACTATGAAAATAAAGCACCGAACCGAGACCTAACTCGAACTGCTGATTCTGTTGTCGATGTAGATTTCACTCGAACTGCTTACGATTCCACTTATTGACTTTGAGCTTCATCAGAAGTACTTTCTTCGTCGGGAGCTTCTAACGCAAGTTATTACTTATCCGATAGAACTGGGATTCGATTCAAGTTACTTAGGTTATTGATATTGAGTGGAGCTGGGCTGGGCCACAATCTCGATGTTGGACTCGGGTGAAGGTATCTCGTTTCGTAGTTTCGTAGAATGGTGAACCTAGAAAGAAAGAAAGGAAGCAACGACGGTGCAAGACAACCTGCGAGCTACTGCGGACTTGGACCACTACAAGGGAAAGAAAAGCACTCTAAGGGAAAGTCAATTACAGAGAAGCACTAACGAGAAAGTCAATTACAGAAGCACTAACGATAAAGTCAATCAGGCAAAGGTAAAGCTGTAAATAAGCCCATTCGAGTAGCCCAGGGTAAACTCATATGATAGGGAAAGATTCATTGAAACTACAAAAAAGAGCTCCCGAAAACAGAAACCCTAAATGGAACTGAAAACAAAACTAATGAGTTAAGTGCGAGCGAGGAAAGGGCCAAGCTTAGACTAGTGGAATGAGTTGAATACCGACCCGAGTTGTTTCAGGCTTGAACACCATCTTTCGAACACACAAGGACTCATCTTTCAGAGCGTAAGGGCACATAAAGTAACCCTTTTTGCATCGTTTTAGCCAGGGGAAACTACTCTTATGATGACTTTCATTGAAACTAAGAAAAGGTCCCTAGAAATGCATTTGAACCAAACATCTTAGGCGATGTAATCACCCTTGCGCAACGCGTAGATCCTCGCTCCGTGTGGGTCAAGTCAATAAGGGATGAAACTAAAACAAGAAAAGCCTATCATCTAGAATACCTGGCACTCGACCTGGGGGCTCCTGCCGTGCTTATTAAGTAGTAGCTTGCCCCTGTACCTGCTCTAGCTTATTATGTAGTGACTTGGCCCAGAGCATAAGTTGAGTCTAGTTTTGAGTATACGCTTGTTTGTTTCGAGTTGAATTCTTATTAGTAGTAGTGAGTTGGCCCTTATAGTAAGTTGCAGAAGAAACTACAAATTAATAGAATGACCTAAACTCAGATATCCCATACCTATGGCTCATCTACTTTCATTATTACTTTCCCAGCAACGGGTTGGATTCTTTTGAAAGGCAGGCCCCGCTCCTGACGCTACACATTAGTAGTTACTTGTCGGGCATCAAATGCTCTATTTAACCACCTATTTCGTTTTTTAGCAAATATTCTATTGCAGAACCACTGATAGGCAAAAAAGTGATTTATTACTAAAGGATTTATTGTTCCCTGGGCCCAGTTTACACCCCTGTGCCATTAATTTCATAGATTTGGGTGCATTTTGTAGGTGAGGGGCGGATAATATCTTTTCGTGCGAGTCAAAGTTTTCGTTCGTATATAAGAGAAAAAAGAATGCTTTCGTAGAATATTGTTTTCGTTATTAAGAATAAGATAAGAATAATGTTATAAAGAGATAAGAATAATATAATAAGAATGCATTTCGATTGGAATGTTTTTCACTGCTCACTTGTATATAAGAGGAGTGGAAGGATAGTTCACTTGTATATAAGTGGGTGCTCGAGCGGCAGGTAGCTTAGAGCCAAGGAACTGAGGTATAAATTATCCGAGTCAAGTACAGGCCCAACAGCAGAAGTTATGCCAGTGGAATGTGCCATACCGATGCTTTCTTTAGCTCTTTCGCTCCCCTATCTCGTTCTTAGGTTATACAACCCACTGCCTCCCGAAGTCATTCTCTGTATCGTGGGTTTCCTTTCATTCCGTATTGACCACTATCATCCTTACTTTTATTCATCAACATCGAGCGAAAAGCTTGCCCGACCGCATATATAATGTGAGCTTGCCCCACCTCATATATAATGTGAGCTTACCCCACCTATCTATCCCTGAATGGTTTCTTTTGCCCCCCTATCTATCTCTGAATGGAATGGTTTCTTTAATAATAACATCCATTTTGATGCGAAAGAAGGTAGAAAGGAAATGGTATAATATATATAGGACTCTGGAATAACGAAGGGAATCCAAGAACCAAACAGTGCACTATCAGACTTAACCAAGGGAGTGATAGACTCAAACAAGGAAGTCACAGAACCAACCCAGTGCCACTCATTCTTCAACCGATGCCACTGAGACACCAACCGGGGGACCTCGGAATTGCCCTAAGAGTGAGAGAATGCAACCGGTCGGTATGGGACTGCTGCTAAGCAGTAAAACAACCAAACCCCACCCCCAAGGCACAAGAATTAACCTAACGAGTCAAAGGCTGAAATCGGCACCGACCAGACTTAAGCTAGTGCTACTGATTCCCTAGCACTAAACAACCAGACTGACTTAAGGGAAGTGAGAACGAGAGGCGAGAGTGCAAGCCTTAAACCGAGAAAGCTAACTAAAAACTCAGACTTAACCCGGTGAGTTAGAGAATGCCCCTAAGTCGTCTCAGAATGAAACTAAGAGGTGAGCTAGTGGGTATAAGCCTTTGCGCGGGGGGGCAGCTAATTTCCCTAAGTAGCCTCAGAATTCAACCAGTCAATCCAAGAATGTAACGAGTGAGAAATAGGGGCCAAGCACTAACTCCAAGCCTGAAACCACTGCTAACAGGACTAAGACAACAGCATCTAAGGCTTGACACTACTGTCCGATCAGACTGATCTAGCGCCAGTCGGCAGACCCCAAAGAAATCTAAGGCTATAACGGTGTCTACTAAGGCTTAAACCAGTGCTAGTCGGAATGGAGCTGGTCAGTCACAGAACCAAACAAGTGAGTTACAGGCTATAGCTACTAGCAACCATAATCCAACTAGTGCTGCCGAGGATGGAGCTCCTAAAAAACTGGCTTCACTCCGCCACACAGCAAGAATCCAACTAGTAAACACAAGGCTGAAAGCAGGTATACTCGGACTTAAACGACTAACTAGTAGAACCAAAGCCCTAGGGCAAATACTTCACCCCGGTAGCGCGACTAAGACACCTAACACCCAGACTTCAAGCACTAACTCCAAGGCTGATGCGGTGTCTGCTCAGACTGATGTGTGCCGCCATGGGACTGAAGCTAAGGATTCCAAGCCTGATACCAGGGGGGAATTGCGGTAAGTCAAGATAAGATTTCCATTATTAGTTGCTTGGTGCCTGAAAGCGAGGGTAGTTACAGACACCAACCGCTGCTACTGAGGCTGCAACCACTAGAAAAAAGACTTCGACCAGTACCACCGAGACTGCAACTAATCGGCGTAAGGCTTCAACTCCCTCGTCTGTGCTTATTAGAATTTCTCCAACCACCAAGCATCACAGCCTGATAGTCAAGGTAGCAAGAACCAAAGCAGTGGATCCAAGAATGCAACAGCGAACTAACGACTGAGACTATTGGTATTAAGAATGAAGCTAAGGAGTCAAAGAATAGAACTCACTCGAAACAGACTTCAACCGCGAGAAACAACGGCAGACATAGACTTCAACGAATGAGGAACAGCCTGAAAGCACTAACAACAAGAATTCCACCAGTCAGTAGATGACTCAGAGAACCGCTAATAGAATAGAGTTAAAGAATGGAACGAGGAATGGAACGAGAGGCGGTCGGAATAGCACTAACGCGCTTTAACTCCCTTTAGCTTGAACAGAAGATTTGTCATATTAGTGCAATGTTTACTTCAGATCCAATCCACTGGTGCCGGGTCCTGTTTTGCCATGTGTCTAGCTAAGGGGTCGGGTCGGGTGGTTTACTTCCTGAAATTGACTAGCTAACCTGCCCTCTTGCCCATAGTTATAGGGTGGTGTCAAAGAGACTTTTGAGTGGAATTCCTACTTATGAACGGGAGCTGGGGGGTAAACTGCCTCTGGGGAACCATCAATAAAGGGTTTCTAATGCATTTATAGGTCCCAAAGGGGGTGCGTCATGTCATATTAGCTATAACACTTCTCAAGATGCGAAATCATTCACTTTTCACCCTATTCTTGGGGGTAGTGCTCCTTTCCTTACTTTATTGCTTGTATGGGTAGGGGTCCCGTGTTGCCTATCATGTGTTCTTGTGTCGGGTCGGGTGTTTCTGCTTGGGTGTTTCCTATCATGTGGTGTTGTTTGTTTGCTTCTCGGGCTTAAGTATAAGAGCCGATCCTTCTCCTGTTCCTGTTCGAGTGATAAAGTGAGAAAAACAATCAAATCACAATTTAGAAAATCACAAATAAATAAGAAAAGTAGTTTTTAAACCCATGTACTGACTAAGTATAGGAACCTCAAGAGAACCTTATATAGGAGAACTGAAGGGACTGCCACTACACTTACGTAGTTACTTGGCGGTGAAAATTGGATCTATCTTTATATAGGAAATAGGATTCCACAGCCAATACAGGATGAAACAACTGAGTGGAATTCTTTACATCAGTACTTATAGCTTAGCTCCCTTGCCTGCCGCTATGTTCGTTGATTCAACTTCTTCAGCTCGGGATTAAACTCATTCACTTCATTAATGGGCGTCAGTCATCACTCCCTTAGCAACTACAAAAAAGGTGTTGGTCAAGAAGGAGCCAATGGGGTGGATAACTTACTCTGGGAATTGGTCACAGCAGTAAGATGAAACTAGGGAAGAAACTGAATCCGGTCCAGGTCAAGTTAAAGTTGAAGCTGTAAACCGAGGATAGGATGCTTACTGAGCTAGCAACTATGAATTCGATTCTGTTGTTTTAGACCTTCCGTTGTAGTGGAATTCTGAAAGTTACGTAGGAGCAAGACATGTTGCAGCTAACGTTGGGGCAGACTTAGAGTCAAGAGAGGTTGGTTCCGGGGTTAACACTTATAAGAGAAGAGGTCGGGGCAGACTATCTTACAGGCTTTGAGGCGAGGAAGCTATTAAAGTAATCTCTAACTGAGGTCGGGTCGGGCACTTATAAGAGGTCGGGTCAGGTGCTAAGGTAAGATCTGAAGCCGGGGGAAGCAGTAAAGTCTTAAGTAGAGGCCAGTTCTGCTCTAGTTGCATCCCCAGTGGCATCTGTATTAGTTGCCCTTATATTAAGTCGTTAGATTAGCAAGATCAGAGGAGAGATCAGAGGCTTCATTGGAATAGAAGAGAAAGAGGTATTTCTTAGTATAGTACTGGAGTGAAAGAGTTAGAGGAGAAAGAGTTCAACTAGTAACTGCCACCGCTCGTCCTACTGTTTCTGAGGGATAGTTTCAAGCAAAATGAAGCAACTCAGAATGTCCCTAAGAGGTGAGCTCCTGGGTGGCTATCCGACCCGAGTTACAGACTGAAGCGGGCACCAACAGGACTGGTGCTGCTAAGAGGTCAGCTAGTCGTGGAGCTGCTAGGTATGTAGCTAAGGTAGCTAGTGTAGTTTCATCTGTCTTTGTTGTCGGTTCAGCAATGATATAGTTATTGGCTTAGAGTATCTTTCTGTTCTTGGTGAAAGAAGTCTTTGTTTACAGGCTTGGGAAGCTATGTTGGTAAGCTATTAAATTGTAGTTTAGAGTTGATATCCGACCCTTGCCCAATCAGTAGTATACGCTTTAGGAGAGGTATGATAGTTTACAGAGGTAAGTTAGAGTCTAGGTCTTCAAGGGAAGTAGAGTGTTCAAGTCTGGGTTCGGGTCCAGTAGTAGAGTAGTTCAGTTTCACCAGTATAGTAGTTAAGAGCCAGACCAGAGTGAAAAGAGCTAAAGTTGAAAGCTGCTCGAGTTAGAGTTTAAGACCGGTAGTACTGGCTTTGAAGCCCTAAGTGGTATATTGGTGAACTTGTGTATAAGGGAAGTAGTCCAGAGCAATAACTTTATTTGTTTAAATAGGAGAGAGAGGAAGCTAGGGGTAAGGAAGCCAAGAATTGAACTAAGTAGTCCAGGAGTAAGCCCCTACTTATTAAGGCTTGACCGATAGAAGTAACTTTCCACTGATTCCCTGTGCCTGGGGAGTACTAGTAAAGAATGGAGCTAAGTAGACTCAGCCAGTAAAGCCGAAGCTAGAATGAAACCACTAAAAACAAGAATGAAACTAGAAACTCCCTTGAGTGCTACAGTAAAAGTGCCTTGCGTGCTACAGTAAAAGAATTCACTGACCATTGATTATAGTGCGCCACTGATGAAAATACGAAAACTGGAACTGCTCTAGGCTCTCTACTTTATGAATCGCCAACACTTGTGGAACGTAGAAGAACCGAACAACCAGAGGATCCTGATCTTAACCCAGCTTGAAGTTAAAAAAAACCAACCCTAGGGCAGATGATTCTCTCGTCGACAAAACGGAAAGAAACTAGTATTCAGTGAGTGCGCTTGCTGCTGCCGAAACAAGCAAATAACTTCTGGTTTCTTTCGGGTGTAGGTTACAACTATCCTTTAGAATAGGATAGCACTCAATCATCTTATACCGATATTGATTTAGCACTAAATCCAACTTTTAACACTAAATAAAACTGGAGCACTAAATTCAAGGAACTCCGGTGAACACTTAGTCTTGCGCAAAGCCTACTTGAGCCGGTATCGAAAGAATGTACTCTTACTTGATTCGATACTAAATACTCCACTTTTCCATTCTTTTCTTTTGTAGCGCAAGTCCTGTTTCCCGGGGTTGAAGAAATAGACGACAAAGTACTGGCACAGGCGTTGAAGCGTAACTCGCTAATGTTAGAGTTAGTTGAGTTCCAGCAGAAGAATAAGTTTCCAGATCTGCTGCGGAAGAAGTAAAGTCTAGTTATGTTCCTGATCTTGTTCTTGTTCCTGCTCCACCGAAGTATTGGGAATCATATCTTACAGGCAAAGAAGCAGACGTTGCACTTGCTTTTTTAGTTTCAAGAGCAGGTGATGATTTGAGATGGATAAGAATAATAAGTGATTGTTTTGTCAACGAGATCAGATGCTAAAGATGGATAATAAGTTTGTGTAGTATAGTCTCTTTCCGTTCTGGGAGAGTTTGGAAATGGAAGTGTAGTTCTAGCAGGATCATCAGAGGGAGATGGGTATGAATCGTATTCCAGTAGAGTTATGGCAAGAACAAGTCAAGTTGTCGGTTCAGGTTCCGAACAAAAAGCAGAGGTTGGCAATTCCAGTTTAGTTCTTGTCGAGGTCGGGTCGGCAAAATAAGTCTAGTTCGGGATGGGCCTAAGGCTTACTCTCGGTAAACAAGTAAACAGGCAACTAAAACTCGCCCGATACTAGTGATTAAAGCAATGCTGTTGGTTGGTTAGATTAAAGCAATGCTGTTGGTTGGTTACCCTGTTCTATATAATTTGTCAGTTATATGATTTTCTTTGATTTGTCAGTTCAATAATTGTCAGCAGCAAGCAACGAAGCGGGACAATCCGTTTACTGGGTTTGTTTCTGTATTACTAACAAGTAGTTACAGTTTTCAAGAAGGGCTTTGAAACGCTAAGTCCTGAAGCATAAGAAGGATTAGATGCTGTTTTAGGTAACAACATTCTATCAGTGGTCCTAGAGAGATTAGCTCCTGACGCACAACTACTACTTGCTGCTGCCGCTTGAACAAAGGAATTTAGGAAGGACGAAGATACTCCAAAGCTTAGTCGAATAAGTAAAACTTTAGACTTTAACTCTTACGTGTAAGGTGAAGTTACAGTATAGTACCCGGTAATTAGAGAATAAGAGTGCAAAGAGGTTAATGAAGTCAGCGAGAATGGATGGGAAAGAAAGTAAGCAAACTTTAGGGCTAGTAGCTCTGCATCGGTGGTATAAAGGAAGGGTTGGTTTCGCGGTGTACTGATGAGGGAAGGCTTTTGAAGCAGTAAGTGAATAAGGCGATAAGTCAATAAGGTTGCGGTGAAGCATCTAAGGTGTTCTCCTCTTTGGAACATATAGAATAAAGTAGTCACAAGAAACTCACGTTAACACAACTCATAGAACTCCTAATGATAGTAAACTAGCGTTAGCCGAATAAGGACTTGTTGGGCCTGTGCGAAGTAAACCCTAAAACTCAGAGTAAGGAAGCTGACGCGCAACGCCTTCGGGTCCTCTCTAACACGCTCGCTAGTACTTGATCAAGATTATTCCCCTAACGAAAACTTTCATCATTAAGCTAGGAACCCCGAAACTAGAACTCGAAGAGACACCTGATCAGAGCACGCACCTTTAGCTAAGTTTAACATAGGGTTAATGCATCTTATGGCTAATCAGAAGGAATGGAATTGAGTGTGCACCTCGTATGTCATTTAGTAGCATAACTCCTTAATCACAACACTTTAACTATAGGTCCGGTCCGGGTCCGCTCACCGGCACTCCTTACGCACAACGGAACTCTACTTCAGGACAGAAGCGAAGACAGAAGCGAAGGCTGAAGGCAATCTTAATCTGAACTTTCTCCGTTAGCGCCCGAATTCCCTTTCACATTTGTTCTTGCGCCGAGTCAAACAAAGAAGGATTCTCCAACTCCTTTAGCGCAGATCGATTTCACTGTCACTGATGCGCAACTCAAAGATTCATTTCAATTTGATTACTGGTGTTGTATGTTCTATAAAGGGGGAATAGCCATTTTGCAACCAGGAATTGAGCAGCCTTTCCTTACGCGCTGAAGAAGATAGGACAAGAAGTTAAGTTACCAACAAGAACAAGAGCAGAGGTCGACTTAACGGAACAAGCAACAGAATAAGAAAAAGGAGACTGTGTTGAGCAAAACTCATGTATGTCAGAAAGTCACCAGACTCTAGTAACTCACGTAAGTGCTTAGGAATCAAAAAGAAGAGAATGTTGTGCAAACAAAACTCATGTATGAAAGTCACCTGGTAATCAAGTAACCTCACTCTAGTAACTCACTGTTGACTAAAATATGGAATATCGGCACGGCACCCTGAGCAGCTCGTTTGCTTGTTCTTGTGCCCTTGTAAAACTCCTTACGCACAACCTCTGGCGGCGCCCTTGCCTTTAAGATTCATTGATGCTCATTTAGCACACATCTAGGTTAGATAGAATTCCAGTAAAAACGGAGCATTGTAACAGAGCATTGCTTTAATAAGCCTAAGCCATTACTGCATTAAGCTATCGCCAGTTAGCAAGTTCTTTGCGTTAGCACGGTGTATTTAAGTGGAGTCTGTCTCGTGTACTTCAGTGGAATCTTTCTCTGACCCGGATTACCCAATCCTATATGATCTCGGTGTAGCGCCCCGAAAGTAAAGAAGATAATTTATCGAGGCCTAAGAGAATGTGAGTTTGCCGCACCTTATTAGACCAAGCACAGAGAGAGGCATAGGCATAGGTTAAACGATGATAAATCCTAAGTGAAAAAGCCTTATATGCCCTGTGCAACATCTTTTCCCGCTTCTGCTTCATAGAGAGAAGTTATTGACTTGACGTCGGTAGAAAGATGAAGTGAAGTTACGCCCGAAAGATCTGTAGCTGGTAAAGAGGCGAAAGCAGTATCATCAGCTGTAGAAAGTAAATAAATCAGTATAGTATGTATCTTGGGGTGCGAGATAATCCGCAGGAGAAGGGACAAGATAGAGAATTTGCCATTCGAGTAATTGACCGCGACTCCAAATAAGGGTTTCTGCTACTTTATAGTTGTGTACTTCAGTATGAGGGAAGGGCTTTCAAGCGTCTAAGTAAATAAGTTTTGTAGAGTTCCGCTCTTCCATATGAAGCTAGGTGTGGATTAAATTATGTCTTTCGAGTTTAGGGGCAAGTTAGGCCAAGCAACTACAACTCACTAATGCACAAGGGAGAACTCCAATTCAACGCCTTTAAGAAAGAAGGCTAGAGATTGGGTTACCTTATTGGTCACGCTAGATGCAATGAATGGTTGACTGAACACTGGCCCACCTATCGTTCAAGTAGATCGTATGGAGCGGGTAAGGTTGGCAATAAATATCAATATATTTTCAATTCTTTTCTTCTGGGGGACTTCCTTAATTCTTTTAGTTTGGCAATGAGTTAGGAGCTGGGTTACTAAATATTAGGAGTTGGGTGACTTGAAATATCTACCTTGCTTATCTTGTGGGAGACGAGCTCAGCCGTAGTTATTCTATAGCTAGAAAAGTGCATCCTCATCGAATCACTTGCTTAGTTACCCCCTATCTAACCTCTCAGTACAGATACCTTAGGAATGTGCTAACCCTGAAGGGTTATAACAAGATAGGACAGAACCCATTAGATCTATCTTACAGCTAGGGAAGAGCGTAATGTCAACTATTTTCCTTTAGTTTCTCTTTCTTGCTTGCTCCTTTCTTTTTGGTGGTCGAAGATGACTTTCAAGTTCAGAAAGTAGGCTACTTTAATTGGAGCGCCCTATGTAGTACCCTTTGGGGGAGTAGGACTGTCTGTCCAGATTCTCTTTATAGCGAAGGGCTGTGAACAGCCGCGTGCGAGTCCACAAAGGATTGTGTAAGAGACTAGTCGGCTGGCTCTTCTTCCTAGAGTCGTTTGCCCTACAAATATAGTAAGAGAAGCGGCTTCCCTAAATCGGTTTCTCCTTACCGAGGGCGAGTCGCTTCCAGTCCTTGCTTGTCTCTTTGTTTGCTAAAGTGTGTGTCTTTCTGTTCTTTTGCTCTCCCTTTCGTCGAGTGTTATAAAGTTAGGAAAGCCGAGCCGAGGAAAGAATAATTATGGTTCGCGGATCTTCCTCAAGGCAAAAGGGGAGCGCGTCTCATTATTCGCAATAATCGTTGTTCTTCTTTGGGTTTATAAGAGAATGCTCTCCTCCTGATTCAAGCTACGGCTGCAAGCAAGACATAGTAAGTCCCCAGACAAACTAGTCCTTTACTTCTACTTCGATAACTAGTCCATTACTTATCCTTAGAGTGTGCTTACCTAAATTCATCTTCTTAGTACCTTTCACTCTAATGTTGTAGTACCTTTAACTCTAACGTGGAGAAAGTGGTTTGAACGATTCCAGACTGGAACAAAAACCTAACAAATCGAACAGGATCAGTCGAAGAGACTAGACCTAAAGGGAAGAACCGGGGTGCATCCCAGCTCTGGAGAGTCAGAAGATACAGATGAGACAGAAAGGCCCGAGAGCATGAGACAATGATGAATGGGACGGATAGGCGAGCGAAGCTTGACACCTTACATTGTTTATCTTCTTTTCTTTCTTACACAGACAGTGGATTGGCGGCTGCTACTATTCCATTGTTTGTGCAGGCAGGTAACCATATTGAAGCATGCGCTTAAGGCGGGCCAGCCAAAGTCAGAAAGAAGAAAGACGTTGCTCGTCGTCGTTCGTATCAATCATTGCTAGCTGTCTCATTAATAAAGAGGTACTCGTATACGATCTACGCAAGCTAAACTCAATTCCGCATCAGTTTATCACTAGGCCTTCCAACAAAAGGATCGGAAGCTTGGGCTGAGTCAGATTAGAGGCTTAATAAGAATAAGAAGCTCGGAGGGAGAAGAGACTCTTTATGTTATGTCAGCTAAACCAAGAGAATGGAGAGTAGACTTAGAGTAGTGGTTGACCGACCTGTACTGTAGGGCCCCGTCCTCCTCTCCTTATATTACATTCGTATTAAGCGCACAACGTATTGAGGTTCTCCTGATCGAGCAAATGGATAAGCATAGTAATAGTAAATAGGTTTATACCGACACTGACTAGTGATGATTGTTCAGAGACGGCTAGTTCTTCTTATTCAACAAGGTAGGTTCTTCTTATTCAACAAGGTAGGTACGAATATTTCTCATATTGATTGTCGGGGCACACATAAGAGATTGTAGGGTTCCGTGGCATCTATCTTCCGGGGACAGCCGTATACTGGAAAGGAAAGTTTCCCATACGGAATTTCAACAACATTGGGTGAATAATGGAATGAATCCAATGATTAGTATTCAACTGGATTTGTGAGAGTCCCCTTTGGATAATATGATATAAGAAAAAAAGTGTTTATGTTGTGCACGGTCTCCTAGTTAGTGTTAACTATCTAGCAGAGGTTGTAAGTGGTTGGGCTATGGTACGGCGACTGCTTGTTAAGAGAGACTCGCCACTAAGCCACGGCTGAAACGGCTCGAATCAATCAAACGAGCCACAGACTCTTATAAGCCGAGACCCCTTCTGGGCAAAGGTATGAACACGAGAGCCCTTCTTGGCAAAGCAATGGAAATCCCCCTTGAACTAAATCAATGCTGGGAGTGGGAAAACAAATGGCTTCCAATTAGTATTTAGCTGAGGCGAACAGAGGCGATCAATAGTGAGCTCGACCACGAGGATCCACCTATATAATAGTAGGGGTGACAAAGCGCGAAAGCACTGAGCACTTATTAATATTCAAGCACTTTTTCATAATATATGAAAGCACTTTTTCAGAATCTGGTCTGTATCACCTATTATCACCCCTTTCTCAGGATCTAGCCCTATTCGACTACCAATGCGGGACGCGAGCAGGAAAACTAACTACTAGCTTGCGCCTTGGAGGTAAATAGAACTTTACTTAAAAGAAAACACGTAGATATTGCATGCCTTGGAGACCCGGACCGGACCACTCTTTCACTTACCTAGTCATCTTTACCCTAGCCTGTGAACGCTCTATGGCAAACTAGGTTTATTGTTACCTAGGGAGCAAGCCTATCTTTTGGGAGATAATAAGCCAATGCTGTAATCATCTTATATTCTAGCTTATTAACTTCCCGGGCTCCATGCACTTTCAGATATTACAATCAGGATTGGATTTCTAGACTATTGTACTGACCCGTACTAACGAAGCTAACGCCATGAACACCTGGAATTGTACTTTACCCTGTTCCGAAAGACTTTCATGGCTAATTCCCTTGTCACTGCTTATTGACTTTCTACAGCTGCGGATCCTTACTTGCATTATAGCTTCTGCGCTGTAGGCTTCTACTCGTTAGCTTCGAACTGACATTCCAGCCTTCAAGTATGTAAGGCCCCACTGCTAACTACCCGAGCGAAGAGACTAAGTAAAACGACCTGACTACTCGAATACACAAGCAAGCGGTACACACGCCTTATTCATAGATCAGTCTTTTTCTGCTTTAGCTCAGGCTTAGCGCTCTACCTCTGATTCTTCTAGTACTTGCTTTTAGCCTAGAGCTCCATAATCTCATTCTATGATTACTGGCACAGGTTCTTACTTGCGAGCTTCCAACTTCATCTGCTAGCGGTAGAATTCAACACATAATAGTGAGCCTTCACCCTTGGGAGGGGTTGGAGTAAAGTTTACTATTAATATAGTTAGACTGCCCTGCCTTACCATATTAAGTCCGACTTTGTTTCTTGTTATTCTCAACCTAGTGCTACCAAGAACTGAACTTTGACTTCTCGTACTTCAGCTCAAAAGCGAGCTTCCAACCACTACGACATCAGAATCGAGCTTCCAACTAGAAGAATTGACCTATAAAACCGGGAACTCTGCTATACTGCTTCTCGAGCTCTAACTCAAAAGATAGAATGGAACTTGGCATACAAGGACGGGACTAGTCACTGGGGAGCCAGCTAACACTTTCGAATTAACAACTAGGAATCGCGCTAACGACTAGAAGACTCGAACAGCTTACAAACAGGCAATAACTGCCGATCCGGATCCACTACTCTATTATTATTAGTATGCCAATAAGTACTTGCTTTGAAACAGCTACTCATACTTTTCACTCTGGCGATCCCGTGTCTCAAACTTGGACTTGTGCTTTTCATTCCTCGCATCTGAAACACCCTATAAGCACTTGACTCTTCCGATACTTCCTTCGAACCTCGCTTTGCTATACCTTAAGCCTATATCCCTAAAACGAAAAGTCTGACTTTACTGTCTTAATGCCTATGCTCTTGTTTGAGTATCACCCTCCTGTCTTCTAGCCTTCCTTTCCTACCTATTATTCTTTGATTGGTGCTATGGTGTTATTTACTTCTATTTAGTGGGATTGGTTTTATCATTCTAATATTTGCTTCTATTTTCCTAGAGTCAATAGGTCAATAAACAGTAAAAAAGGGCTATTGTTTTTCTATTTCCCTTGATAACTATGGTACGAGTGTAAAGTAAACATCACTCTTATTACTTTCGTCACTAAAACAGGCTTTAACTACTACCCAATAAAACGGACTTATATAACTAATAAGTTCACTCATAACTGGGGATTCAACTTTAAGCTGGCAACTAAGACTTTATACTTCTTGAAACTAGCCTTGCTGCTGGCAAATATCCCTCGAATAAGAATAAGGGACCGGTCTTCCACTCCTACTATTCCTACTAATACTACTATTCCTACTAAAAAGAATAAGGGATTTAGAAGAGAGGTTTTAGTGCTTGCTTTTTGAAGCCCAAATCTTCCCTGTCTTGTGTTCGGCACTATGGTTCCCTTTCCACTGACGTAGTTGCGTGTCAACTTACTATAAGGGCCTACCTCTCCTAAGGCTACTACCTACTACTGATGCAACAGTACTACTACGCCACAGTACTCCCGGTCTGAAGACTATAACCATTCACTTGAGAGCTGTCTCTTTTAACTCATTAGTTACTTTCTTTCCTTGACTACGAAAGACTCTTTATCTAGTGTTCGCTCTTGAAACTAAAACCATCCTCTAGCTACTATCTGATATATTACCTCTGGCTCCTCTCCTAAACTCTTCTATGTCAACTGCCAAGCTACTAGGCAACTGGTATAGAATAGATATAAGTAAGTACACTGCTTCCCTGTCTTTGGAATCTGATCAGGATCTTTATTCCTTGGTTGTTGACTTGCTCTTGACCACTTACTAGCTCTACACCTCGCTTCCAAGCTATGATGAAGAAAGGAACTTTAGCGCACAACTACAGGCCAAGCAACTTAACCTAGTGCTCTCTCCTCGCCTCTGGCTCTCATCTAATCTAACTAAGGCTCATCTCTTATATAAGACTTATGGCTCCCCTTTCTTCACCGACACAACCAGCATTTGAAATGTTATCCTCGCCGACAGCAAACAGCATTGCCCTCGGACAGCAAACAGCATTGCAAACAGGGATGGATTCTATCTATCTTTCGAGCGGGTACAAGCGGAGACAAGGGATTGATTCTCTCTCTCTCTTAGCGCGTAGAAGCAAACAGAGGCAAGGGTCTATCTCTAGAGCGGGTGCAAGCAAACAGAGAAAAGGCATGAATTCCATCTCTATAGAGCAAGGTGCAAGCAAACAGAGAAAAGGGCATTGATTTGATTCTCTATCTCTCTTAGCGCGTAGAAGCTCTCTTCTTTAGCTTACCACCAATACAGACCAATAAACCAATATGATATTTCTTTATACATCTTACTAATAACGGTGAAAACAATAAACCAATATTAGATTTCTTTATACTAGTACATACTATGCTGGTGGTGAATCAGAGCAGAGACAAGCCCTCGCCCCCCCAGTAAGAGATAGAGAATAAGGTAAGTAATTCCGGATAGAGATAGAGATAAGGTAAGTAATTCCGGGTATAAGAGTTCGGAAAGAGAGTTAGCTTGAGGGCAAGGAAAGTCAGTAGTTGTTTGGGCAAGGACAGTAAGTGGTAGTTTGATTCCAGGTCTATCGTTGAAGTCTTATAAGCCATTCCGAGCTGAGAGCTTAGGGCAGGGAGTTGAGACTGAGAACAATAAATTTAGTTATGGAAGGCAGTAAGTAGTTATTAAATCCAATAATAAGAATAATAAGTATAGGATCCCATTAGAAACAAGAGAATGCAAGAAGAGAAATAGAATCCAAACAGTAGTTATAAGAATAAGAAGGCGAAGTCAAGAATAGGAATAAGAAGATTAAAACTAAGAAACAAGGAATTAAACCATAAAGTCAGGGTACCAATTTGCCCAGAAGTCAAAAAGAATAGAAATAGAGGCAGGCTAACAGGTGCATATCATAATTCAAGTTTACCCCCGAAGGTGAGGTCTTTTTTCAGAATTAGGTAGGTATGGGTTTTTTTCTACCTAGCCGAATCCCTAGTGTCAGGTATTAGCTACAGGCTTTGAGGACGGTAAGGTAAGCCTGAGTTCCTAGTATAAGTCCAGAGGGGCACCAATTAGCCTAGAGTAGGTTTTTTTCCGCTATTTATTAGTTAAATCCTGTGTTTAGAGTTGAAGCCCCGGTTCTATGATTAACTACTTAAGCCTTAGTTGTGAGTTAAAGCGTTGTTAGCAGGAGTCGAAGCCGGGTTTCTTTGTTTGGTCCCTTTAGCCAGTGGTTAAGCCCGCTTTCTTCGT
The DNA here is from genome assembly GCA_900464855.2 of Musa schizocarpa. NCBI lineage: Eukaryota > Viridiplantae > Streptophyta > Magnoliopsida > Zingiberales > Musaceae > Musa > Musa schizocarpa. The sequence continues at coordinate 965,443 of LR890027.1, forward strand.
TTGATTATGCTACTGATGCGTTTAATCCTTTGTTTTGAGTTATCTTCTTATAAGTAGGAGAGGTCGCTTTGTAGACAGGGATATCAGATGTAAAGTGAGCATATTAAGAATCAAAGTAAGTAGTTACAGCTTTAGAGCGAGGAGGGAAATACTGAGTTCATAGGAAATTAAGGCTCATGGACAGTAAAGCAAGGTTTGAGCTCACCCTTTTTGCATTGGATACTGTTCTATTGTTAACAGTGATTTAATTATGAGAAGCGAAAGAGTGTAGCGGCAGCAATGTAGTGCTAGAATGAAAATAAGTAGTATGGTTTTTTAACCAATAGATGGGGAATTTGGATCAGTAAGGGAAGAACGAAACAGTAGATAGGGAATGTGACTATCGAGTAGGACATAGAAGCTCTGAAGTTCGACTTGGAGCATTGGGTAAGAGGTTGTTGATTTAATCCCTTATTGTTTGGTATTGATTTAATATCCCTTAGTTGCTAGTTCCATCTTGTTGGAGGAGTCGTTAAGCCTGTGTTTCGAGTTAAAGAATTGAAGTCAGGGTAGTTAGCCACGGGCTCAGTAGCTCAACTCTGATTATGCATATAAATTATTTCTCTTGGGGTAGTGGATTCCCAGTTCCGAGTAACAGCCTGGTTGCATAGTGTAGTAAATCCTATTAGGTGAAGTTCCATTATTGCATGCGAAAGCTGATCCAATTAATGTCAAATAGAAGGTCAAATAAGGTGGTGGGCGGAGTCAGGCTCAAACTACATAATTTCGGTGAGTAATGTCCGTTTTCGAGCTGGGAGAGTGCCAGACCGATAGACAGCGCAAAGTCCGCCTTAGAGTCAAGAGCTCAAGCCTTATATTTGTGTTTGGTCTATAAACTAAAAGAATGTAAGTCAGTAGCGACAGAGCAAGAGGGGCAGGGCAGCTTTGAGATCGGTAGCTAAAGAACATAAGTACCTTTTTCTTCTTATTAGCAGCGGCGAACACACTGACGCTATTAATTAGGTTAACTCCTTACTTGTCTCTTTGTCTTTCTTTATTCTTATTAGTCTGGCTTTTGAGGTTTCACCTTGTTCTTATGGGTAGAATTCCAAGTCTCAGGAGTCATTCCTCCACTTTACCGTATACCGCTACTTGCTTGAAAACAGGCCGAGTTACCTTGGGGTCTAATACTTTAGTGAAGTAGTTGAACTACCAAGCTCGGGTGCAAGGAACGGAGCCTAAGAGTAAGAGTTAAAGAAGCGATACAGAGAATTAAAGCGGGGAGTCCATTATTAAGAGAATCTAGTATTGAGCTAATGGGTAAGGTGTTGTTAGTTAGTTCTTGGCTACTGAGATACAGTAGAGTCATAATTGGAGTTTCACCTAAGTTTGAGATAAAGCAATGCTAGGCTTATAGATGTGCGAGTAGCGTGGGCATCCCTATTTTACATATGGTAGAGATAGACTAACAATAGGACATGGGCATTGAAGAACCGGCTATGAGAATCAAGGCAAAGAGTTTTGGTTTAACAACAAGTAGATAAATACTTGATCTAAGGTTTGGTTGGCATTGAGTTCATTTAACTAATAAGTAAGGCCGATAAGCAGTAAAGTAGCACTAAAGACCAGGAGATAAAGGCTGGGCAACCAACAAAAGGAGGGCTACTCGGTACAATTAGTATACCAGTGAGTTCGTCCCTGTCCTCTCAGCGCCCGTTCTTATACTAATGGGTTCATTCGCTATGCGGTTAACTACACTCAATTCTTAAAGGAGAGTACATGGCATGGTGGATAAAGAGAGCACCTCTACGAGTTCAATTCGAAGGGCAATGTAGTATTCAATGAGAATATTTGCCATTCCATCCCTATAACATGGCTTAAATGGTTGTATAGAACAACTATTTAACAGGAGGGTACACTCCAAAGCCTAGTTTAATCTGATACTGGCCTAAAGTTGAAGCCGAAGAACACCAGAAAAAGGACTTGGTTAATGGCGGTAGGGCAGCTCTGGCTGGGCGAGAAGGTCTGCAAGCTATAAAGAGTGGAATTCGTTGGTATAAGTAGTTGCCATTCAGAGTTGTAGGTCGGCTATAAGGAGTTCAATTCTAACTTTCTAGTTTCTTGTGGGTCGGTAAATAGCCTTATGCGTCTGAGATGACCTATTCTGAGTATACAACTTTTCTGATACTTATATTACTGAGTTTCCGTTTGCGCTCTTATCGTTGACGCCTGTAAACCTTATTGGTCGTACGTCGAACGATTGGCGACGGACATTGATCCCAGGCTCGACAAGAAGTGGATTCTAAGTAATTGGATCCTATTTATTGTGTCGAGTATGTAAAGTGGTATACTGAGGCGGTGGTTGATTACTCGCTCCCATTGTCTACGTTTCTTGATCTACCGGCCGTTCGTTTTCGTCCGGATCGGAAGGAAGGACCAACTATCCAAATCTAATAGAAGGAAGGACCAACTATCCAAATCTCATAAATAGTGGTTCCATTTGGCAAATCTAATAAATAGTAGATTAGCTCGAGACTGAAGAGACGCATTGTTGCTGTGTCTTTAAAAGGCACGATGTTATAATTATAATGTCGTTGGTTAATAATAAGTTGATTTTTGTATCTCTCTACCGGTTCCATGCTTATGCTGCCTCTCAGCCTTCCCTTTCTCTTTATCAGCCTTCCCTTTCTCTTTAGTAGCGTTGCTATCGCTAATCTCGAAATCTTAAAGCAACTCTATTATGGTATTGAAGTGTGCATTCTTCCTTCTCTCGGCTTGAGAACAGGAATCGGGGAAGTTAGCCTTTCTTTTTGCTTTTCGGCCCACCGTTATCATGCATGATGAAACCTCTGGATCAACATCTGAGGAATCGTTTTGTTTGGTGAATCAGGAGGTGTGACTATAACCCTCTATGCTATGAGTTTTACTACTTAGTCTTTTCCCCTTATTACTTATTACTTTTTGAGTACTTTGTTTGAGTTTTATTATTTAAGTGTAGGCCGGTATACTCTACTCGCCTAAACAAGCGAAAGAGATTTATTAAAAAGTACTTGTCTTAGAACTCTCGGGAAAAAGATTTGTCAAGGGGCAAAGGGGCAAGGAAACCAGTCATCTTTTTCTGGGTATCACAGCACAGGGCCTTGGCTTAATAAAAGGTACCGCGCATAATAATAATCTTAAATTGAATTGGCTATTCTGAAAGAAGAAGGTGCTGCCACTACTCTTATTTTACTTGATACAATCCAGGAGTCATGTTGTTTTAGAAAAAGATCCGGAAGTTGAGTCATTAGGCTGCGCCTTTGGGAGATCGACTTCCTCTACCCAATTACCCATTGCCTGCTCCAGCTCGGTAAGGATGTCTTCAGTCGGCGGATGGCCACAAAAACATGCACTAACCAAAATCCAACATTTATTTAGGGCAGTGAGATTCGTGGAACTAATCATGCCTTTAAGCCTTTGCCCGGACTCGTGCTATGCTCGGGCCAAGAAGGAACCAACTAATGCCGCTAGCCGGGACCAACAGCTGAGGACACTATCTGGGGAATATGGTGTTACCTGCGGGGCTGATGTTATGTAGCTAGGGTCTCCAACCACTGCCACTGAGACTACAATCAGTACCGACAAGAATCAAACCACTAACAACAGGACTCAACCCGGTGAGTTACAGAATTGAACTGGTAGAATAATACTATACTGTCTCCCAATATCAGAATTGACCTAAGGAGTGTGCAAGCCTGATACCGGTACCACTTAGAATTGAGCCACTGTTCCCGAGCCTGTTGTTGGGTAGCTAAGGTCTCAAACCGTTAACCACGACCCAAGGTAGCTACAGGTGGTAGGTCCCCTTAGACTGATGCGGGGGCTACTTAGAATGAAGCTATGGAGTTACAGGCTGATGCTGGGTAATATGAGAATGCAACCGGTGCCAGCAAGAACGAAACACTGCCTACGGAGACTGATCTGTAGGTGTTACAGACTACAACCAGTGCATCCAAGTTATCGTCATTTCGACCGATGTCACTTCGTCTCTGCGTCTCGCATAAATGAATACTCGGTCTTTCTTCGATCTATCCCATTCCATAAGGCTTCTCTATTAATCCCCCACTTTACGCTTTAGGGATGGGAGAAACAAAGGGGCCTCGCTCCATAAGTGAACTCTTTGGAAGAAAGAGGTCTGTCTCGTCCAAGCTGTAAGTTAACTCTTTAAGATAGTATTCCGGGCCGGGGGTTCTCTGGCGAAGAAAAGGAATTTGATGAAGCTCCTCTATACTTTTACATATGTTAGTTAAGTCTTCGAGCTTTACAATTTTAACAGATTTGAACAAGAAATGAACAAGCAAAGAATACGAATAATAAGCTAAGTTAGCGAGCTGGGGTATAGATCTATCTAAGTAAATACAATGCTTCCCTACAAGAGGAAGTAGAGATAGAGGTGATTCTCTGGATACAGCTCTGAAAGTGGACTTTACTTACTTTTCATCTACTGCGCGTCAACTACACTTGCGAAACCAACAACAACAACACTCGCACCGGAACAATACTTTATAGATTCCTGTATTGAGAGAAAGGGCGGGCTGTCAGGTTAATCAGTTACATGGGCAGTGCTCTTCTATGATTTTTCACTTACATTCAGCGCGCTAACGCATATTGGGCTTTCTGTACACTAACACGTCCCGTCCCGAACTCCCTGCTCATAGGCAAAAACTTTTTGTAGACCCCAAGAAACCGGTAATCTATTTCTTGCTTTCGCCAACACCCAACTATTCTCTTACACACGCTTATATACAAAATCAACTTGCTTGCTTCTTTATACAAAACTTGCTCCTGCCTTGCTTGTTCAGTGGGTGCCTAAATGATCTTCTATCGAGTTGCTTGGACCTGTACCGTGATAAATAAGGAATGCGACTAAGCTATAAGTAGTAAAATGAAGCATAGTCTCTCTCTTGGGTGTGCGAATGTTATAGGTTACAGTAAGCGCTAAGTCAATTATATGAGTCTACTTGGGTGCGCTCGTATTAACTCTTTATTAGCGGGGATGAATAATGTGTTTATTATTATGTGCTCCAGAAAACAGGACTTGCACATCGTATAGAAAGAAGTAAAGACACTGCTTTTCCCTTGCCCCGACCCGAACAATACTTAGAGCTAGAGCCATTATAACAAAAGAACTCGCACCGCTAACACTTCTTTGAGCAGATGGCTTACGTGAGTCTTACTGTCCCGCTTACTATATTGGAGAAGGTCTTGTAGACAACAAAGATGGATTCTACTCATTAACTTAGCGAGTTACATCTCGGCAAAGGCACTGATAATCTTCTACGCGTACGAAAGCAAAGCTAAGGTTCTGTGGCACTAATGGCTATGGGAGTTTCTAGAACTAGCGCAACAAATCAATACTCTCACTGCGGATTCTCCTACGATAACTCCACTTTCTTCCTTAGACAAAAGCTACACCCGAAACAAGGCTTGAAGTTTATAACGCTTTAAGATACAAGGATGAGGCTTCTGATCTGACTTTAGCTTTCGCCTCTGTTCCTGCCTTCCGCTTCTGAAGTTTATCATTAAATTACTGCAATTACATTATAACTCTCGAGCATCTGATATAGATCCAAGGAAATACACAGCCTGCATCCCTCTTCTTTTGAATAGAATTATGGAATGGTAAACTATAAACTCCCCCAACTTATAAATACAGCGCACAACGTCTTGTTTCTTATTATGATCCTTTTGGTGAATATAAAGATTCTTATACCCGCGGTTCAGCAAGTGAAGGAGAGATCGGGGTCGGGCGCTAAGCAAGAGATAGAAATGATTGTTTTCCTTAAGAAGAAACAGCGGATTTGTTACTTTACTCGGCGCCAAGAGAATAAGAAGTGGAGTATCAAGGTGTTGGCACAAGGAGAGGTGGAATCAAAAGCACAAAGGGAAGGGGGAGATAGCCTTGGAAACAAATGGTACTTGGGAGCAGCTCCCCTTCAAAGAGGAAAGCCGGGAAAAGCGGAACCTCAGCGTACCGGGCGGAATCTGATCCAAAAGAGAAAGAAGAAGTGCCCCCCCAAGTTCAAAATTATCTGACTGATAGCCTTGTCCGACTTCTAACCCTGCTGAAATCCAGTAGTTGACTTGACTCAATCCATTCCTACACCCTCCCAAAAGACAGAGATCGAACTTGAGACATTCTCGTTCTAACGACAGAGAAGCTGATTCAAGCATTCGTGGAGAGTCGCCCAGAGAGAGATCAGATTGAAAGAGCAAGCATTCCGCGGGAAAACTCAAGAAACTAAAGATAGAGTGCAATCCTTTCCTGTTGCATTTGAGTAAGTAATAGGCAGTTAGGTTACATCAAAATAACATGACACTTCTATTCTCTTCTATTTCTTTACTTTTCTTGAAATATATATTCTTTCTTTGATTCGAATTCTCCTTTATACGGTAAAACTCACTCCCTAATAATTGAACTGGGTATGATAACTCCTACCTTTAAGTAGAAAATCTTCCAAGAACTGATTCCTCTAAATCCAGTTTATTTGATATGCAGCTTCTTTCAATAGCCAAGTAATGCTTTCCTGCAGGCGAGACAGATGGCGATTCTATAGCTGCTGATTATCATTGTCTATAACAGCGGATTCTCATTGTCTATAGGTGTTCATTTCTTATTCAATCTATTCGATTCCAATTCAGCGTTAGTGCTTATAGAATTCGAACATCTTGCGTCTAAACTTGTAGGACCGGACCACTACTCGAACCCGGAGCGATGGGTGTGGGGAAGGAATCTTAGGGCTTTAGCGCTTCCATGGATAAAGAAAGCACTCGATAATCAGTTCTATACCGGGACAAAGAAGATGATCACCAGCAGAGATGAGATAGCAATTCGAACCGTCCACTACTGTGAGGGAGACTGCACATGTCTTACTTCCTTTGAATGAAGACAAAGCTATAACATAATAATCAATACATATTTGTTTCATTAAAAGAACATGATCCCAATTTTAGATAAGTAGTTATATGCTGCCCTTTTCTCTTCTTTCAAGATAAGAGAGAGGTCAAATGCTCCCCTTTTAGGGTACGGGATGTTGTGAAGGCTCGATGATTAGTCTTTAGGAGACCTGTTACCGTTCTACTCTTCACTGGTTAAGAGATCTCACGGCTTATTGTGTTTGGGGGTGACAGCCAGGGCTTTACTTTAGCCCCTCTCATGAACAAGATGGACACAAGGAGAGAGGAAAATACTTTAGCCCATACGTAATGAACAAGATGGACACAAAGAGGAGAAGACGCCCCAAACCGATTATACAAAAACACCCAGAAACCAGAAGAACAATAGCATGTCCTTGGAGGAGAAGACGCCCCTCTGTCATCAAGTTTTGAGAATGATCGAAGGGATAAAGAAAGAATCATGCGCAACTTCTGCTAGGCTATATTGTAGGAGACTAGACTCTGCCCTACTTCCGAAAGCTGACTACTAAGGAATTGAAAGGAGCTTGGAGCCCCCTCGACGTCTTGGCAAGGTTTGGCAATGAGACTCCGTTTTACATACATCGAAAGCAGAGAAAGCAAAGGTCTTCCTTCCTGGAAAAAGGAGTGTTGTGTACTATTCTGCCACTTCGGGTGCCTAAGCAGCTTTGTATGATTCATATGATGTGCAATCAATCAGATGCTGATTCCTCTGCTTCTACGGGGTATGAATCTTCTTAGTCTAATCGAATAAATATCTTCCCCGCTTAACTTTCATGAGAGGGAAGCACTTCGTTCGGAACCACGGAACAACTAGGAAGCTAGGACAGTGGTGGGGAAGGAAAAGATCAATAGCAAGGGAAGAGATAGCATAGATGAGAGATCATAGACCAAAGATGAGTTCGGAGTAAATGGAATCCGATTCTCAATCATAACACGCACATCTGTCCTTTCTGCCTGGGCTAAACTTAATCCTTTTTAATTAGGGCGCATCTCTCTCGAAAGATACTCTGACTCAGTCGCAGCTTAACAGGCTCGATCGCAGCATCCTTCCTCTTGAAAGAGTTATTTCGAAGCCCCCTTAGAAACCTTTTTCGTTGGTAATGGTTTCAGGTTTGGAATGGATGTCCCAATTGGGTGAATTCAGAAACCGAGATAGATTCTTGCCCGACCAAATAAGAGCAGCAAAAACGCTTTTTAAAGAAGCTACTTCCTTATTAGGGGGCGTACCCATGGATATTTAATCACTCTAAAACTGGGGTGGCGGGTAGATACTAGTAAAGACTAATCCCATCTTGGAATTTAACAATAAGTACCACCGGTGTGATAGAATTAGATTCCGAATGATAAGACGTAGGTAGGATAGAAGGTATACGATGGAACCGAATCGAGCCTACAGGGAAGTTGTTGCTCCTTAGGATGCCAAACCAAGAAGCAGGCAAGGCTTTCCTTTCTTGTAGTCGGGGAAAGAATCTTTTACTTGCGAATAACTCGTCTAGCTACTTACAACTAAGCTTGGCCCTAGCTGCCCTGGGAGAGTTTCATCCTAGTCAACAGTCCTTTCCTATTTCTCTCTAGTCAACAGTCCTTTCCTATTTCTCTATTAGCTATAAGCCAAGATACTACTACTAACGAACTTCAAGTAGAGTTTTGGGTGCCAGGTAGCTAGATGTTATAGATTCCAAAGTCAGTGTAAAGTGGCTTTCCCTACCTGAGTTAGGAGTTAAGGGAAGATAACATATACGTTCGATTCGCTGTGGGCATACTCCTTTGCTATAGAAGATGGGGATTAAATAACCTTTCCTTCTGTTAGCGCCTAGGAAAACAAAGACAGAATGACAAACAAAGTAAGCGCCTTTGTAAAGCAGGACTCCTTTTTAGCCGGGTAGAATCCTTTTAGTAGGGACAAAAACTGGAGTCGTCGCTTGGCCGAGATCATTAGATGGATCAAGATCTAAAGCAACAGAATCCAATTCTAATATTCAGCAGGATCAAAATCAGGAGCAGATGAACCATCAAGACGTTTTAGTTCAGAAAGTGGAGAAAGAGTGGAATCGACCAGATCAGATGCACTAGAAAGAGCTGAATCAGCAGAAGGAGGGGAAGACAAAGTAAGGAAAGGAGCCCCATGAAGTATATAGTAAAAGTCATAACCGCCAAGCTTAGTAGTCAGTTGCGCGGCAGGCGCTTGGACTGTTTTCGGGCCCAGACTCCGGAGCCATTCTAGTTCCTGAATAATGAGGATATCCGTATCAAAAGCGCGTAAGGTTTCTTTTGGTGCTTGTGGGGTATCAAGTGTTGTATCTTGTGCTACCGGAGCTCACTAAATTCCATTCCAGAAGTCAAAGCAAAGAAGGATAGCTAAATTCCATTCCAGAAGTAAACAAGCAATTGTGCTTACGCTTAGTTCTTGGGGCGCAAACCACACTTATTGGTTTGAACGGGCTGGGCTGTTGCACTAACACTTATTGGAGCGGGTAGGTGCTTTAGAGAGAACAAGCAATCTTAATCCCCGAAGCAATCTTATCTTCTGCGCTCTCAATCAGGCGTTAAAGCAGAGTTCGGGAGAGAGCTGCTCCAGTGGAATCCTTTAAGGAAGATGATCTAAACTCCATAGGTAAAGTATCAAGGGAAGCGTAGAAATAAGTTCGTGGATTTTTGATATAATAAATGAGTCATCTGAGATTGAATGAAATTCTTCAAGTTTAGAGTCAAGGGCAGGGCTTATTTTTTCATTATAGGGTCGGGTAGGAGAGGAGTTTCTTTGTTTCAATTCCCGGTTTACTGATCTCACTGGACTGGACCTGGGCCTACTAAGCTCTCTTACTATATTGATTGCTCGTGTAAGGGTCTCGTATCTAGTTTCCTTCTGGTCGACTTGACATAATTCTAGTGTAAGGGTCTCGTATCTAGTTTCCTTCTGGTCGACTTGACATAATTCTATCAGTGGTGTGCCAAGAGATAGAAGATGAGTTCAATATTTCTGGATTCTAAAAAGATAAAATAGGAAAAGCACTAGGTGTAGAATGAGAGCAAGGGTATGCAGGCTTTTCTTTATTGTAGGGTCACTCATATAGTCATTGAAGTAATAGATATAAGAATAATATCAAGTCAGGACAGGCTCACTTCTTAACATAAGTAATGTTATGTTAGTAGCAGGCCTAGTCCAGTGTATAGTAATGCGGAACTAAAGTAATAAATTTCAGAATAAGATAAAGGAAAGGAGGGCTAAGCTACCCATAACGATAAGTTTAAAAGCAAGGTTCGAAGTCATTTGTTTAAGAATACAGGTAAGTCCGGACAGGCTAATAACAAGGATAGTGAGAATCATAGGTAGTAGAGCAAACCTGATAGGTCGGATAGGTAGGAAGGGCCGCTTTTTAGTAAGTAGCAGCAGTCTGTCTTTTTAGTAGTGATGTTGATTCTTTCTCCTTGGGCTTGATTCTTTTATTAGTTAGTTTCATTCCCACTTCTTTTAACTTTGAGTTGAGCTCTGTGTTGTGTTGTCCCCTCCGCTTGCCCATTCTTCTAATACAGGGTTTTAGTTCCTTATTTGCTACTTGAGAGCGTGGCAAGACGAAGCGCTGTCTTCATTCTTCTACTAATTGAGTTGGCTTCTGATCACCTAGTCTGATAGGTAATGATGCTACTAATGAGTTAAGGCCACTAAGCAACAACTACAAATAATACGTAAACAGGAACATAGGCGTGTCAGGAACAACAAAAACAACTGCAATACAGAACAACACATAGTCAATTTCTTATGAGTTATTATCTCTGATGTCTTCGTGAACGAGGGGAGTCTTACTAAATCATTGGACTGTGAGGTTTCAATACAAGAATCGAAGAGGTTGAACTAAAGCAAGGAAGGTGGGGACTACTGATTTGAGGTGAGGACATTAGTTTAAGAGTTAGCGGCAAGGGAAGGGAGCCTAGTAGAATAGATCGTTTTGGTGGCTAGCACTGGTATGGTACATGGAGGATCCGGGTGTCGAATTCCTGTATGAGAAGTTTTAGTTGGAGAATTCGATCAAGTGGGGAGTTTACGAATGATATACTTTATATTAAGTCAGAATGATCTAAAGGGATAGCAAGGATGATAACCGAAAGTCCGGGAAAAGGATACCAACATGAGGCTTGGGCTACAGGTGAATAGGCTCGGCTACTCAAGTAAGTATGCCTCTCCTGCCTTACATTCCGATACCCTGGGGACACCATAAGTTATCTCTGATAACAAGACTTGAGTTACAAACAATAAGGATAGAACTACTCACTATAAGATTTCATTCATGTATAAATACATGGGAATTCACTACAGACTGGAGTCTACTGGTCTCGAACGGACATACAGAGTTCCGGGAAGGGCAGCTTCTAGGTCAACAGCTCAAGAATAAAGGTATTGATAGTAAGCCATATAGTTTCACTACGGAATGCAAGTATTTATTGGAAGAATCCGAATACAGGGTAAAAGCTCAAGGGTTTGGTGCTATAGTTCAAGGTAGGGTAGTATAGGCTTTCAATGATCAATCACAATTATAGGTATAGCTCGGTTAGGTTCTTTTTCAGAATCAAAGTCCGGAAGATCATACTAATAGGCAGGAAGGTCAGCTTCTAGTTTTATTAAAGTCAGACTAATGTCAGTGGAAGTAATTCAGATGTTTTTTTCGGTGTTAAAGAATAACAACCCGGGGGATACTGTTAGAGTTGAAGTCAAGAGCATGGTTTAGCACATTAATCGAAGTAAAAAAGGAGTAATTACCCAAGAATTCATCATAAATATATGGTAGCTAAAGGCATTGAAGAATAAAAGACGGGCAAGTCAGATCCGAGGTAAGTAAAGGAGGGCCCTTACCTTAACTCTAACATAGGCATTGGTGGAGAGGCTAGCTACGAGAATCAAAGCAAGTCAAGCAAGACTATAAGCTCGGAGGGGAAGTTTTCAACAAAGAAGCTAGGATGTCAGGACCAAGTAAAGGCGATGTGGGCGTTACTTCCGATTTGGATTCCAGAGTTCCCGAGTTTTATAAGTAGGTAGGATCGACTTAGAGGTGAGGGGAAGCAATAAGGCTTGGTTTCTAGTTCCGGTATTGCTAGCCGAGGAGGCCCTATTCTTAGAGTTACTAGTTGGATTTTCTCTTTACTAGCTCAATTCAGTATTTGGTAGCTCGATCCCCTACCCAGTTTTTCGAGTGGAAGACCTTTCCCTTTTGAAGTCTAATTGGTACCAGTTCCATTCTGACAGTAAGTAGATCATCCCCTCACAGTTAAGTCTATCAGGGTAGTAGTCAATTCCCAATTTCAAATATCAAGTCTTAGTTAGTTGCGGGCGTAGCAGTTCTGTGTGTCAATGTGTTGGAGCTATGCCCGGCCCAAACATAACTTCTTCTAATAAGAGAATAGATAAGTGATTTCTTAATATAAGTGAATCGAATACGGCATTTAATAAATCAAAGATGGAATTATAAGCAGCGGTACAGTTTGAGAGAAGGGAGGGGAAGCTTCCGGTGCAGGGGAATAAGGCTGGGTTTGTTGTTTTAGTAAGTAAGGCTTTGTTATTGTGTTCGGGGTCGTAGGCTTCTACTAAATCATATAAATGCACTTTCAATACTCTTCTAATCTACAAGAGTTTGTATTTCTATAATATAATCTGGAAAGAGAATATGGAATTGCTACAAAAAAGAGAGAATTTAAGTAAGGAGAGGCATACTATAATACAGAGTAAAGTCAGCCTATCGCGGGGAATGGCGGACTAACTAGTGGAATCAAGAAAAAAGTATGGATTTCCAGAATTAGGGGCAACCTCGTAGGCAGGGATCTGTATCCGGAGTCTTATAATGAAGTGTTACAAGTAGTTAGAATAAAAAGGGGGAACTACAGGATGAAAGTCAGCGTAGTCAGAATAAAGTGAACTAGTTAAAGAATGTAGGGCGGGGGCTCTATGAAGTAAAGTCGGGACCGCGCCCCACCTACCACCTCACCTAAAGAATACAGGGCAGTAGATAAAGTTTTCAAGCCAATAAAGCAAGGTTAAATTTGGTAAAATAAGTCCTAATGTGTAACAGCATAAGTATTGTTAGCGGTGATGTAGATCTGAGAGGTACCAGTGAAGGCCTTAAAAGCACTAGGCTTGAAGCACCTTATTAGAAGTTCAAAGCATGAGAAGTACCAGCTCCATTCTTATTGGTATAATAGTGAAAGAATAAATGTCAGGGTAGTAAGCCTCGGGCTCAGTAGCTCAACTCCTTTTTAAGACGGTAGAGGGGACTACTAGTAAAGCCTAGTTAACATTGGGTTCATACTGATAGTCCGGGGAAAGGCATAATCTATAGGAGTAATAGAAGGCTTAGCAGGAGGAGGGGAATAGACAAACAAGGGGATTGAGGTCAATAGCTTAAGTGGAAAAGCAAAGAGGAGCAGACTAATAGCCAGTAAAGACAGAGTTAAAGGTACGAGCTACAGGCTCCGTAAGTGGGGAGCAAGGTTTGGTTCTATTAGTTAAAGAGTCAAAGCAGTCCACGTAGGCAAGTAAGGTAAAGAGGTCAGTAGCGGCAGGCTAGGTTTGCAGTTACAGCTATAGAAGCAGTAATCGTAGTCATGGTTCCAAGCCCCTACGCTTACTAGTAGTAGATCCACTCTTATTGGTATGGGTTTGGTTCCTTATATCGAATATTGGTATTAGCATCCTTACTGTTGAGTAAGAGGAAGAATAACTGAGAGGAGCGGCCGTTTAACTCGCTACCGCGACACCGAAGACATGTTTCACAATATAATAGTTTTGGGTTCCTAGAGAATTAGAGGTAGCTGCACCTTTTCTTTCAACTGAAACTCAACTTGATAAGCGGAATAGATCCAACTTGCTTTCAATGGCATTCTAATAGGATGAAACTTGGGGCACAGGTATTGTAATAACTTCGTTATAACTCCTGAAAACATCTACGAAGAAAGGACTTGCGCCTACTGAAGCCCGAGTATCAAACAGCTGAGGAGGTTCAAAAGAAGATAGTTTACTTACCGCTTTATGGTGCCGGCGGATCGACCCAACAAGGGATCTCGTCCTTACTCTCAGAGGTCTATCCAACTCACTTTGTTCCCGCTATAGCTAACCAAGCTTACACCATCCTTCTTTAGTGTTTCCTGCGCTTCCGATTATAGAGCTTTACCTAGCACTTTTTGCATCTTCTGTTGCCGGGAAAGAAAGATAGAGGTCAGTCCGTCACGCTTGCTAATAAGGCCCCACCTATACATAGTTTGATCGATTGACCGACTTCACATACATGTTTTATATTACCAATGATTACAACTCAAATCGCGAAGCGAAGTAAATAGAAAACTCACCGATGAAAAGAGGGAATCAAGAGACATTATGATGTCGGGTCAGCACATACGGCCAGACTAAACAACCCATTCGACGTGGGTACTAGATCACCGGGAGATAGGAAGTATTTGATTTACCAACCAATCAGACTAGGAGGGTCAAGCAAACATACCTTACTATTCACGGCTTCCTATGCCTAAATTAGATTCTTTTCTTAGATATGACATTAAGGTTCACTCTTTTGAATCTGCCTAAGAAACGAGTCCTGTTTTTGGCAATCTGATCTTCTGCTTCAGATAACAATAGGTCTAGTGTTGAGCCAGCCCCTAAGCTTGTTGTGGGAAGGCACTTTAGTTAAGGTCGAGTTGGGGCGCTAAGCAAGTATAGTTTCGTCTTCTCCTTATTGACTTTTCCTGGTTGAGGTGAATCGACTCAAGAAGAGGCTGTTTCAAGATAATAAACTGGCTAAGAAGATTGAGAAAGTTAAGTCACAAAAAGTGTTGTCGTATCAAGAGGATCTTTCTCATGCAGAGGTGAAGTATAAAGTTAGCTCTCTACGGTAGCTAAGCTAATTAAGTAGAAAGTCTAAGAATGTGGAGTTTTGAATGCTTTTAGGCTACTCGTTATTCACAAGTCCTGTATTTTAGTCCAACCCTAAGCATGAAAGGCGGGTATGCAAGGGGAGTTTGGGCAATCAGATAAGAAAGTGGTCCTGTCCTGCCTTTTCGGGAAGAAAAGGTTAAGTGTAAATTACTAATAATATATAGATATGGGACATCACTCGGTTAAAGTTAAATTAATTCTTTGTTTACTTCAGATCAACTCGTTGGGGAACGAATAGAAGGTTTATTTCTTTGTTGGGCCTAGCCGCCCTCTATTCGAGCTATATCTCCATTTCCAGTCGAAAGGCATCCAATCTAACGCCATTGGATTTTTAATTGCTTGACTTCTCCCTCTACCGCAGCCCTTGCCTCGAAGGGCAAGCTATTCATCTCCTCTAACACCTGTGGAAGCATATAACCTGCCATTAGGAGCAACTAGTAGTAGTGGGTGTGCAGGCGCTAATGAAGGATAGGAGTGTAAGTAATGTATATTCTGATAAGGGACAGGTGTAAGAAGGATAGAGAACGCGTCCTTTGAACTTGTATATAAGGGCCCCGGGGTTGATGCAAACGAGTCCTGTGTTCTGGAGCCCGAGTTAAACGGTAGCGCTGTTCTCTCCCTCTAAATCTGGTGTGAAAGCCTTAAACTATCAATATGGTGTTCCATAAGCCGTATCAAGGTAAGCTCCTAGCAATTGAGTTGGGGTCGATAACACCTCTGCAGCTAAGGGAGCATCTGAAGGAATTGATTCTGTCTCGGCTTCTAATCAATCATAAAGTACTGGCAAGGAAGCGAGGTAAAATAATCTTATAAAGAAGCAGTGCGGGCGAGAGGGAGGTTAGAGTGTCCGAATCCCTTGTTTCTTCCCTTGTTGAATACCGAGTGTCATCCGAAATGCCATCTATAATAATAAGATAAGAATAAATTCTATAGATAAATAGTGGTCAAGCCCTTATTGGAAAGCGAAAAGATGCTAGATGCATAAAGAGTACACGCAACTGTAACTAGCAAAGAGTAGACAACAACTAGAACAAGCCATTCTCTATGACAACTAAGGTCAAGAACCGGAACTGGCCTTCACCCCGCTTCAAAGCCTATAAGATATTATGATGGGGTAAATATATATTTATTTGCAAGGAGAGAGAGGCTGGGCTAGTGGTGGATAACCATTGGTAGAAGAAACCAATATCAATGAATTATTATATAATATAAATAGATAGGGACCAAGCTACTACGCCGTCGACCGGGGAATTTATTCCAACAATTGAAGTTGACCCTGGTGATTCCTCTAGTGTTCAGTAAACTCCATTTACATATTTGGAACTAGCCTAGCTTCTGTACTTTATGACTGGAAGGTAGAAAACGACTGCTTTGGCCTCTGATTCAAGAGTAGCAAACAAAGATTTCACTCGGTATTCCATTCCACTCAGGATATCCCGATCTCTAAGCCAACCACTGATTCTATTACTACTGCCGGGGGTTAAGCTGTTCCTAGGCAATAAGCTAGTATACGAGTAGTCCGGTGTGAGATGAGAGTCCTGTCGAATCAGAAGATTTTTCATATGTTTCTAATTATTATATAGGTTATTATATAGGAATATTTGTCATACTAGATCACCCAAAGCCAGAGAGGGAGGGGAACTCTCATTATGAAGTTTCAGGACTTATAGCGGAGGAGCTAAAGAGTTACCGAAGCTGTTAAAGATTATAGGAAGAAATGAACTCTAAGCTCTCTTCGTCGGATTCACTGAAGTATTTCCCATCCAACTCCAAAAGTTGTGTTCTAGCGCATTTAGTACTAAGATACAGAATTGCCAGTTACAGTGAGAAAGTCCGGTAAGGAATAGGCGCCCACATCGATTGCTGCTATTCACCCAACAAGCATATAAAGTCATCCATAGTAGTTCTCATATGACCCATCTGCCGCACAGGTATAGAGTTTGGAGGAAGCAATGCCATCTTTCCAGCTTTCGAGTGAAATTCTCACTTTCTATTTTTGTGCGGGAGGTCAGTCTGTGAGTTGCTAGTTTCATACCGAGTGGAAGTTACCAGAGCTCGGGTCTATTGGAGGTCGGGTCGGGTCGGGGAAGTAGGAAAGTTAGAATGAAAGTAAGTGACTTGGCTCGTTGCTTGGTCTAACTATGTTGTTTGTCCCTAAGCTTGGTGCGCAACATGATACTAAGCTTGGCCCCGCGCTTCCGCTTCTTCTCTTGCAGACTTAACCTATGATTCAATTAAAACTTAGCTATATTAAATAAAAGACTTTACCTTGTTTATTTCCCACCTACTTCAGATTCTATATACTACTTAGCACTCGAACTCACTCTACTTGTTGACCTGACAACGCAATCACCTACTTCCTTACCAGATGCTTATAAATCATATTATAGAAAGTTGACTCTAAGTCTGAAACGACGAACTACGAACTCAGTACACCCTCTTTTCTCTTAGCTAACTTTCTTCTTCTATTGTAGCTCGAGATCAAGTATAAACTCAACCCAGCTTTACAGTAAGTACATTATAGTCTACTTAACGGATTATAAACCACTTTATGAACCAATATTATGCTCAAGCACCAAAACAATACTTTCTTCCGCTTGCACCAACTCATGAACTTAATGCTTCAGCGGATGAGCATTTAGTCTTCTTTTCTTCTTTTAAAGATGGGAAACAGGGGCGAACTTAAATAGACTCTAAAGAAGTAGACCTCGTTTCAAAATAAGTACTATCTTATGCTTCTGCCCCCTGAACCCGAAAGAAGCGCCTGCACCCTCATATAACATTTTAGTTTAGCAGTAAACAATTCATTCATTATAACAAGACCTTCCCGTTAACGCCCTAGAACCTTCCCTTGACTTTGCTTCCCTTGCTTTTGAAGTGTAAGTTAATCTCTCGCGGTCAGCTCATCTTGCAACTCATTCATGTCAATTTTACTACGCTACAGAGTCTTGATCCGAGTCAACTAATACGGATACTTACCTTTATTCCGATCCAGCTTATGACCTTTACCCTGTTTTTGCTTTCACTCTCACTCCCAACACGGAAAGACGACAATAAGATCCGGCCAGGCTTCATTCTCGTCTATAGCATTTAACCCATATGCCTATGCCTCTTTCTGTGCTTAGAAACTTCCATAAACGTTAGCCTAATAAAATGGGGAATCCTCTTTTCAAACTTCTTTGCAAGATGAACAAGTAACGGATCGAGCAACAACATACTCCTTACGTGATGAAACCTTACGAAACCACTTTCTTTGAGCGTAAGCGGGACGGGCAGACAATATGGCGCTAAGTTTTAAGCGATGTTTCTTCCACTTTCTGAATTTGGATACGATCTTTGTGTTGCAGTAATAGAATCATAGGTCAAGTTGATATTTCAAGTCTTATATAGAATCAGCAACAAACAAGTGATTTGAAACGTCAATCCGGGTATAAAGCAAGATCGGGCTCTTCATAAGGAGAAGAGGTTGGCAAAGGATCTGAAGCTTCAATTCCAGTATAGGTAGAGGTTCGTCTGCTGAGTCTTTCCCAGAGTCTTTCCGAACTTTGTCTGCAGGATCGGGATCTTCATAAGACAAGCAACAGGAGTTTGAGCAAGGTCTGCAAGTGAGGTTGAGTTCGTTTCTCCAAGTGGAATTCCTGTACTTGTGTAAGCCGACAAGATCAGATGCAGTTTCAAGATCTGAAGTATAAGATGGAAAGTCTAGTTCTGGTAAATAATATAGTACTTACTCTTTATTTGTTGAGTCAACAGTAGATGAATGAAAAAGAAAGTCAATCAGCTGCAAGTGTAGTTCCAGCATCAGAAGGAAGATCAACAGCATCACACCTGTTTAAGGATCATCAGCAGAAGCCTCATCCCTCATGCCCACGGAGAAGAAGCAGTGCCGAGTGTTGTATCTCATCTAGGTTCAGAAAGTTGAGTTATCCTACCATCCCATACAGAATAAGGATCCTGTGGGATCAGTGATAAAGTAATCCCCAGTTTATGTTTTAGTTGTGTCATTGAATCCCGAGAGTTCTTATAGTATAGAACAATGAACAGGACAAGAAAAAGCCCTAAAGTTCAGAATGGAATTGAGGCGCATTGCTTATAGAAGCATAGTAACACAAACGGAAGAATCATATTGGAGAGTGCAGCACAACTTATAGAAGAGAGAACGTAACAACACTCTCACACCGACACTAACCCTAGAGCCTATAGTCATTCGCGTTATCCGTTTCGAAAGACATTGTTTGTTCAAGCTAGAATCACTAACTCCAGGACACTGGACAAAGAATTCCACCAGTAAGAATGAAGCCGGATAAGGTAGAGACAGCCTCTCCAGTCGGAATTACTGAATTGTAACGCGAGTCGAGGTGGGCAAGGTCAGTTTTGTTCGGGTCGGGTGCTCAAACTAAAGATGTGGGTTCGGGTGTTTGACTTTCATCTTTCTTTGTTGGGTCCTAAAGGGAAGTTAATGAATGGAATTAGGTGACAGAGTAGAGGTAGGTTCGGGATACAATAAGGCTTGAACTTAGTATACGAGTAGTCCAGAGCCATAACAGGATTAGTCGACAGAGGATAGATATAGGAGCAATAAGTAGATGAGCCAGAGTTATCGGATAAGAATGTAGGTATAGTAGTGGGAGTTCAAAGTTGACAGTTCCGGTGAGAGTGAGAGTTGCTAGTTGAATGATTTGGTCAGCGAGCCCAGCCCAGTAGTAGTAGTCCAGGTCGAGGTAAAGTATAAAGTTACGTTTATTGTTTATAGTGGAATGATTTGCCAGTAGTTGAGAGTAGCTAGTTTCATTCTTTTTTGTAGTAGTTACTTGGCCGGAGGAGCAGCCCTTTAGCACAACATTATACGTTGTTTGGCCTCCGATATCACTTCTCTGGTCTTCCACTCTGGTATTACTATTAATGGTCTTCTACTCTGGTATTCCTACTTTGACTTATACTAATCCGACTAATACTTAGCTTAGAATAAGGGATAAGAAGCGAGGGTGGTTGGGTACTGGCTTCTGAAGCACTAACTGAGTTCAAAGAAAAGAGCCCAGAGGTATAGACTTGTTCTTGAACTAGCAGCCCTGCCGCGAGCACCTGTTTAGTTCTGACTTTCCTGTTAGTATACGCTTGCCGGGGCGTGTCACTAGCCATAAGCGTCCAACTCAAATAACAATGAGTAGGATTATCCTCGAAAAGAAGGAAATGAGGGAACAAAACTAAATCAAGCATATTTCTAGCGGATGAGCTTCTCCAAATTCGGTAATATCATAGGGCAGTTTGCCGTTCGTTCTTAAAGCTTCCAACACTCGACTTTTGGCTCTGTCCACATAAGAAAGGTTGAACCTCTGTGGAGCTCCCTCGTCGAAAGATCCTTTTGTGGTTCTATCTTCTGTAGCCCTATGTCTCTTCAGAGGATTAGGACGCCCTAAAGCAAACCAGAGGTCCCCCGAAGCGAAGAAAGAAGAGCAGGAACAACAGTCCTCTATTTGCCCAAGTAAAACAGTAATAGCAGTGGAATCTCTATCAGTAGCATATGATATATCATCAAGTCATATTATATATAAGAAAGTAAATACACTGCATCCCTTTCTTTCTTTTGCCCCGAAGAAACACTTTCAGTTCAGGTCAAGTAACAAGGAAAAGCCCCAATCTAGTCACTATTTGTATGTCCAGTCGTTCTTTTGCTGGAATCTGCCATTATTCAGGAGTTCCACCTTCGTACGTGGACTCTCTTCGCCTATCTGCACCAATCCGCATTGGCAACCAGAAGCTTCCAATCCAAAGAAGCATTGTATTTTTATTGTCCCAACATCTAATAGGTTATTTCGTCTTTAGGAAAGGGAGGAAGTCAGTGAAATTGGAATCAAGGGATGGCAATTCGAGAGCAGTCTTTCTATCAAATAGAAGATAAGAAACTGTTAGGATACCGCCAAAGGAAAGCAGCAGTATAGCAGTAAAGAATAAAGGCAGACCCCTTAGATGGATGATGGGCAGGCTGTATTCAATTTGATAGTCGGAGAGCTAAGGAATAAAGTCGTCGGAGAGCTAAGGAATGAAGGTTTGACTCCGTTCCGTTCGGGTGGGATGATCTTTCCTAATAGAATCCAATCCACTTTGGAACTGACGGAATGTCCGATCTTAGAGGGTTTTCACCAAGAGAACCATTGCTTCAAATCATGGAAAAAAGAGCATTTTCAGTATCGGTAGATGAAAATCATTGACTCGCGTAAATTAAAAGTTTTAGGTGATCCACATCTGAGGGCACTCTACTTTAATTTGGTTGTGCAAATAGAAGAATCAAACAATAGAAGAAATCTCATATTCCATAGATTGAGATAAGCCAGACCCTTTTTGCAAGACAATAGAAACTTTGACCTACCGAGACAACGGACACTCTCAACGGATCCTCCACGAGCGTCACGCCGCTACTTGTATCTCCTTACTTTCATAGCCAGGCCTATTAGATTTAATAAGAAATCATCAAGGGAGTTCAGCTTCAATTCCATATAGAAGGGAGTTCAGCTTCAATTCCATAAATATTATGATGAATCTAAGGATAATCCATATATATATATGGTCATTTCTATAATAAAAGCAATGTCGAATGTATATATATATTGATTGATTGTTGAGAGGTTCCACGCAGAGATGCAAGACTTTTGACAGATATTACAAGGCAGGGTAGTGATATAGCTAGGGTAGAAAGCTAGTCAATCAAGATTGGAATCCAAAAGAAGACCGACCTTGTTTATAAAGTGGAAAGGCTGAGATAAGGTCCTTTCGTCGGTAACAATGGAATTGCCTATATATAAGAGTGGAGCGAACCGGAACGTTGAACGTTACTCGTGTCGTCCTCCTTTCTTTCTGTTTCGATAAATCCATAGTTATACGGTTGGTTTCGGTGATTCCTACTATAGTGCAGCTGTGGTAATGCTTATTCGGGAAGCCCCAGAAGCGGAAGGCTCAATAGCCTACGGAAATAGGGAACTAAGTTAGAGGTCAGATGAGGCTCTTTCGATCGGGAAAGCAATAAACATAGGCAGAGCCAAGCTACTACTAGACAAGCACAACTACAATAATCAAAACAACATAATTTCTTTATTATGAGTAATTTCCGAGTGATGTTTTCGGCCAAGCCGGGGTTTAACTTTTACTTATACTTACTTGAATGAAAAACAGGAGTAGCTAACAAACAGGGAAAGGGACTGAGCTGACTAACGCCCACAGTATTTGGCTTCGAAAGCAACTTAACTATGATATTGAGGAGCCATTACCTTTGATATTGCTTTATTACAGAATTGCAGCACAAAACTCCTGAGGCAATGAGAGAGGCCATCAAAATGAAGAAACCAAATGTGGGTAGCCCTTTTCCCTATTACTTAACTTAGACTGAGCTGCTTCCGCTTTTACTTATATTTCTTATTCCAAAGCATATGCTTGCACCCATTCCAGTATAAGCCATAAAAGCCTTCTCTTTTTAATTCAAACAAAAACTACCGGCTTGAAGTTCCCCGTTGCTCTATCTCATTCTTACTTCCCTCGCTTTGAGACTCTTTGTTTCCAACTAAAGTATCTTAATTGCCTCTTGAATATTGTATTGCTCGTCTTGTCTGTTGTTTGTATTGAAAAGGGACTAGTGCTTATAAGACTGAAGCTGATAATAGAGATAATAGGCTATTTATTCCACATAGCGTATTTGGGTATGGCTTATCCGAGTTTAGGTAAGGGAGTCAAGGGAGTCTAACTCATTAGTAAGATACATCGGAATGGGAACTGGAATGGGAACTCGGAATTGCACTCAATAAGTCATAAGTCCACCACCACTAATCAGAATACAGAAATAACTAAAGAATTATACCAAGTAGAATGCTATGTGAAAAGAGAGACTAATTCTTCTTCTTGCTTCCCGGATTGACTCTTCTATTACTGGGCGCTTATTGGAAGTTAACTAGTGCTTAAAGGCTATCTATACTACACCAACGATAAGAAATGAGCTACTTTACTTGGATTTTCACTTTACTTCATCTAAGTCTCCCTTTTTGGGCACATAAGGCTTATACTTTCCCCGGATCAGCCCCTGCTGCTACTTGCTTTTATTCTGACTATCCGGCATGCCCCTGCAGCATATTAGTCTACCTGCCCCTTAGTTAAGTCTGTTAGGCACCCCAGGTCAACGGTTATGGGTTGTATTTTCATTCCTGTTAGGCAGCAGCTCCATTATTGTATGCCCTATAGGAAAATTCTGATTTAGGATTGATTTTCTTCTTGGTTTACTAGCCATCTAAAGCAGCCCTTGTTGTCAGTGTTTGGATTACCCGTTTTTAGTTTCAGTATTAGAAACAGGAGTTCGATCCTGTGTTGCGAGGCTTTCAGCCCCTTAGCTCTACAGTGAAACCTTTATTCCCATTACGAGCCCTAGAGCTCGCTTTCATCCTTAGTTTTGAGTTACCGGGTTCTTAGGTCTAGTTAGCATTCCAGATTTTGAGTTACATTCCTTTTGCCAAGCAAATACTATCAGATATCATATGAAACCAAGAAAAAACACATCTTATATTAAGTGAAAAAACACATGCTAATTAATATATGAATTAATAGAAGATCACAAAAATAAGTCAGAATAATATGAGTAACTACTGGATTTAGGGCTACAAGGCTCATAGCTCGTATCAGCGCAGGGCAGTATCGCTTATCCGCTGATTCATTCTGATCTTGGTCCCCTTGCTTTTCAACTCTCCTTAAAGAAAGAAAGGAATGCAAAGGACAAATTCCGTAAGTTTTCTATATGTGAGAGATATACCTTTATAGCGGGTAGTCAGAATGCAAGTCCGAGTTTTTAAACAATTGATCAGAATTGTATTCATCGGTATCATAGCTAAATCTAGTAGCCCCAAAGCCTTACTACTTCCATCACCAGACCAGCCAGTGCCTCTCTTGTATCAAGCTAACTCTCCTTTTATTAACTCTTTTGCTTAGCAGCTTCAAACTAATACTAGTGCTTTTCATGCTTTAACTCGGAGTAGGGAATTCCACTAATAAGTATAAGGCTAAAAGAACTACTGGATCACTGCCGGAAAGAGTCAACCAAAGAGCCAAGTAACTGCCCCAGTTCGAGTATTCTCAGTAGGAATGGCGGGCTTACTTCTGTGTGTTTCATTCACCTGATCCCGGGTGCCCATTCAGATAATAAGACATTACCTTAATATATTAGTGGGCATACTAACCCTCGTACATTAGAATGCAAGGGACAATTCATTGGTGAGTTAAGGTGAGGCAGTGAAAGAGTTGAACTCCGCGATATAGGTATTAGAATAAAAGCAAGGGGATCGAGCCCGACACTCAAGCTAAGCTTTAAGCAGAGTTGTTGGCATCCTATCTATTTATTGTTGTGTGGGGTGCTATGGCATACTGGAGCTATCGATACAGAATAAACCCAAGGAGTCAAAGGCTGATATCGTATCGAGGAGTACCGGGCAGGAGAGAAAGAAGGAGTTATCGCCCAAAAAGAAAAGGTATTATTATGAGTAGTTGGCTCCAGAGTTACGAGTTTCATGATGAGAAGCACTTGCTCCATTATTGGTAGTATCGACATAAGTCTCGTAAGTAGGAATCCTGGAGTCAAAGAAAGGAGACATAGGCTTATAGGTAGGAAGTTGCAGTTTCAAGATCGAAGTAAAGGATGAGATAAAGTAGTCTCGGACGACCCCAGGAGTTAAGGCTTATTTACAGTGGTTTCATTCAACTGAACCGGACAGAAACAGAGACCAGGAGTGAAAGTTTCAAGTCAGAATGAAGAGCCAGCTGCAGGGCGTGTTGAAAGAGGTATGAGTTGACTCCCCGGTGTAGATGAGCCAGAGTTATAACAACCTTTCTTTGGTTTGGTTAGGAGTCCTAATTTAGCCTCTTGCTCCTATTGTCTAGTATACGCTTGGCCCTAACTCAGTGACTCCCGGGCAGAGAGAAAGAAACAAATAAACCAGTATTTATAGCTAAGCAAGAAGGAGTGAAGTCCGATACCCCAGTTACAGTGAGAAAGTGAAGTTACCGGTTTACCTGTTTTCAAGGGAAATCATATCTTACTGGCTTTGAGGCGGGAAGGCAGGGTGTTGTCCTGGCGACGAGATGACGGATCTGAATATGGATCATCTGCTGGAGTAGTTTCAAGATTCGATGCCCCTATCACTCACAACATTAGTAGCAAGGAAAGGATAAAATGTTGTTGAAAAAGGGAATGCGCTGTTCGATACTTTTACTTGACTTATTTCCATAACGGGTTCCATAAAGGTTTCCATACCTGACCTGGTGCTCGAGAAGAAAGGGAAGTTAGAGCGGATCCAGATCCCAATCCAGCAGTAGATTCAAAGTCAGGGGAAGGAGCTGAAGCCCAAGATAAGCTTTTTAGAATGGAATACCCACGTAGCAGTTCTTCAAGTGAAGTAATAGGCTTTACAGAGTAGGTTGCTTTGCCTTTTGTTACGCTATTAAAGTATTGTTCGGGCAAGTGAAATAAGGTTTTCCTCTCTCTACCCTTGCTTTTGTTGGTAACTAAACTTATAGTACTGCTGTAGCTCAAAGTAGTTACGTTAGAGCATTGGCAACGAGTGGTTTTGCAAGTATCGTTCGGGCAAGACTATCCATATATAGGGTTCGATAATAGAGTTCTCACTTGTTATTACCAACAAAGTCCTGTTTTTATTGAACTCACTCCTAACAGTAGGACTCGCTCTAAGAGAGGAAGACAAAGAAAGGCTTTGAGAGTAAGGAACTATTATGTAGAGGAAGAAACAAGCAGAAAAGTATAGTAAGTAATGGAAGGGAATCCGTTCTCCTATAGTAAGTAATGGAATAGAGTTTACTACATACTAGACCCGCCCGTTCTTCAGTTTCCGATCTGGGAGTCGAATGAATAGTTGCTAGCTCAGTAAGCATCCTAAGTTTCATCAGTTATTGAATATAAACAACTATAACCAAGAAAGAAATCAATCAAGTGCTCTTCTACAGTATTCAACTCAGGATATCCCTTCCACTGTTGCCTATGCCCGGATATCCCTTCCACTGTTGCCTATGCTATGAAATTAGTGACATCCGCATTTTAGTAACACTAGTGCATTTTAGTAACAGTAGCTCCTAGGCCTATGTTGCTAAGAAATACGAATAAATTAAATGCTTTGGTGCGGTAAGGAATCAACAACACTTCTTTATTAACCCCGGGCAGGTGCTTTTCTCTCTATTGAATACCTCGGACAGGAAAGTCAGGAATGCATTTTGACGCGAAACTATCTTTCTCTTCTGCGCCTCTGCTCCGGACTCAAGTATTGTATTGAATACCAGTGATAAAGTCTTGTGTTGGTGCTGTAGCTCTAAGTCTTAAAGTATAGTTCCAGAAGTCTCGGGGAAAGAATCTTGATTAAGTTCAAGCAGGGCAGGGCCCTTACTATTAAGCCGGTCTACAACCACATCTGATCTTGCTCTACTTTCTTTTACTGCCCGGAAAGGCTTTAGAGCACCCGGCCTCTACTTTACCTGTCCCTTTGACTCAGGTACTTCCACTCAGTGATTTGAATTAGATACGCGGATTCTCTCTCTTCTCCCCTGTATTGAACTATCCTCTGGCTCATCGGTCATAACCTGACTTTGTAACTCACACCTCGCTCACTCACACCTAGCCTCAAAGCAGTAGAATCTGT
This sequence comes from Musa schizocarpa, assembly GCA_900464855.2. NCBI lineage: Eukaryota > Viridiplantae > Streptophyta > Magnoliopsida > Zingiberales > Musaceae > Musa > Musa schizocarpa. The sequence continues at coordinate 991,966 of LR890027.1, forward strand.
GCATTTACAAAGTTAGAATGATACTGGGGTATATAAGAATGAAAGTGAGCCTACCCTCTGTAAACTAATATTGATGAAACTGCTTCCCGACCTGCCTCTGTGAACTAATCGTTTTTTTCTACAGTTTGGAGTTTTCTGCTTGCCTGGCCTGATAGCTCTACCGGACCAGAGCCAGTACTTTATTCTCTTCTTTCTTACCTGTCAACTACACCTTGCTCCTTAAGCCCACGAACAAAGGTTCACTCAGGAGCTGTTGGCAAGTGTTTTCATTCTCTTATTTTATGAATTGGATCCTTACTTTTACACGAAAGATTTAGTTCGGAACATCGAAATACAAATTCAATTATGGTGTAGGTAATCCTATGCTATGTGTTATGCCTAGTAGAGTCAAGATCTAGTTGTTGACATTACAAATAAGAATATAAGTCTTGGGTTTAATAAGTAATTAGCCTTGAAAGTAAGGGCATCGTACTTACTATACTAATACAATGACATCAAATATCGAATTCAACTCATAAGTAGAAGAACGATGTAGAAGTCAAAGAAGGAGTGGGCGTATCAGAGAATCCAACAAAAGGGTAAGGTACCGGGCTAAGATCAAAATTGCAGTAGTAAAAGAATGGTTCGCGGGATAAGAGAGCAGGATTTCACTCTTAAAACAGTAAGCTTCAACATAAGAACCAACCTTTATGTATGGCTTTTACTCACCAGTAGCAGGCTAGGCTTTCACTCATGATATAGAAGAAGAGTACTTAACGGAGCGAGTTTACTAGGGAGAATGCAGAGCTGCTATATATCTTATAATAACTTACCACTTATAGGGCTTACTCCACGAAACAGGGCTTGAAACTCATAAGTAAAAGAATGAGCTAGGAATATGGAATCGAACCACTACGAATGATACTGACTACTTAAAGGAATATCTAGGCGGCCCCTATATTCTTATTTATTTACCTTTTATTATTTACTGACCAACACCTTGCTAAGAGTTGGCAGAGTTACCCGAACTACAAAGGCTATACTATACTCGTTACTTCAAATACGGAATCCGAGGGACACAAGTAAAAGAAGAGGTCAAAGAAGAGAAGGGAAAGAAGGGATTCGCGCGTTAGGAACCCTTGCTTTGAAAAGAAAGAATCGAATCCAACTCATTGGTAACAGGTGTTAAATAAAGAATTAGATTGGGTGGAGCAGGAGTAGAGTATAGAAACCCTAACCGGGAATTGAACCAATACAGATAAGACTGAACCCGTGTAGAAGAACCAATATAATACTCATAAGAATGGCAACTCGGTAAAGGGAATTATACCAATGCTTCTAGGAATTTACTGGTGCTTACAACAATGAAACAAGAGACTACGAATCTACCTACTACTATTTCACTCAAAAGTAGCAATACAACTCGGGAAGAAAACTCGATACATAAGTAAGGTACATCGGAGTAGGAAGTAGGAATCAAACCACAAACAGAGGCTTCAACCCGGCACTAAGGCTTAATTCATTGGTAAAGGGCTTCAATTCAACCCCAAAGTTCAAGACCAATTAACCTATAAAGGGTATAAGATTTGGACCACTGATAACAAGACAACAACTCAAAACTGGCAATCGAATCACTGAAGGAGCGACTGCCGCGTAACATGAAGAGTGACTTGGCTCTGGTTTATTTATGATTCTTCTAAAATTATTCACCAGGCTATTCTCTAAGATATGATGAAACCAGACTTGGAGCTAGGCTTGAGCACCAACACTCGACCACTTATTAAATTCCTAGACAATTAAGTACTACCGCCCCTCGCTACTTTCCTAGACTAGACGTAGGTTCTATTTCTTCCCTTAGTACTGGCACCCGACCTCTCTACTTCCTCTTTGAACTCTGGCTCCCCTTTCTTTCCTTCTCTATCTTACTTGCCAACCTCTCCTTTTAGGTGGAAGTTCAGAATTGGATTGAATCTCTTTAGCACCTGACCTGGTCCTGGTATGGATTTGTTTAAATACACAGCATCCCCTTCGCCAACTCCTGATTCGTATGAAGATCCTTAACTTTAACTTGAAAGTGTTCTCGTATCGCATTAACTAGTTGTAAAGAGAGAGGTTGGTTTGGATGGGATGAAGTAAGGTGTTTGAGGTAAAGGCTTGACCTATAATGCTTTACTTGCCCATCTTGTCCCCGGAAATGCTCTTTCTTCTAATTCTTTGACGCCGTATCTCTTAGCTTTGCTAGTTTATGTTCCTAATACTTATCTTATTTCCTGCCCTGTTGTTGTTGCGATAGCTGTATCGTATCAAGTCTAGTTGTTCTACCCCAGAAAGTGACAGTAAGGTTAGCGCCCCGAGACGAGAGTCATAGGTGAGTTGTGCTCCAGTGGGACAAGAAGTGTAAGAAGGCTGCGATACAATAACTTATAAGCCCATTATTTGGTTTTGATTATTAATAATAGAATATCTCTATGTTTTTGGTGGATTGATTGACGTGGCTCTTTTCTTTTCTCATTAGCACATATGTATTCCGAAGGGCTTACCCCGCCCCGCTCTTTATCATTGGCACATATGTATTCCGAAGGCATAGAGAGTTTGATTTCCTGCTCTTTATGATTCAAATGGGAGTTTGCCATTGACTTTAGAATGGGCCAATGAATATATAGCTTGTGCATTGAATAGAACATCCAGGGAAAGAGGCGAGCGGATTAAAGTCAAAATTGGCTACTTGTACCGGGCAACGACTACAAACGCAAGAGCATATTTCTCGTAAGCTTCACCTTTACCATATGTTTCTTGCTAATAAAGATCTTCTTTCTCGTCTAAGAACAGAGGTTTAAAGTTGTTGAACGAACATAGGTTTAAGTTGTTGAACGGAGGTAACTCTTATTGAAATCCTCCACTAATGTTGCCCTCTTACCACTGAATGCATTTTTGCCTAATTCAATTCAATAACACATGAATTCCCCTTTCCTCTTCCTTTCCGAGCAATGCTCCATTTTGTTAATATATTACATGGAGGTTACACCGCACTCTTTTCTTCCTTCCCATTACATGGAGGGTAGTAAACCTTACTCTTTTCTTCCCAACACATATAGGGCACACCGCACTAAGTTTTTCCCTTAACTTCGGTAGAGCACAGAGCTATATAAATTGTAAACTAGCAGCGGGTAGATCACGATAAGCAAGCTGGGGAACAAGCAACGAACAAGTAACAGAACAATAAGTTGTTAATAAGTAAATAAGTAATGCTCTGTTTTATTAATCAATTATAGAATGTGCTATTATATCAATGAAAGGTAGCTTCACACTGGCACTAAAGCTCCCCTACAATACACTTGCACGTCATAAGTCTCTACTATACTAAAGTTTCACGTTGAAAGAAAGGGTGCTCATATTCATGATTAAAGTTAAAAGTCTGGTGTTTGTTTAGAAGCAATGCTTTGGCTCTTTGACTTGTGTTTTGAAGCAATGCTCGGTTACTAACTTCCATATTTGTAACGCTAGCAACAAGCAACTCGGCTCGGTGTTGCCTTAGCCCCTAACTCTATCCTCTTTCTCTCTTGATAAGCCTTATTGTAAACCTTGCAAACCTCCGCTCAAGCTTGCACTGATAGCACACTGCTTCAGACCTGCTCTCCTTCGTATTAAGATCCTTTAACTGTACCTACCAACCACCGCAAAAGGTCACTCTAGTCTTTGGTAAGCATGAACGATCTTTGAATTAATTCCATTTATCCGAGTTAGCGAGTTCACCCACTGCCTCTGCTCCCGATACAGCTTCTTATCTCGTAGCTTACTTGATAACTACACTTTCTTGACTTCGGTACTTCGCCCCTTTCCTTTGCTTGTGAAACACCTTTGTTTTCTTCTCTACCAGCTCCAGCTCTACCTAATCCAGCTCCAGCTCAAGTATATTATCCTTCTTACCTTGGTTGTTGACTTGCTCTTGAGAGTAAAGACACTGGGTGTGGAATTCGACCGAAATCAATCTTTAGCGTTAGTTGGGGCAATCATCTCTTCTGCGCTAGAGGGATCTGTATTAGTTGAGGAGGACAGTACTGTTGAGGCCTAACTTATTTCATATTTCAGCAAGTATAGTATCAATCAAATAGTTAATAAAATAGGTAATTAGGGAAGCAGAGGTTCAGCAGTTCCCAAGTAGGTAATTAGGGAAGCAGAGGTTCAGCAGCTCCCGCACCCGCTCACTGACATGCAACAGAATCATAAGTTTCAAGAAAGAAGTCTCGCATAGAAGCAGGAGCAAGTGAGAGGTCAGCTACAGGATCAAACGGTGGAGGGTTTAGAGTCAAGAGTGTGAGGCAAAGGGAAGCTGTGCAGGCAAGGCAGAGTTCTTTGGAAGTTATCAATTCTTATCTATTAAGTGGATAGCGCTATCTACAATTCCATTGCTGGTTTGACCTTTCTTTCACTCGAGACTGGCCCAACTAAATAAATGCGCTTGGTTATAAGCTTTCAATTAGACGACACTTGACAAAGATCTATACTATGTGCTCGCTAGCGGAGTTCTCTTGTTCGCAAATCCAGATTGAGTCCAGAAGGGTTACTTTTCTTAACTTCTGAAATATGTTTGTTAGTTACAGGGGTGCGCCGGTCCCCAATCAGAGTTCAGTATTGAGTCCACCCAATTTAGAAAGATAAGATTTCCCTAAACTCCCCCCGCCTATAAGTAAGTAATTTCGCTATCATCGCATATACTAGATGAGCATCGCATATACTAGATGAGCATTACCGCCTTATTGTATACTCAAATTAGGATTACCCTTGCGGGACAATAAGTTGAGTTACCTAAGAATGAATTGAATCTATCGGCGAGTAAACAAATGCGGAATTGAATCTTTCGTATCTTGTTGTTGTATCTAGTTTTTGAACCTTTCTCGTAGCAGAGTAGCTCCCTTAGCGCCCAGCCCAAATAGAGTAATGGGTTTCCCTGGTAAAGAGTTCTATACGTGTGTTTGTTAGTTAAATGCTTTTATTACTTTTGAGTTTAGTTCGGGGTTAACACTTATTGGAGTGGAAGGCGGGGACACCTTTTGAATTCAATTCGTACTTTATAGTTAACAGTTCTATTATTTTCCATTCGATGTTATCTTAGACCAAGTATAAGAATTAGGATCCCGGTACTCCAATAGCGGCCAAACAACATAGTGAGAAAACTAGGAAGAAATCATTCCTCCACTCGCGCTGAAAGAGAAGACTCGTCTGATCCGGTCGACCACACCGCGCTTCATAAGGATATTCTCGTAGACAACAAAGGTAAATCACCTATCCTCTTGAGCACCCTGAAACAATAAGCTTCACGTGCCCGGTAAAGTAAGTAAGTTAATAACGCACACGCACACACTCGCACTGCTTCTTAATATGAGATGCAAGTATTATTTCTGTTTTTTGCGTTAGAGAAGAGCAGCTTCTCCTTTAAGAACATAGGGGCGCATCCCGAACTAAAACTAATGTTAGCATAGCAGCAGGACAGCACTTGTGCTTCATCTGGGCACAGGACTTGTGCTTCATCTGGGCATTCGATTCGAGAGGATCTTAACCTTCCAGAGGTATTTAAAACCACAACTCAATCCTTCCTTTACCGATGTGCTTCAGAAAGGACATAAGCAATCGTACCCGAAGGCATAGAGAGTAAGGAACAAATTCATATATATTAATTAGCTATGAGCTAGTCCTGTTTTCAGTAGCGCTGAAGCCAAGCAACTAAACGAAACTCAAGTGCAGAGGGAGTAGTGTTTGAACCTGCTAGTGCATAGGGAGTAGTGTTTGAACCTGCTCTTTCTGTAACTGTTACTGGCAATGACTCTTCTTCTCTTACAATATATACTTGTTTACTTGTTCCCCCTAAACTGACTGCTTACAGCTGGCTCTATGCTTACAGCTTGCTTTGCTCTTAGCTTTGCTTGGAACTCCCGTTGTCGAGTTATTATAGCAGTCGGATAGGAGTTCGTTGTTTGCTTGTTTCTTCCGTTAGTGAGTTTCGAGTGATAAATGTTACTTTTATCTCTCTATAAGTGTCATGCTAGAGTAGTTGCTGTTGCTTGCTGAATTATAAATATAAGTGTCATGCTAGAGTAGTTGCCGTTGCTTGCTGAATGGAATATAAGTGTCATGCTAGAGTAGTTGCCGTTGCTTGCTGAATGGAATATAAGTTCAAAGAAGCGGTAAGTACTTCATACGAGTCTCTTAGTTTTATAGTAAGCGCGTTGTATTTAATACTTGTTCCAGAAGAGAAGCCCAGGTTCCAGAAGAGAAGCCCAGACAGCCCTTGTCGAAGAGAGCTATACACACATATAGAATTCAGGGAGTAACTTGACTTCTTGTCCTATCTTCTGAAGCGCTAAGTACTGTAATTGAGGTCGAGTTCGAGTGATGCTAATATTATATTAATAGAGATTGATTTATGGCAAAAGCATTATCTACAGTGTGGTTTAACGACCGGTACATGATAATAGGTGCAGGTATTCGAGGACTCAAGGCAGAGGTTTTCAAGAGCAATTGCAATAGGAGGTAAATACTCGAATGTAAGGAGTTCGTTCATCCTAGAATAATAAATATGCAGGAAGTGGCCTAATATCAAACACAAATAAGAGTAGGAAAGCGCTTAATTAAAGGAGGCTTAATGAAAGGCCAATATAATCTGCCTCCAGAGCTTTCTAAAGTAATATCTTTTACGTTCTTTCTTCCTTAGATCTTATAGGTTTCTATCATTTGCCTATCTTATGGGTCTCTATCACCTATGATCGGGAGAATATATACTTCATAGATTAATAAGCCATTAACCCTATATACTTCATAGATTAATAAGCCATTAACCCTATAGATTTCATAGATTAATAAGTAATTAACCCTTCCTAAACACCAACAAATAAGGATTGAAGACTACAAAAGATCGTGGAAATACTTCGAATGGGGGCGCTATCGAAGAAGCGAGAACACACTCGTGTAATCTCTGGAAGTAAGCAGTCCAGAACATGCTAATTACTTTGATCTTGGAGCGGCCAAAACATATCAAATATAGAGTATCTTGGAAAATAACCCCAGAAAGGCATAGCTAGAAAGGAATTGCTAGAAAGGCAAAGTAGACATGGTTTTCCACCTTTTCGGTTGTGGGAGGGTAATCAGGATATGCATAAAATCCCGATAGGTTTGCGTCAGTATATCTTGAATGTAAAAAGGGGCCTTACACTAAACCTTATCCAGAGAAGAAGAAAGATATATGGGGTTAGGAAAGCTCAAGAGCTAGCAAATAGAAATCCAATCAAGTATAAATCAAACAAGTATAAATCAAATCAAATAAAGAAGGACCCGCCGCTTCAAAAGGTTGGATATGCTCCTGTTTACTAATAGGATTCTCAAAAGGTTGGATATGCTCCTGTTTACTAATAGGATTCTAAATGGTCTCCATCAGACAGATCAATAAAAAAGAAAGAAAGACTATTCCAATCGTTGTCGAGCCTTGAATGAAAGGAAAAACCAACCGGTTATAGAATCATACCCACCATTCATGATAAATCGTTTTGAAAAGGGGTCCCCTCCTTCTTTATTGGAAAAAGAGAAGAGAGCAGAGAATAGAGAATAAGCCCGCATCTTTCCTTAACGCTGTTCGGATAAACATCTGTATGCGGGTTCGATAAACAATTGAGCCTGAGCTGTAGTAATTGATAGCACTAGTACTTGACTGCTGGGGTGGGTGGGCTAGACTCTTTTTTCTTACCTTTTGGGACACAAAGAAGAATTTTTCAGAGCGGTAAGTGATGTAAGAGCTTTAAGCTGGATAAGAGCTGTAAGTGATATAAAAGCGGTTTGTTATTTAAGAGCAGTGCCAGTACCTTCCCTTTCTTTATGAGCAGTGTCCTTCCACTTTTTCTGTAAGAGCAGTGTCCTTCCACTTTTTCTTTATGCGAGCTATCTACACAAATGATTTATAGTGACATTAGGAGGAAGAGATCTTAATAAAGGAAAGAGGCAAAATGGAATAGCTATGGGCGCTCAAATGAATCTGGTAAGGTAAGACCGCCCCATAATTAACAATCAAGTGTGTTTCTTTCATAATGAACAATGAAGAAAATAACCTATATGCTGCTTTTGTCTAGCATTGTTGACCAATGTGTGTTACCTACAAATAAGATGAGAGAACGGGCGGATTGGATGTTCCCCTAATGAATATGCTAAGCCAATGGAATCGAGCTGACTAAGAAGAACTGACAACGTTGCACTGAAAATAACCCCTAATTACAGAGTTACTTATTCACACACTAAACTGATTCCTTGCTTGACCTCTTCCTAATGGTAAGGTTTCGGGTGCCAATAGTCATTAATCAATTATATATTAGAGTCAGAGGGTCCCGTACCTGCAATTCCATTCTGGGAGTTTTCGGCTATAATCCCTGGCCCAGCAACTACTAAATTAAAGTACCAAAACACAGCAACAATGAACTAGTAAGAAAACACTGCTGAACACTCCTTACTCTATCCCCTTTCTGTATCTCAAACATCAAACACAGGACTTAGCCTTTCCTTTCCTTTCGTACCCTGCTAAACAATAAATAGCGTTAGGTTCGTTGCTTCTTGTTCTAAGCTTGTTCCGTGGCCTTTTTCTTAGTTTAGTTATTTCTGTCATTAGCTCTGAACCTCACTGCTTAAATTAAATGCCTAAGCTCACCTGCAATTACTTACTCCCTTAACAAACTCACTGTTAGCACCCCGGTGAACTCAATAAGCTAACTTGCGCCCTTGCCAATACGGAAACGAATAGAATATCGCTATAAACTACTTGCCAATACGGAATTCCAAAAGAATATAGCTATCCACTAATATGAGTGCATAAGACCACTCCTCAACTTGCTTGTTTTAATTTAATTTAGCAGCGTTCATCATATGTAATAGGGTAAACTCTTTGACTCTACACTCACGCCTTAAGCCAGGTAAAGGTATGAGAGCTATAATCTAGGTAAAGGTATGAGAGCTATAATCTAGTGCAAAAGAATATCGGCACATAGGTCTAGAGTATCTTATTGACCGGCACCCTCTAGTCCTACAATAAAGGGTGAACTTTGGCTTTCGCCCTTCGCTTTTCCGCTGAGGAACGCCTGTGCCTTATAGTCATTCGCGTTAGTGAAAGTCAGCTAACACCGTTAGTACCCCGAAACATATACAAGTGTTAGCGCAACGGAACAAGCATCTAGTTTCAAAGGTCAGGCTTTAAGCACCTTACTTGAATAAAAGCAGTAAGCATTTTTTAGCCATCAGTGAGTAAGCATTTAGGTTCTAGGTGACCGCTCAGTAGGTCTATAAGTTGTGTGGGATATAGATGATTATAAGTTGTGCATCAGCAGTTACAGGTGAGGAAGCTACGGAATAAACAAGTGGGACAGTCTGCAGTCTTAGGTTCCAAAACAAGTCAGCTCTCTTAGGTTCCAAAACAAATATATATGCGCCTTAAGCGGTTAGTTGACTCCATTACTGTACTGAATCGAATAAGTGAGTTAGTTTTCCCTTTCCTTTTGCAAGCCCTTGTGCCTTAGCTTAAGTGAGTCAGCAATGATAGTCGTTTTCTCTTATGATAGCGGCGCTATCCTCAATTCAATAAGTTAGCTTCGGAGTGCCTAGCAAAGTTATTAAAGCAAACAAGCAGTTAAGTCACTTTATTCTATTACACTTCTCTTCTTCTCTAAAAGAGCAAGGCAAGGGCGTAAGTGAGCAAGGCGGGGTTACCTTCTTAAAATAGTCAGTTCTGAAGCAACAGAAGATGTAGCAGGATCAGAATCAAGGGTGTCTAGCTTATAACACCGCGTATATGAGTCTGTACCACAACTTTCTAGGGCGTTAAAAAGTCTGAATGACCCAAGAAGAAGCCATGGAGTGAGGAAGCATAACGAGCAAGTGAACAAGCAGCAACTAGGGTAATAATGAAATCATAGTACTTTTGTTTAATAATCCAATCCAAATGTTTTGAATCTAAAAGGAAAGGTATAGGTTCAATTTTGGAACAGTCATTTCCAATTCGAATAAAGAGAAATATCCCGTAAATCAATTACTAACTAAATTATCAAGATTAAAGTCAAGGGCTAAGGCAGTAATCTGGACGGAGATTAGGATGAGCTTTGATGAATAAAAGAAGAATAGGTTGATCTTCTCATAGGTGAAGCAAATAAAACCTATTTTGAGACAAAGAAGATACAAAAACGAAACGATAGTGGCTAGGAAAGCTAAGGAGATTCTATGGGAAATAGGAAACGTCGAAGTGAGCTGTGGCTTCACAATAGGAAGATGAGGAGATAGGGTTCGAAGGATATTCATGAGATTATTGGGGTTTTCTCATTCGCTCTGCCCGCTCTCACTTTATTATGGTTAATAATGCAGAACCTTAAGTATGGTTTTACGCCCTACTTCTTCGGCCTAATCAATTCAGTAGCCTCTTTCTTTCGCCACAACTTTCTTTTAAATTGGCACTTCTTTCCTTATATATGTCATTTGCTTGTCGTTTGTGTTCTTTTCTTCGAATTCATTGGAACCTTCTTTTTGAAAAGCCTCAGAAAAGGGGTAGTGTTTCAATAGTTCTGAGTCAGCGGGTAAAGCAAGGGAAAAAAGCAAAGATAAGTTTTAGTTGATGTGTACAACTCAGTGGCGGACTCTTCTGAGAGGGCTCCCCTCTGAACCCCAGTTGTCTTGTCTCCCTCCACTACTTAGCTTTCTTTAAGCCTTCTATACCAAGATCAAGCTCCGTTGCTATTTTCTTTCTCCAATACAGGTCCCCACCACCAAAATCAATGTCTAAGGGCTGGCCACAAGCTGTGATAAATATTTACTCGTCCATTGTACGACATGAATAAAGATCTAGCATTACCAGTTCATAACCTTCCTCCTTTTCTAATTCCTAATCTCTCTAAACTTCCTTTTGTCTTCTACTTTAGCAGCGAAGTGTTACTCTCCAGTATGGCTCAACAGTCCGTCCACCCGATCATCAACGAATTTCTTCTTTGTCCTAAGTCTAACGAACACTTTTTTATGCAAGACTCGTAATTAGTACAATGAATGCAAGACTCGTAAATGAGTATATCTATCTAATATTCTGTATTTGATTTCCATCCAGTGTAAGAAAATGAATGCTTCGATATCGATCCTGTGGATGAAGGCTAATGGTTTAAGTCCTACTTCCATTCCAGCCTATTTCTTGACTTTCGTGTAATGGGTTGATTCTTGCTTTCCTGCGATAAAGTCCTAGTCCGTTTTTTAGCCTTTATAGAGAGTGCCAGTACACAAGCAAGTGATAGATTTCTTTTTTTCCAACCATTCCCGGCTATCAAATTGAAGTTCCTGTTGTAGTATTTTGGAATCCAGCAAGTAAGGATACCTTTGAAGCAGGAGTGTCTCTCAAGGCAAGCAAGCTGTCAGGATCCCTTTCAAGCAATAGTTTCTATTTTTACTAGACTCTGGGCTGGGGCTTTAATTTAGCTTTTCTATATGTCGGGCTTGGAGTTCAACACGTTCAGTTATCAAAATAAGAGTTCTCGAGGTTACCGATCCAGAGGAGCCAATAAAGAGGGTTAGGCCTGTAATAATCTAATTCCTTCCATACAAGCGTCTGTTTTTGTAATCTCTTTCTTTCTATCTGGGAGTTATATTTAAGCCATTGCTAGTCCCTTCTATGAAGTTAGCTTTTTCGTTTCCGTTTCATTACCCTTTTTCAATCCATAACTTTTACATCAGGAAAGTGTTCAAGCAGAGCATGAGTCTATCATATTCTATTGCTTGGGGAGAAGATAACTCTCAAGAAGGTCATTTCTACAGTAAAGGCAGGCGCGGGTAGTTTACTTACTTGTTTAATTCAGTTACTAGGCTAGGAAGGCTTAATTAAGTTACTAGGCTAGGAAGGCTGTTAGTAGTTATTAAGTAAGTTACTTGTTATTAAGTCAGTTAGTAGTTATGAAGTCTGTTACTAGGCAAGGGTAGTTTACTTACTTGGCCGGTATTAAACAATAACTCGAACAGGAACAGGAACAGTGGCAGCACCAACACCCTTAACCAGACTTGTGAAGTTCAGGAAGGAGTTGATCCTGTATAGATCTATAAGGAAACAAGCCTACCCGAGTAAGTAAACAATGCAATGCACCGATTCCCCGATAGAGTAAGGAGTCAGGAGTCAAGTTTTCTCCCTAGTTTAAGACCGACCCTACTTCTTTGGTTTTAGCACCTGAGCTCCAAACAAAGCCGACCCGTCCTCCTAGAGATCACTGACTCGGAAAGCACTCTCCATCTAGTTCTGGCTATTAATACTGTTATTTCGAATCTACTTCTCCTCTGTCAACTAACGACTCCAGTTCTGGTTTCTGTCTAAACTAACCACTCCACCACTACTTAAAGGGGCAATTCCGTCACTTGAAACTTCACCTCTATCCTCTACCTCTGTCACCTCATTCCATTCCATTCTTATTTCTGGCTCTAGTACTTGAGCTTGGCTCTTTCACTCCAGTTCCTACCTTGCTTGCGCTAGATCTTACCTGCTAAAGTTGGTTTCTACCCTCATAGCTAAATCCTCTTATTAAACGGGACTACTACTTGGCCCTAATCTAGTACGAGTGTAATTCTTTTACTACTGAGCTCCTATTGCTCCTAGACCTATGGCAACAATACCTTCGCTTCATTCGGCTACTATACCACTCCTCTGTCAACTACTCCTGCTCCTGTTCCTGTTCATAAGTCAGAATCCAACTTGGTTCTATTCTTTACTTCAGTACTTATAGCTTACTCGCCCGCCTGGTGCTCTTTCTACAAATACAGATGATACTGGGGATCCACTCGGAGAATAGCGACCTTTGAAACTACTATACTACTTGGACTTTAGCCAACTCCTGGAATAGCTTCCCTAGCCCAGTAACTGAATGAAACAACTACCCGGCACACCCTAACAAGCAAGTAATTTAACAAGCCAAGCAGCGGCATACCCGGGCTGGGCTGGGCTCACTTATGATTAGTATTAGTCCGGATATCCAAAACTCATAAGTAAAAGAATTCATAACTACTAACTGACTTCTGGTTACTGACTCCTAGCCTAGTCACTTCATGAAACAAGTAAGTCAACTCCTTTCTTATTGTATGCCGACCTCGACTCTGGCTCTGTAAACTAATACTCGACTCAGGCTCTGTAAACTAATCCTGTTATGGCTCTGGACTCTGGACTACCTTGCCCACCTCCTATAACTATGGCAACTTCCAACTATTCTCTCCTTCCCGCTTCGTCACCAACAAATACAGATGAAACTCTCACTCGAACAGCCTATCATCTAGAATGCACTCGACCTGGGGGCTCCTTAGCGCAACTAACGACAAAGCTTGGCCCTTCCAACGCCTGTGAGCAACAGTCTCTTTTCACTCTGGCTCATATAACTCAATAAAGATACCAGGGGGCATAGGCTTCAGGCTGTCACACCATCAATCAGCGGAACCTCATTCTGAAAGTGCAGTGTTCGCCTTACCTTTCCACTCTTGTACTGTAGCTTGCCCGGCTTGTCTAACTGACTGAATAACTAGTAACTGACTTCAGAGTCTAGTAACAGAGGAATGAAACCACTCAAACAAGTAAGTAAACTACCCTAACAAGCAACTACGGAAGTAGACCTCGCATCAAAGCCAATAAGATCTGATTACTCACCTTCTTCAGAACTATCTACGCTGACAGGTCGGTCTTCAACTCTTCCTCGCCTCTAACTGTATTCCTCTCTACTTCCTCTTTGAACTCTGGTATTTGATTGAACTCCTAACTCAGTAGTCACAGAGACAAGCTATGTAGAAAGGTAGAAAACAGAGCTAGTGTTCGTCTTTTCCAATAGGCTAAACTCAGTATTTATCGCTTCCTCGCCTCTCCTCTCCTCTTTCTTTACTACTTTAGAGTCGAGGTCGGAAGGAGAGAGAGTGGATTCTGCTGGATCAAGATCATCTGCGGAATCGGGTACTATTGCTACAGGGGGTTCCGCGCCAATAAGACTTGTATGCCCGGTATGCCTGGATTCAGCCTCTTAACTTGACTTTAGACTTTCCAAGTACCGGCACAAGAACATAACTTCCCGCGCACACCCTAAACTTTGCCTTCTTCCTCTCTTATAGCTAGTCCTAAAGTTGCTCACATATTCACTCCTACAATTGCTCACCTAGTAACTTAATGAAACAAGTAAGCCTACCCATGCCTATGAAGTCAGTCAACAACACTAACAAGCAAGTCAGTTTACCACCCTAACAAGCAATAAAGTAAGGAGCACTCAAGATAGGGACATAAAAGGAGCTATTTCAACACTTCTGGGGTTAGATAGGAAATCCCTCATTGAAACCTAAGAAACAGGCCAACTAAGTAATTTCTTCCTAACACATCTTTCTGGCCTAAACTCTAATATCTTCATTTCTTCCTAACACATCTTTCTGGCCTAAACTCTAATATCTGAATCTCTTATTAACTCTAGAGAGCCTCATGAAGGTAAGAAAACTACTGAATCAAACCGGAACTACTTGCTTAGCAGCCAAGCAGCCAAGCCACTACTAGACTCGCAGACAAGTCACTACTAGACTCAAAGAGTGGGGGCGGTCTTGAACTCAAACTCGACCAGCAACAGGCAATTCTCCACTGTAACCAGGAACTGGCACTGGGGCAGCTGGCAGTTAGTTCATTTCTCCTTCTTGCTTAGCTAAAGATATTGGTTCATTTGTTGATTTATCTCTGCCCGGTAGTCACTGAGTTAGGGCCAGACTAGTGTGTATCGCCCTTATTGTAAGTTTCCCTTCCGTTTTCATATATGAAATTCCCCTATGTTTTTTGCTACATAACGTCTACTTAGTTAGTATATGAGAAATCCAATTAGTTAGTATATGAGAAATCCAAGTTCTTTTTCGTCTTTTTTGAATATTTGTTCTTTTGACTTTCCCCCGAACAAGCAAGTAATTCCACCAGCATACCCTAGTTCTCTTTCCTTTAAGAACAGTTGCTCACTCTATCTTCTGAATATAAGGATTCCACTCGAACAGAACTACGGACACTAGGATAGACAGCAGAATGGAATGGGATTAGTGGACTACGGTCAGGAGAAGAGGCGGAGGTGCACCCACCCAGAACTACTACTTACTTACTAATCACTTAGGGCTTACTATAAACTTACTACTCTCTTACTATCTAACTTAGGGCGGGAAATCCAGTACTTACCGTTTCAAAGCAAGTACTATCTCCTGCAGATGATTTTATTGCAATACCGCCAAGTAACTAAAAACCAAGCGTATCCTTGTTTGGGATTCCACTTACAACTACTTATTAAACTACTCGTATACCCCTTATTATAATTCATTCCACTCTAACAAGAACAGGAATAGGGGAATCAACTCCTAATGAGTGGGGAGTCTACTACTACTTAGTCAACTGGACAACTGCTAATACTTCTTGAAACTAAGTCCGATCTTTCAACAGCTTCTTCAGTAGCTGGTTCCCCTCTTGCCAACACCAACTAAGGGCCTTATAGTCATTTTCTTCCACAACTTACTAAAAGAGCCCGCACTCACTCTATCCTCCTTCAACTTACTAGAAGGGCCTATCCTCAGGCAACTTAATCTAAGGGAAACTCAGAAAGTGGTTGCTCCCGAACACATAGCAAGTAAGAAATCAATTATCATTTTTATTTCAGAGTCCTAATTGAGCTCCTCTTGCAACTAATACTGGATGCGGAGGCCAAGCAACGACTAGTGGAATTTGTTTACTTACCGCTACTAAGCAGGGGAACTACTATAACTATTCAGAATTGAACATGTGGTGGTGGGTCTAATATAATTCTTACAATTGAGCACCCGGCTTCCTCACCTTTGCCAACAACTAGTGACTTGATTCTTCTGACAGCCTGGTATAAAACTACTGATTTCAAGTCTAGTACCTTAGTAACAATGAGTCACTACTTAATCATTAGCCAGGAAAGGAATGGCTTCCCGAAACGGACTATAAGGGGCCTCGTATATAAGTTCCGTTATTTAAGAATGGGAATTGCTACTCGTTAGATAAGGAAACCTTTATGTTAAGTTGCCGATGGAAGTGACTAGGCCAGCATCTAGGGCAACTCTGTAGTAAAAGTAAGGCTATGACCAATTCTCTTCTAGTGGAATCAGTAGTTAGTTTGATTCTTTCCATTCCTTATTCCTAGGGGCGAGTTCAATTCTTAGTCCAGTCACCAGCCAAGGAACCACTGGACAAGCAGACATCTGATACTAGCAATCCTTAAGGGTAGGCTCACTTCCACTATCACTCGAAAAGGACTACTGCTTAAAGGGGATTCCACTCATAAACAACAGCCTCTCCTCTGTAAGCTAATACTGATGAAAAGGTTAGGTGCCCTTCCCATACCCGACACAAGTAAGTAAACCTCGCCTCAAAGCCTGTACCTTAGATAGCTCCTGCTGATTCTGTTGAAACGCACCCAGTCACTAAAACCCGGCAAAAAAGGCAGCACTGGAGAGAACTCCTGCCGCTCTAGATTAGGACTTGCTAACAACTCATTAAAACAATGAATTTAGTTCCTGGCCTTCTATGTGTTTGTAGTAGTTACTTAGCCGCTCCTAAAGGGTTCCGATCCAATGACGGACACAGGACTCGTTTTCAGCAATCCCGGGGAGTAGTGGCATTCACTTATTTGTGTAATTCTTATAGATGCTTTACCGCTCTTGCATTAGTAATGCCTGCTGCTGGGCTTATTGAAAGAAAGCCAATGTTTTATAGGCTTCAAGTGCATTATTTGAAATAAGTATATGTTTTTAATTGGATTTCCCCCATAAAGCATAATAAGTGACCAAGACACGGATAGGCAAGTTCTTACTGAAACACTAGCACCCGACCTCTAATAAGTGTTAACCCCGACCTCTCCTCTGGTTACTATCAAAAATCAATCAATCTTTCCTTACAGCTTCAAAGCATGGAATTGATGCATAGAATTTTTTCTTTAAATAAATAGTAAAGGGCAGAAATAGACATACCTTAGCTACAAGGCCTAGATCCAATCTAAGAATTAGCAACTCCTCCGGATGTAAAGGTCCTTCGAGATAGTAGGAATTTGCCGAGGGGTTTCATAGAATATGTAACTCACCTAGTGCTTTCTCCTCTAAGTAACTCTTCTCTTGCAAAGAAATCATTAGATCAACTGGTGCCTCGTATGGGTGTCTAAAGTAAGCAGCAAGCGAGTGAATGAGTTCAATAAGGAGACTTTATTTGGAATAATGGTAATAGTCATTGCCTACCACTGTTGGATTCCACTGATGAAGTTTCTTCCGAGGCATTAGAGGAGCTCACCAAACTCTTTTCTGGTTTATCTTGTTTCGGGGCGCGTTAGGAACCCTTTGCTTTAAAGTAATTACTTGTTTATTCCCTTGTACGTTAGCGAGCGAAACACCATGACTTGTTGGAAGCAGTGCCAAAGTCAGCAGTTAGAGCAGAGTTGGACCATCAAGAGGAAATCATTCTTTACTACTCTTAACTAACGCAATCGAGCATTTCACTAGTCATTGGCATAGGTAGACAAGGGAAGCAGTTAGAGCAGAGCCTGCAGTGGATGTGGCTCTAAACTATACCTGTCCTCTATAGCTTGAGTTGAATCTCTTTGTGCTTCTAATGCTTCTAATGCTCCTATACTGAAAGGTTGTATCATTCCTACCACTATCCCGCTTATAGTTAAGTGATTCTGTAGGGTCTCCCCCGACTAGGTACAATTTATACTGTAGTTTAGGTGGACAGGGGACGAAGATGCATATTGATCAGAAGCCAGAGAAGAAGAGAAGGAAAGGAGTTGGACGTCGTTCCTCTATGTCGGGACGGGGCAGACTATCGGGAATAGCCCGAGATACCAGCTTGCTTTATAAGGTTATTGGTGCTTGTTTGAAGCAAGTAGTTAATATAGAATATAGGACCTGGACAAAAGGTTACAGGGTGGGTTAAGATACTCGGTGGGTAGGCAAGAACCTGTGATGTAGTTCAAGGCTTTCCCGAATTTACGAGTTGGGGTGCTCGATAGTCTCTTGCTTGGGGTGCTCGGGTGCTCGGAAGGTATCTCTCACTGGCTTTGTTGCGATTGGTTAATTCAATCCTAATTCAATTCTTCAGTAGGAGGCAGGGAGATATTATGACTAGACGAAACTCTTACAGCAGCGGTGGATCCTGTATCTAAAACTACACTTTCTTTCTTTCCCACTCCACTCCTTACCTTCCCTTACTTTATAACTTGAACTGGGGATTAAACTACTTATGAAGGTGCTGAAAGCCACTAGAAAGTCGGAAAGGGAATAATTTCACCCTTATTATAATCCGTCAAAGAATTAATATAGTTACCGCAATTCTGCCTAGTAACTGACTTCGGGCTTACTCTGTGGGCTACTCATAACTCTAGCCTCTCCTGGGACTTCCAGCCTAACAAAAGTGCTACCCTATTTCTCTATTTGCTATCAGCAAAGGAACTACTATAGTTTATGTAAGCAGTGAGATTTGAGTCGAGTTCCCGTTCTCAAGTAAGGTTAAGGCTTAGTAGTTACTTGGCCGGGATTCACTAACACTTGAAAAACAGCTAATGAATAGGAAAGCTTCTGTGTTTCTTCTGAAATCGAAGGAGAGTTCGGGTGCTAAGCCTACGATGGGGCTGGAAGCAGTGATAAATTCCAATCTCTAAGTTTAGTCAAAGTAGTAAAAACCTAGTAAGTTGATGTGCTCGTAAGTTGATGTGCCTACTCCTTTATTAAGTATAGAGAAGGTTCTGCGATCAAAAACAAAGAAAAGTGGATAATTCCAGGTACCAGATTTGGTATTGAATAAAACTCCTCACTCGGCAAACACATAGAAAGTAGGCAAGCAGTGCTTAATAATAGGGCTGAAGGAGAGGCCAGTTCAGTGCTAGTTTTATCCGTATTTATTGCAAGAGGAGAGGCGAGTGTACGATAACCATAAGTAGGATCGATCGGTATCTTCAGCTGTGCTCGGAAAGTCTATCAGAGAATAATCCGCAGCGGTGTCAAAGTCAAGTGGTAAGCGGGTCTATTCTAGTTCTGGTTTTGTCTCCGATAGAAGTGCTCGGTTGAAACAATAAGTATTTGTTGCAAGAGGGATAGGAGAGTGCTTATTGTTCTCCGACTTTTATTTCTTATAGAATTGAACTCAGTTGTTTCATCCGTTCTCCTATATAAGATAGAAATTAGATCCATTGAGAAGGTGGTCTGGTCCAGTTAAATCAGTATTTGTTGACAAAGGTAGCTGAGAAAGAGTTCACAGAGACATAGCAAGTAGGCAAGGAGGCAAAGGCAAAGAGGCAAAGGCAAAGAGAGCAACCAAGCCACTCCTTTTGGATCAAATGAAGGAGCTGGGGGATTAGAGTCTAGATCGGGTACCTATAAGTGGGATTAGAGTCTAGATCGGGTACCTATAATTAAATAAGTAAACTCTCTTCTATATCTTTATTACCTTGAAGACTTAGCGAGAACTGATTCCACTAACCTAACTCCCAAAGGTGCGGCACCCATAATAGGCACCAGTGGAAGGGATATCCGGAGTTATTAGAAGCTGTGCCAGGAAAGTTGACTTAGGTAGATGAGCCTAATTCAGTAAATGCCCTCAGCTTGTTGAGATGAGCCATAGGTATAGGCCAGGAAGCTAAGCTCTATAAGTAAAGAATTGAAGTAAAAGTATCTTTCCGGAAGTCACCAAAACACGGGGTGCCAGGAAAGGGCCAAGCTTAGTTGTTTGTTGGCGCCTACTTGTCTAGTAGTTGTAATATACTATATGAATTATGATTCCTGGCAGTAGATTCAAAGTAAAGAAAGGAAGCCGAATCCATCTATACACTAGCTGTGCCGAATCCATCTATACACTAGCTTGTTAAGGAAAAAGTGCCCTTCCATACGAGGTAGGGTAGTAGTAGCCTCTGGGTCGGGTGGAGTTGTGCTGCGCTACTTGTAGTGACTTGCCTATAAGTGAGTAAAGTATTAAATATACATTAGTAATTACTTGTTTGTTTTATCTGATGGAACAGAATCCGTCTTGTTCCCCAAGCTCTGTATAATAGAATAGAAGAAGGAAGGTAACACTTCGCCTAGTAGTGCTCTTCACCAAAGAATAAGGTCACTAACAGTGCTCTTTCCCTATCCCCTTGGTTACACTATTTCTATTTATTATTTCTAGAATATTATAGATTTCTATTTATTATATTAGAATATTGAGGTGATGGATTTGCTTTCAAAGCAATAAGTTGAAAAGGGGGTGTTGAGCCCGCTAAGCTAAAGAGTAGAGCTAGGCAAGGTAACCCTGTTTTGAATCAGTATTTGTTGACCAGTAGTAGTCCAACGAGTAGTGTAGTGGTCAAGTTTAATATCAAGTCGTCGTCCAGTGGAATCAGAGGATTTAGCTAGGTTTCTCCTTAAACTAGTAGTCGAGTAATAGAATCAGTATGAGCAACAATCGGGTCTTCAAGCTTAGGCACTAATAGGATAGGATTAAGTGCTTGTGTTAAGCTATGAGTAAATGAAGTGTATTTCTGGATTTCCTTCCCTAGCACTCCTGCCTTTCAGAAGAGAGTTGTAACTAAAGAAGAGAGGGTCCTCTACTAAAGAAGAGAGTTTACCAGTATTGCACTTAAGAATATAGTTTACTTAGCACCTTAGGAATCACTAGAGTCAATTGATAAACAAGAGCTTAACGAGTTCCATTTCGCCTATACACACAAAGTATAAGAAACCCTAGAAAATTCTATCTTCTCCTTATATAGGAAAACAGAGGATAAGAATTCAGCAAGTCAGAATTTACCTAAGTAGTCACAGAATTCATATATCAAGTCGGCAAGTAAGAGTGGACCCAAAAAGTGAGAGTTGACCTAGCTCTCGCCAACCTATGCGCTCCTTCCTTTAATAATGGAGTTTACTCTTGGAAAGAAGCCCTCTTTTCTTCAGCAGTTAAGTCAGCAGCAAGTAGTTCTCCAGTAGTAAAGTGGAATCTGTATTTGAAGACAGAGTATAGGTATAGGATCATTAGTTTACTACCCCAACTAGTAGTGGTCCAGGTATTATATAAGACAGAAGGTCACTAACTGAATCATTAGCCGAGGCGAGGTATCCCTCAGAAGTGCATAGTTGCCATAGGTATGTTCCCCAATGAAGTTAATAGTAGCCATAGGTCAGAGCCATAACAGGATTTGTTTACAGAGCCGAGCCTGTTACTTGTGTCTGCTTGTCTACTTGCTTAGTTGCTTGGCTCATATACTTACTTGTAAAGTTGCTTACCCCTGTTCTTGAGTGGTGACTTGGCCGGTAGGTGCGAGGAAATAGTGTTTCTGTTCCGGTTCAAAAAGAAGAAGGGTATGTTGTATCTTTACTTAGATCTAGTAGTAGGAATATCTTATGGGGTGCTCAAACTCTAGTCGCTGCTTGGCCTTGAGTTTCAAAGAAGTAAAGGCAGCCTTGAGATCAGTAGTCATAGAATTACAAGTCTGTGGAAAGTGTAAGTGGAAAGTTGAGCTCCTGTTCGCAGCGGAGTAATTCTGTATTCTTTGTAGCATTCGTAGAAGCTGTAGCTCTATTCCGTAAGTGGTATCAATCCTTCCAGTGCTGGTTGCATTATGAGAAGCAATAGTAAAGGCTTTGATACCGAGAAGCTTGAGAAGGATAAGAATATGATGAGGAAGGTAGAAAACAGACTTTAGCTCGCTACCGCCTTGAATACAGGACTTGTTAACAACCATTACGAGTATCTTTATTGAGTGTATTTGTAGTCTTGCGTTTGTAGTAGTTGCTTGGCCCCCTATCTTGAAACGGAAACTCCACTGCAATAACTGCTTGCTGCCCAACACTGGGCAAGTCTTCATATAGGCGCGGGATCCTGTTTATTCTATTTATACAGCATCTCTAAGCCAACAACCACCTTTCTTTGATCCCGCTTAAGACCAACCAATACCCTGCCCGGCTCTCGAAAACTAGACTTGCTTGCTCCTTCCAGAGTCAGATTCATTCGTAGGATCTGTCGAAGCAATCTCTGCTCTGTAGTTTGAAGCAGGTCAACCAGTCATTTCTGATATTTCTTTGACATCTAATTTAGGAATAGAAACTACCTTCCCATTACGTACTGAGTCTTGCACCGAGAAAACTGCATTCCACATTTCCATTTCGACTCCAGGAATTGACACTGGAAATTACCTGACCATTAGCGCCTCACTCTAGGAAGGGCTTCACAACCAAAGGATGCACGGAGTGTTGTTGCCTGTCTAGCCACTCCTTTCTTTAGTATCCGAGGTGGGCTCTTTCAAGAGCTCCTTCGGCAGCGCCGTACGTGACATTCATTCGGGTTTGTTCTTCTTTCTTTGTATTAGTTATCCATAGCAGCGAGGGAAAGGGTGTCAGGATGTGCTTGTCCCACTGACTTCTTTACTTCACCCGATGAGTTCGAAAGTTAGACATGGAATGGAGTGTACCTCGAGGCTAACTTTGCCAATATAATAGAGGAAGCAAGTAAATCCCAGCCAGAACTTGACTATATCCAGGGGAAAGAGGGGAGAAGCTAAGCAAGCAAGTAAACCACTTTCCATTCTGTAACAATGGTAAAGTAAGCCTAATAAGCAAGCCATAGGCCGGTTCTCCACCTGCAACCCTATACTGCTATAGAAAGAAGGGCTAAGGAATAGTAAATAAAGTCTTCTAAATTGTTTGACTCTTACATTATTAGCTGGATTTGCATCTGGAAGGGCTTGGCTCCGTAAGTGAGTAACTCTTATCGAACATCTCCAAATAGAAGACTGCCTCCTTTTCGGAATCGGGGTATACATAGGAATTTGTTCATAAGCCAAACCCGGAGACTCCTATAATATTGCATGCTGAATTAAGTCTTTCCTCCCCTTCGGATCAATCCACGGCTAACCCCCTAAACCTAGGAAGGGGGTGGTTGCTCCACGCGAAGGAAGATAAAGAAGGTATCGTCCTAACTCTGATCGTACGCTTGTCCAAGTAAGCCGGTATTAACCTCCTCTTGGGGGCAGGGCATCGATAGTCTATAGGTATATAGAAATGAGTATAATTTACCCACGTGGTTGATCTAACCATTTGATGGATGTGGGGTTGACCAGGGAAGGGAGAAGTTAAAGCGAGGCTCATCCGGAGAAGATATAAGTGAAGACCAAACCCATTCATATAAGAAAGAAAAACCCATGCTTATAGTAACGAAGTGCATTTTAAATCCAAAAGGTGTGTGCGATTGATCGATTCATTTCCCCGGCCATTAGAATGACAGATCCACAGCCCATAGAAAATATAGGTAACCTCTCCCGTATACCTGCTAGGGGATAATTTGTCCATTGAATCTTCACTGATAAGAAAATGAGTTAGAAATTGATATACCACTTACCCCGAGTGCTTTCTTTCCAGGGAAATAGACCAAACAAAACCGCTAATCAACATCACGGCCCGCTCATAGAATTGGTTATGTTATTTAAAGAACCTACCGTGCTTTATTAAAGAAAGACATCAGTGCCAGGCTCGGAGAAGATACAATAAGGCTTGGACAGCTAGGTTTGGTTCTGTGGCTTAATTTATTGCTTTAACTTTGTTTCCTTCCATGCTTTTGTTTCCTTCCTTCCATCCATGCCATGCTTTCTTCCTTAGGGGGTGAGCTCGTAACTAAACTCATAAGGTAAGCAAAAAGATCCATTACTAGCATCGACTGGCAATCTGCCTATCACACTTTCAGCTAGTCATATATAATATTCTACTTTCCATACTATACTATGAGGATCTTAGACAAATTCGCTCAATCTTCTATAGCTATTAGATTATGACTTATACTGACCGATAACTCTATTTGAACTTTACTTGAGCTCTCGGGTCTGCCCACTAAACTATGAAAGAGTGCCAAGCCAGATGATGACCTGACCACGATGGATTCTCTTCTTTGAGTGGAGTGCCCCGCTTTCTTTTTTCTTTTAATTCACTACACCGTTCCCAGCAATCCTTATCCCATTTGTTGTGGCATAGAGCCGAGTCAACCCTATTTATGAAAAAGTGCCCCAATCATAAAGAAATTCCATCGAAATAAGAGTAAGTCACCTGGAGTGGAGGTCCTTCTCCTATAATCCAGAAGCGGGAGGGATAACCACGGCCTTTTGCATAGCACATAAAGAAGTCGGTCATATATCGGTCATATAGATATAGATCCATAGTAGCTGAACTCATAGCAAAGAAGACCATAGAGGCGAAATCAATATATTGGAATTCATGGTAAAATCCGTTCAAGCTGCAATGATGTAAGTGTCAAATCTTAGATGGATGCTAGATGAAGCCGGACTCTGATCTTTAGTTAGAATTCTGTTGAAAAGTCTTATTACCTCTTTGCCCCACCAGTGTAGTAGGAATAAATAAAATCAAATCATAGAAAGTAAGATCACATAGAATCATAGAAAGGAAGATCACAGGACTGACTGACCTTTAGTAAACTAGTACTTCAAGCTCTAATGAACCTTCTTTTTACCTTCCGCCAGTGTTTCACTTTTGTAGGCTAATGTCTTGCCCAGTGTGGTTCAGAGCTAACTAAAGCACAGCGACGGTAAAGAGGGTTTGCTGCCGCACTAGCCTCACTATATTATTATATATGATTTACTTCCTTTCTAGCCGCTTGTGGAGCTTCTCAGGAACCTGTCGATAAAAGCTTTGCTGCTTATACTTTATTTACAGCCCAGGGAAAGGGAGTAACTACTTTCTTTTCCGTTCGAGGAAAGAGACGTGGAGTTTCCGGATGGCTTGGATTTGCACTTTCAAAGAATAGATAGGAAAATGGATTTCTGCTTTATACAAGAATAAAGTACTCTGACTTAGGGTTCGGCAATAAAGAAAGTAACCTAACAACTGCCTACTATGCCTCTATTCAATAAAGCAAAGGGAAAGCCAATAACTTCCACTCTACTTATTTGAGCTGCAGCGGGGTGACGACTTGAAATCACTACAAGGTGTTGGCTGGAAACAAATCTATCTCTCTTTCTCATTGACTTATGTAATAATGAGAACTCTTTACAAACCTATTACTCTCAGGGATGAACTTGAAACCTATTACTCTCAGGGCGCGTTAGCTTACTTACTTGTTTGTTAGCAAGCTCCAGACTAGAGCGTTCGTTAGGTAATTAAACATATAAACTATTATACTACTAAGCTAAGCGTTGGACCCACTACTGCTCCTCTACAATATTAGCAAGCAGTCTCGTATCTCGTAAAAAGAGTTGTTCTTCCATTCTTTGAAAGAGCTAAGGCACAAACAAACTAGTGTTGAGTAATCAGTCCTTTCACTTAATTATATATCGACTTAATTATATATAATATACTCAAATAATACAAGTGTTAACAAGTAATATACAAGTATCGGCAAGTAATGCAGCTATGGGATCATATCTAACAAGCAATGCTGCTAGGAAATCATATCTATTTATAGGTATAGTAAGCAGTTAGGTTGCTCATATCCATATTGGTCACGCTAAACTAAATTAAACAAGCAAGTACTAATGAACAAGTAACGGGAATTCCAAGTTACTCCTAAACTTCTATCTACCACAAGAACTCTACCCACCAGCTTACTTACCGTCCTATCACTACATGCCAATGAAAAGGAAGGAAATCAACTTTCCCTTTTCTAGAGTTTCTTTGATTTCTCTTAGTTGGTTTCTGTCCAACCGGTTGGTTCACTCGACCTTGTGAGGAGGGGTCGAATCAGATCTTTGTTTAAGTTAGTAGTTATGAGACAACCAAAAGAGGTTAGATACGGCTCAAGAACCATAAATGTATAAGGCCCTTCACATTCGATGCGCTTCCTGTCCTGCTTGAAATATGACTTTATCCTTGCCCTCGACAAGCAAGTCCCTGGCTGGCAAATTTATCCTAAGAGCTCCCATCAGAAAAGTCTAAAATAAGCAGCAAGCATTGTATAGAATAAGGTCAAAATACACTGAACTGATTCACGCAGGTCCAAACACTGGGTTTTTATTTGATAGAACATGTGAGTGAGATTCAATTCTTAACAAGGGTTCTGCTCACATTAGCACTTTAGCTAGGACTTTGTGCATTAGTTTCTGTGTTTGGTTCAGCACATATTCTATTCTTTTTTTCATTAGGGGTAGTTTCAGGTGTGTGAGATCTTCAAATGTGCTTTTTCTTTTTGGAACGATCCAGCTCGAAATCGATTTATTTCCACAATCCCTTTTTCCAAGAATTGAGTAAGAGAAATTAGTGTGAAAAATCATATTTTTTTAAGAGCATGACTAATATAGAAGTAAAAACACTTCCTTAAAGAAGCCATATATAATCGGCACCACTATAATAACTGTAGCTTTTTTTCTACTCCGGGATTCCGTTCCTAATACGTTGCCTTGTTTACTTTTTTGATATCTTTTTATTGGATTATTGAAGCGCTAAGCATATTCCACTCGGGTGTCCTGTTACAGAGTTTTCTATACTAACCGTTGCTTTTTTCTATATTATATTCTTTGTCAAGGAAAGTTCAATTCAAATTCAAAAGGTGATTGAGCTGGTGGTAGCTTATTTCTTGGCGCAAGTGCTACTGGAAGTAGAAGTTTTCCAAATTGGAATCAATAATGGAATAAATAATTTGACTAAGTAGTTTTCATTGAAGAAGTCAACGCTTGGGTTAAAGTTAAGTTCAAGGTTTATATTCTTTATTCTGTTAGACCTACGAACATGAACATTAGTCTTATAATGCCATAGCTCAGACTCTATACCCCTATTCTTATTCCTCTGTTCGAATAAGATAAGCTCGAATAATATTAGCAAAGTTCGACTTGAAGCAAAGGTAGTAAGATGGATTTCCCATTTTAGCCAAGTAACTAGACAAGTCAGGGATAGAATCAAACTCTTTAATAAGAATAAGTGTATCTATGGCGCAGTAGCAGACTTCGATCGCGGGATAAAGGATAATATATGTTTAGTAGAACATAGAAACAAACTCATAAGTATAAGTACAGGTACGGTCCAGTGCATCCAACTACGAACTATAAGTTTTTACCAAAGAATAAAAGAATGGGACAGGTACTGGATAGAATACAACCGCGGGCAAACAAGGCTTTATAACACTACACGATAGACAACTACTATACTACTATTGTTAGATTGAGCCAATGCTAACTGGAATTGAACACCAAGCTAGGAAATCCACTAATAACTAGCGAATCAAACTAATACTTATGAGAACTCAAGCCGGAAACGCATTCTATAACCACTGAGTAGGATCTTAGTTTATCAAATATAACTCTTACTTATGAGAACGAAATCACTGCCTATGTTTATTGCCCAACCTTGCTTTACTGCCTGTAGGTCTGCTATTCCTGTCTTTTAGCTTTAATTAACAGTCTTTGATTTGGAATAGTAAGGGTTAAAGACAATAAGGGCAGGCCAGTAAGTGAACATACGATTTAGATGGATGTCAGATCGAGAGAAAAGGAGTGAGTGACTTAAAATGAGGAGCGGAAAGCGAAGCCTAACAAACAAGGCTTTCAGGCAGGAGTCTCAGTCCTCTATCAGTACAAGTTCCATTATAGTAATAGTAAGTTTCTTCCGATAGCAGTAGAAGCAATAGAAGTAGAAAGAAGCAATAGTTGTAGCTCACCATCTACTCACCATCGTCAGCAGCCTTTAGTTTATTGGTGCAGTCCTATATGCCCCTGCTCCATCCCTGTATGCCCTTGCCCCGGATACGGTGTGCACTCTTAAACAAGGTGTGTATTCTGCCACTAATACATTGAGTTCTTTAGTGGTTTTTCATCTTTCTACTAGTTCCCTAGAAGTACATATTGATTCTTCTACTTATAAGTTGGATTACGCACTGGTACTGGTGAGTTAGATTCCCTTTCTGCTGTGTCAACTCTCTATTCTTTTATTTATCATTAAAGTAAGGAGAGCAGACCTAGGTTCGTATCCCCAGGAATTCTAACAAGTTCAGGCAGAATGCGGCTAGAGGCTAAGTTCCGAGCCGGGGTCTTGGTAGTCTCGGGTCTACTCCTTCTTTTGTTGATTGTATTTCAATAATAGTATTTGACTTACTAGCTCGGTTCTTACTTATGTGGTCTCTTCCAATACTTAGGTATTGAATTCCGATACTTACTACGAAAGGTTTAAGGTCAATAGCTACAGTCCTGTTCTGTTGGCATTGGCCGGATCAGCAGTTAAAGCGCGTAAGGCTGTCAGAATAGGCTAGAAAATCATCTATTAGTTTCAAGTCGGGAAGCAAGGGCAGCAAAGCAGCTGGCAGCAACGAAATAATCAAAGTAAGTAGCGGCAGGCTCCGTTGGTGTAGTAGGTCCTCTAGAAGTATTATTTGGATTTGCTAGGGTAAGGGGCATATCCCTTCTTATTCTCAGTATATTTATTCTTGTTATCGGTAGTACCAGTGAAGTTAATAGCAAATATATCATATGCAAAATACATCTCAATATAATCAATATAGGTCAACAGAATCATTATCTAACAGCAAAAGAATCATCAATAAGAACAAAGAATACCGGGAGCAAGTCTAGGCCTAATGAGGTTGAACGAGGAATAAGGGCGAACTAGAGAATGGAGTTAGGGCAGTTCAGTTGTAACCAAGGTCTCTTGCATGCAGCTAGTAAGGGGACCTACTCTACTGGGCGACTACCCTACTGGTGAGTTCTTTAACCATGTTTTCGTTCTTTGACTGATTAGTTCGATTCTTGTATCTCCCGCTAAGGTAACAATTCTCTTTCTTTTGTTTCCGCCCTCGCGAGAGGTGCCCTGCCAGTTCTATTCTATTAATGTATAACATACGCTATATTTCTCGTATCCCATATCCACTTCTAAAGAAAGGAGTCTCAAAAGAAAACCTATGTTAACTAAGAAAATGTGGGAATTTTATTGGTATTGGTCTTAAGTAGGAGTAAGTGGATCAAAATACTGGATAAAGATCTGATACAGGATCAGGTAAGGGCACAAAGGTAGTAGAGATAGATGGAAGGGTTGTATTTACTTTATTCTATAACAGGTGACAATAAAAACTACATAAAATTCAGAACTGAAGGTAGGGATTAGAGAATAGGTAACCGACACACTTTGAGTTGAGAGCACATAAGTCAAGAATGGAACTTGTGCCGAGTCAACTAACACTTCTGTCTCTTGGATACTTTTATCGAACAGAAACACTTGCTGACTTACTTTCGACTTCAGACTTAAAGCCAACAAACACCTTTCATTGCACCCGAGCCAAGCAACGACTACAAACGGCCAAGCGTATACTATAGTTTAAAGGGTAACTGGGTTGGTGAAGAGCACAGGTGACTTACCCGCTTCCTTCTATTATACCTATAGCTAAATGTCCGGTAGCCAAGCCTTCATTGCCCTACACGATTATGACTTATGTGCCTAAGAGCCTGCGCCTACTAACAATAATACCTTAGCTCGGAACTAGTGCTTACGAACACTTTAACTAGTAAGGTAAGGATCCAACTACGAATAAGGCGCTGAAAGCCTACAACCCTGTCGGTTACTTTATCCTCTTCTAATGAATTAACTGGCCAAAAAGCAAGGCTTAAATGAACTACAGGAAAGGAAGAAACTAACCCTTGTTGCGAGATGTGAGATCGGTGGTTTAATTCCAAGTTTCTGGGTTCATTCCTTAGGGTGCTCCCTCTCTGGTGTTTGCGCCGCTTTGTTCTAATTCTTCAATTACAGAGTTGTACTCGCATTGTTGGTGGTAGTCTTGTTGGTCCTGGGATTCTGATACTGACTACTGATGCTAATACTAACTACTGATATACTTATACTAATACTTATACTAATACTTGTTATACTAACTACTTATACTTATACTCATACTTATTATACTAACTACTACCTTCTGAGTTTCAAACTTCTACTCATAATTCCTACTTGTTGTCTCCTTCTGTCTTGTTGTTTCCTTCTGTATTCTTTGTTTCTGTATTCCTTGTTTACATTTGCATTCTTCTATACTTACATGAGTTGAGCTCCTACTTCTTAGTGCGAATCCTACTTCTTTGTTTCATTCAAATGTATTGAGTTGTGGAGCCTTGCCTTCCTTATGCCTATTCTTGTTAAGTGGGGTGACTCTTCATCCTTTCCTTATCCCCAGGCCACTTAGCCTTAAAAAGTTTCCATTCTAATTACTATCCTGAGTATCCTCTGATTCAGCTTAAGTCTTACAAGTATCAGCTCAATTACATCGACCCTTGTTGAGTTCTTATAGTATAGTAGTTTATTTAAAGCCTTATCGCTAGTAGGCTTTCTGCACCTCTGTTTTGAGTTATACTCTTATTGGTATCGAGTTTATTCCCATTTTCTATTTCCATTATTTCTATAAGTAAGCTCGATTCTTAGTTGTGAGTTACATTACTGCTAGTCTTCTAGTTAATTCAGATTTCTTATTTATATTAGAAGTTTTAAACAAGCAAGCGAGGATACCAGGAACAAGTTCAAGTTATTGGACGATAAGTCAGAGTCAAAGGTAAACTCCAGAATAAAAGTAAGCAAAGACGCAGCTCATTGGTGTGTTTCAAGTATCCGAGTGGAGATAGTCAGTCTGTTAGTAAGTATAGTAAGGTTCTAGATCAGCGCCTAAAGAATAATATAGAGTTAAGTCAGACTTGGTCGTGTTGGATGAATGGGTCTTTTGCGCCGCTGTGTCATATAGTTTAGTAATGTTGCTAGGGTGAAATCAGACTCCGAGCAAGTGAAGGCTGCTTTAGGTGTAGTAAAGCAAGGCTGGGTTCTGAGTTTAGTTCTCCAAAGTAGTAGTCGGTTTCTTGGTTTCGAGGTGAAAGAGTTCGGCAGTAGTCATAATTAAAGGAGGGAGTAGCAGCCCTGTCAGTAGTGGTTCAATGCCCCTATGAGCAGTGATTCGATCCTTGTTATCGTTAGTGAAGGTCTTGTTGTGGCACTGCAGCATCCCTGGGTTAACAATCTGCTAGTTATCCATCTGCGAGTTAGTGGCTTCATTCCTTGACTTATTTGTTGAGTTCTGATGCTTACTACTCTCAGCCCTAGAGCTCGTATCAAAGACAGTATCGCTTACCTACTAGCTTTGTGGAATCCCTTGTACTTGTGTGATTAATATCTTTGTGTTCGTTAAGTCACATCCCCGACTTCAAGCTTAACCTACTTGGAATGAAATCTGTCCCGTCCGATCCTAACTTTAATACTGAAATTCATTAACCTAACTCCTATTATTACTAACATGTCCATCATCCTTTTTAACTACCTTTAACTCTTCCCTTCCCGGCTATTGGTCTACCTCTCTTTGGTGATTCGATAACTAGCTCCTCGCTTTTACTCCTCCGCAGCTTACTTGCATCGTGTATTGATTATTGATGCTTTTATTCTTAAACTCATAGGTACGATCCTGGCGCATAGGGAGATAGAGCCCAACTACGGATATAACAAGAGTGGAGCTGGCACCAATCATACTTTAACCTTATATAAGTAATTAAACAAGAAGCTGGGATCAGATCAAACTACTATTATTAAATACAAATGAACAAACTACTATTATGAAATATAAATAAACATAGGCTTGGTGCTACCGGTGAGTCAGATTGATACGCTGGCGAACAGTATGATGCCAGGGTGGGAAAGCAAGGACGCAAAGAACTGGTATAACAAATAGAGGTATAGTGTGGTAAGGTCAGTTAGGGAGTGTGTAGGCGCCTGGCCCGGGGTACTTCCTTCTTCTGGGTGAATAATCTGTCTATGAGCTACTGATACGGCTAATCAATGAGACAACAAGGCTTCAAACCACTACCACGAGAATAGACTGTTGGGTTATTATATCATAATAAAAAGAAAGAAACCTACCACTTAGAGGACTTACTTAACAAACCAGCCTTACTCTTCGGGTAGTCAATCTTACTTCACAAAACAAGTCCTACTCAACAGTAGCCAAGCCCCACGTTACTTGTATTCATATAATTCTTTCGCTACTGACATCCCTCCCTATCCAGTATACGACACTAAAAAACCTTGCTGCCTGTTTCCAACTATGATCCCCAGCTCTAAGTCTCGTATGGATCAGTAGACTAAGCAGGGTGGGAGTTACTACAGCCTAAAAGCAAGACTCCCAGAAATGACTCTTAATCTTAATGTGCTACAGACTACCCTATCCTTATATTTCTTAGTTTGATCAGTTGGAGCAGTGCTCAATTCTTTTATTCCTAGACAAATTCTTCTTAGTAGGTGCGCTAGGTGGTATCCCCACTTCTACTTATGACTTCACACCGATACCATAGCCCTTATCGTTAAATGCAAAAGATCAAGAGTGTAATAAACTCCTTTGATTATAAGTTATGAGTTCAAGCTTTTAGTCAGCAGTTCATTCCAAGTTATGAGTTGGGGCCTTTAGAGCAGTTTAGGCGTAGGGAGCACTAGTTTACTTCTGAGTTTCCAGCTGGAGCCTTACTTCTCTGAGTTCAATCCTGTGTTTCGAGTTAGGTTTCCTTGGTTCAGTCCTGAGGCCTTACTCCTCGCATTCTTGCTTTACTGTACTCAACTCTACTTATTCAAATTCCTTATTTCCACCTTGATTCTTGTACCTTCCGTCGGGGAGAGCTTAGTCTTCTACTTGCTTCTTTCATTATTGAGTTGTAGGCCGAAACTCCTTGATCTAACTCCTGTAGTAAAAGGCAGGATAGTGAGAATAAAAAAAGGCAAGTTTGTCAACAGGAGAGCGGGAATGTCACTAACCACCATAGGAGTAAGAAAAGAAGTCTGATTTGGGGATTAAGTCAGATTGAGTTCCCAGGTTATCAGACCGAGATACATAAGGTAAGGCTAAAAAAAAAAAAAGTAAGGACAATAAATCCTATAGTCGCGGTGTTTATTCCTGAGTTCAATTGCTCTAGGTAGCATTCATATTCTTTATTATGGGAGGTGGTTTCTTGGAAGCACTAGTATAATCATTTATGTCACTAATAAATGTATACGAAAGAGCCCTTTAGCTACACTCTTTTTTGTTCCATTCTATCTATTGATCCTATTTTTCTTATATTGCGGGCAGGTAGACTTACTTCTGTCTTTTTTCATTCGAACTTTCCAGTTAACTTCTTATATTAGTAGCTGTTGTCTGACTGTCCCTAGTTGGATTCTTCCTTAGCGGAAAGGTTATTTATAGGTAGGGTTGCCTACACCGGTTATTCTTGTCGGTACTGCTTTCAGGCTGTCACTCCCTTGGGTTATCCTTGAGAGTTGTTTTGACTTAGCCCTGTCGAAAGAAAGTTTCAGCGCTATGGAAAGTTTTCAGTCTCAGTAGCACTGGGTTAAATCTCTAACTACCCAACAGAGGCCTGAGCTGCAATAGTTGCATTCTTGTTGGCTCGGTTCATCCTTCTACTTACTGGTTTCATTCTCACTGCCTGGCGGTTTAAGGCTTGTTGTTACTGCTTTAAGTCTTTAACTGCTGGGGCACAGGTCTGAGTCTCCTTAGCTTTGCTCGTTTAACGGGTATGGAAGA
This sequence comes from Musa schizocarpa, assembly GCA_900464855.2. Lineage (NCBI taxonomy): Eukaryota > Viridiplantae > Streptophyta > Magnoliopsida > Zingiberales > Musaceae > Musa > Musa schizocarpa. The sequence continues at coordinate 1,025,459 of LR890027.1, forward strand.
ATTTGAGTTACTGGTTTCAGCCTTTGATTTACGGGTTTAATTCTAATATCTCCGTTCCTTGTCTGATAGCAAATAGAGAATGGAATGGCGGCTCCTCTAACTCTGCACTCTGGCCTCATCTCATAGAACTTCATTCTTATACTAAACCTATTACTCTTTGAACTTCAGCTAACTCAGGCAGCAACTATAGTATAAGACCTTTCCCTTACCCTTTCCCTTATTCTTAAAAGATGTTAGGAGGAAATGAACTCTAACACAACTTCTTTTAGGCTAAAATGCACTAGAACACTACTTCTTTTGTGTTGATGGGAAATGGTGACATTAAAAACACCGAACACAGAGCGGCAGGAGCACCCGGCTAATGATCTTAGAACTGGAAGAAGCTTTTAACCGATCTTATAACTGATATGATATTCTTTCTTTCTTTAGAATATGATTAAACTACGGGCCAAGCTACTGGGCAAACAGCTCATATTCCCGCTTCGTCACTAACAAATACAGATTCCAGGGGATTCCACTTCTTTAAATACAGATGCTACTAGGGGTGTCGACCTCAACAGCCAATACTTATTCCATGATTCTAGTAGCCTGTGGATTCGAATTAGATACAAGGGACAGGTCACCAAAGACAGATGAAACTATAGCACCGACACCGAACCGCTACTCAGCAGAGAAACAAAACAGGCAATTACAACTATAGGGCCAAGGGCAGGGGAAGCACAAATTCCTTCCTTTAAAGCAAGGGTCCGGCAAGAAAGAAAGTATTTATTTGACTCCTAGCTTCCAAGACTATTGACATTGAGAGAATCGATGCTTGTTCGGGTCGGGTAGATCGAAATCCTTGTTCTTGTTGGACCTGGCACTGCTGATTCTATTACTGCTGACTTCTATTCATTGCTTGGCTCACTTACTTAACCAATACGGCTTACTGCCTCAAAGCCTTTACTTTACCAACATAGGAGTGGAATTCAATTGACTAGTGGCCCTGCCCTCTCTTGCTCTATCAACTAACTACTCCTGAAATTAAGTATGTAGTTGGATACCTTCCTGCTCCTGTTACTACAAGCTCACCTCTGAGTTCAATAATATACATAGCTGCGCGGGGAATCTGTGGTATTGGGGCCTAGTTACTTCCTTAACTCCTACTTGCCTACCTCCTGAACTGCTTCCCGAGCCTACCTCCTGAACTGCTTCCCGAGCCTAATGGAGCTACTTAAGCCTTTATTAGGATCAAGGAAAGACCTAGACCGAGTGCTCTTCTGTTGTTGTTCGCCGTCCATACCAATGGTTGAAACCTTTGTACACAGCTCTTCCCCTGGGTGTCTACCCCAACCCTTTCCTCACATCGGATCTTCCCGGCAGCTGGAGTTGATCTTAACTTAAATTGGAGTTAGTAGCTTCCCTTAGGGACTCCTGGACCTTATCTAGACACCCTTTCCGCTGACCTTTTCTCTTTTTTAGAGGCTTGCCTGGTCGGTGGTGAAGGACGATAAATATACCTGGACTTAGATGTGAATTAGATATCAACCTTCTCATCACTAAATCTCTAAAGTACTTACAATAGAGAGGTAATCTTAGTATTCTCTGTATATTTGAATAGTGACTTTGAAAGCCCTCTAAGTGTCCCGTGCGACTAAGAATAGGGTGATAGCCCGACTGCTGGATTCCGCTTTACTACAAGTGAGCAACTAAACAAAAGCCGAAAGGTGAATTCCTTGTATGGAAGTTTATAGGCATTTTCTATCTTCCTGAGCATACGCTCATTCTTTCGATTAGAATAGCTCATTCTTTCAAAGGCCCATTTGAGAGCAGCAAACGCTTGTTCTTTTCTTTCTCCGTAGAAGGAATCAATCTCGTCCGCATAACTATCTCTTGCTCTTTACTAGGAGCTGCTTGCCCAGTAATAAAGCTAGGATCAGTCTCTGTCTACTCTAAGGAAGCCCCGTCTCAGGCGAAGGTTGCTCCGTATTCTTTTCTTTCATATAGCCTCTCTCCGTGTCGTAATTCATTCCGTTAACTAATCTCGCTGGGCCATTTTGGTTTCTGGTCATCAGCGGCTCCCCTTTACCTATCTCATGGTCTGGAGTGGGCCATGCGTACTGGTCCGTGGGGTAGAGGAAACTGGTCTAGGTCACAGCACAGGCCGAGGGGGTTCTTATTAAGTCTACCGCCAGAAACTCTAATACTTAGGGCGACAAAAGTGCAAGTGTGTGCAGCTCATTGAATTGGGTCTTTTTTCCATAGTATAGCCATGTAACATTGGCGTCTTTTCTATCGTTATATAGCTCACATCGTCTATTCATCCGTTAGTTCTTTCTTGCTTTTATTCTATCTATCTTTCTTTCTTCTTGAATTCTATCTTTCTTGCTTTCTACTTCAAAGCTTAAGCTTGTAATGTCTCATGCTATTCATAGCTTGTGCTTTGGTTCATCTCACTGCTGACTTACTTTACCGGGTTCGCTCTTGCTTTATGGATAGGAGCCCCTCTCTGGTATAAATGATTTCTCTCTAGCTCTCAATCAGTCTGTCCAGTCAAAGTCCTTGCTCTTCTCATATCAGTTCTTATCTTTGAAAGAATATACTCCTCGGGACTGTTTACTTTTCTTCCCTTTCTTTGTTTTATGCGGAAGAGGGGGCATTGCTTTCATGCCCATTCCCTAGCCAACTCGGAATAGAAAGAGCCCTAACTGGAACAACAATATTAGCTTTTATCGACCCGAGGTCTGATCTCTTTTCAAAGAAATGCCTTGACTTTCCGGAAAGCTGAAGTCTAAACTGGTAATCCAATTGAATTGATAGCGAGCCAGGAAAGTAAGAAAGTACGTTGGTAGGAATTTAGAAGAAACATAGGAGTAAGCTAACTTCAGTAGATAGAGAGTTGCTCGTCGTCACGAAATATCTCATAATAGGCAATGTTGCTTAAAAAGAAAGAGCTGGGCTTAGCTTAGGTAATGGGTTATATACCTTACGGAACAATTTCTATATCTCTGGATCCGGCCGGTAAGCCTAATATATCAGTATCGTCAACCATTCCCGATTCAATCCTAAACTGTCCTCTTGTCAGAGTAATTCCATCTTAACGCTTTCTTCCCCGCAATCAATATCAAATGAGGAAGGGCGAAGCGAAGCAACGAAGAGTAAAAGAGAGATCTGAGTTTGCTGTTCCAGCGGAGTTATCTGTTCCCGATTCGACTAGGCACAATGAAAGAGTCAAGTCAAAAGTAAGGAGATGGTTAGAATAGAAGCAAGTAAGGGCAGTCTTGTCAGCAGTAGTTGTTATAGGCCCGACTACTGTAAGCTAATCCCATAGTGAGTAACTAGGCGGTGGAAGCAAATCAGATAGTTTTAGTTAGGCGGGGAAGTGGAAGAAAGGCATTAAAGATAGGATTCTAAAAGATAGGAACGAGCCTATCTACTGGTTTCCTTGCACATTAAAAGGATGATTGTACATCTTCGAGACACAAGATATTGAAAGATTCTCCATTGTTCTTGATTTATGGAAATAACATATCATAGATAGATCTTGTTGAATATCATAGATGGATCTTGTTTATTGCTTGGTGGCTGATCATATCATAGATGGATCTTGTTTATTGCTTGGTGGCTGATCAATGAATGCGTCTGTCTTTCTCTCATGAGGGACTTGAGCCCAATAGTGCTGTTTCGACGGCTAAGTATCTATTTGTGGGAAGACCTTATGTCTCAGGCGCTACGGTGCGAGACGTGTTATCCGGCAATGCGCGGTCAGATCATTTCTGGGAAGCAAGCAAGGATCGAGATATTCAGCTTTGATTAGCGAGGCATCAGTCGGTTTCATGGTTTCTATCACTTCCTTCAGTTAAAGAAGAGCTATCATCTTTGATTATTGGAATCCTCCTTGGCCAGGCCAGCAACTTGAAATGCCTGCAACACACTGATTCGAGTCCTCGAGTTAGCTCATCTGCTAGTGAGCCTTCTTCTTCTGCAATAGATCAGGAACCCCGCCTTTCTTCAGCCCATGAACTAAGCCGGCCATTAACATCGTCCTAATTTCGTTTTCTCGGTATTTGAGCTTGTTTTTCATCGTGACTGGAACGACGATACAACCGTAACCCTTCTCTGCTACCAAATCATAGATCTTCCAGAGAAGACCAAACCGAATGAGCTCGCTCGGTTCTCGTCTGATACTAAATTCCTTTCTGCGCTGCTAGATCTCTGATTCAACGGAATATACATTTTACTTTTATATGCTCCACCAACTGTAGTATATCTTACAGCTCAAAGAAAAAGTGTTATTAGGGGGGCTTAGGTCGATCTCCAAAATAACCTAACTCAACTCGTGGCTGGCTATAGTATCTCTTAACAAAGAGTCGAACGAACTTCCTTACCATACTCCTATTGAGGTGCACATAAGGACTAAGATTGGTTATAGGCTTAAAGCATAACAAGTAATAAAGAAAGATATACTAACACCCACCCCAAGGTACGACTCATGAGAACAATGGTAACAACTAAATACAAATAATTCCATTTAGCTGTGGGGCGTAGTCAAACTCGATTCCTCACCCGAGATATAGAAAAATCCTTATTTTGATGAATCCATAATTTCTACCGAGCCTATATCCTCAGCGTTCTAACTAATGTTGAGTAAAGGCCATATAATCTTTCGAACTCCTCTGCTAAGCACTAGATCATTGCTTTTGAAACCAACTAACTCTCCATTCTATTCCAGAAGGTACCTAACCGCTATTAACTTGTAGTACGCTTGTTTATTTCCAAATCTATATAATAAGGCAATTTCTTAGTTAATCTATATAATAAGGCAATTTCTTAGTTATGGTTACTGGGACATTACTACAGGAAAGGCTTATAGTTACTCCTTTTTCTATAAGTATATTATAGATCTCCAAATTCTTACATGTTAGTGGAGAAGAATAACCCAAGATACAGTATTTTAAGGAAAGGCTCACACAAAAGCTCTATTTTAGTAAATTCCAAATGATTTCTCATATCCCTTTTACGTTACCACATCCCCTCAGAGACAAACCCAGTATAAAATAGATAGAGGAAAAGGTTGTTTTATAGGAGCTAGAACAGGCCCCCCAACAAGGTAGGAGGAAGCAACGCCTAATTCCTATTCCTTAATTCTTTTTCATCTATTTTCCATTATGTACAGTGGTCGGAGTGTTGTTGAGTCAAACTAGAATCAGCTGAAGGCGTTCTTTCATTGCAGGATCTATCTCCTTCTCTATTTGCCGAGAGGTCGGAGGGTACGCCTGACTAAAAGCGATGCAACTGTCTAATAAATAGAACAGACCAAGCAGGACATGAAAGACAACACCGTTTTTTGCCTTAGGACATATTGTACCAGTGTTCATTAGTTTATTAGCTGGTCGCTACTAACTAAATCTTCAAAAACCTCACTACAGCTTTCACAGCAAGAAGCTTGTGTTATTAACAAAACATATAGATTGGCCGGGAGGATGCCATTGATTATCCTCCTTCCTAACCGAATGATCAAATGATGCACATATCCTTAACGGGTACTACTAGACAACTCGGAGTTTTGAAGATATCCATTCGATTCTATCTGGAACATAAAGCATCTGTAGGAACTGCCTACTTTAAAGCGGATCCGCCTTACAAAAAGTGTAATTAATCTCCGGCCTAAGCCTAACAACATAGGATATTACCCAAAAGCCAGCGTTGCGCTTCATCTCTGATTGAATCAGCCGAAAGGGCCAGTCCTCTCTAGTTAGGAAAGATCTTACATACGGAAGATGGACATGGTAATCAAGCCGTTGTGTTTGTAAACAGTTTCTGGTGGGTAGCCCTTATGTACAAAGGTTTCATAGGCTTGGTTCAGATTTGATTATCTCACGCCTATCCACCTTATTTCTACCGCATAGCCTTCCAACCTGAAATCATCTTATCGATTCAAAAGAAGGCTTACTCCATTTTCTAGTTCTTCCTATTCTTTCTCCAATGAGCTGTTCAAACCAATCGTGGGGAAAGACACATAGATTACAGTAAACCCCGTCTTCGAAATGCCATTGAGGAATAGGACCTAAAGAAATACAGAGATCTCAGTATTGATTTGGGCAAGGCTTCATGTAATTACGAAGTTGATGTAAGAGATAATTCAAACCCCCTATACTTGTTGGTCAACAACCAACCAAAACTCTCTTCTTTCTTTACTATACTACAAGGCTTTCTTTGTATAAGCTGTCAGGAGGGAATATTATCATTTCAATCATGCCTCAACTGTAGAAATTAACTTATTTTATTCAATTGGTTATATATACTGAATAGGCAAGCTGACAAGACACTCAATATCTACAGGAGGAGCAGCAATGAAGGCGATAAGAAATACAGAAGTGAAGGTCAATAAGGTAGCGATCATAAAAACACCTTGTCCTGTGCCCTTAATTAATGGGCTAAAGGAGTTAAGAAACATAAAATGCAGTGCTAGTGTTGTCTTGTGGAAATTAGCCAGGAAAGTCTAAGTGCCCAAAGTAGTGGTTATAAGGGAGGAATTAATATTCTAGGTCAGTAGGGAGCTATGATTTGATTAAAGCAACAGATGAAGCAGTGCGCAAGGAAGCAGGAAGGAAATCATATCGAATTGCTTCGTCAAGGGCAAAAGAACCATAAATTCTAAAGTAGCCAAGCAACTACTCTGGTTTTCGCGGGTCTTCAAGGGGAGTTTCGAGCAAGAAGATCTTATTGCGGTCAAATAATTTCTTTAGTCTTTAGATTCGGCTGACTTTCTTACTTTTAATCTACTGCCGGATTGTAATCTACTACACACTTTTAATCTACAGAACAAGCAGTTTCAAGGTCAGGGTCAGTGAGCTGCCTTGCGCTAACGGAGTTTACAATGGAAATGGAATTCATAGCATCAGTAATAGATAAATGAGGAATTCCAACCTTTATATGGCACACATCGATAAGAAATGAATTTAACCTATTTTACTGTTTGACAACAACATATTGAAAGGGCAAGTTCCATTACGGTTTGATTTTCGTATCAGCTAAAGAGTCAGTCGATTCTTTTTTCAGGATATGCGCTCAATGACAATATTGATAGGATTACTCCCGGGGTGCTAAGGCGAGTTAACCGCGTTAGTAAGGAGGCGAAAGACTCGAAGCTGAGTTAGAGCAAGGGCGGGTGCTGCTAGATGATCCTCTTTATTTGTTGGACAAGGCGCTGAACTCTAAAGATGCAATTCCATGTTATATGCTCTGTATTCATACCCTTATGGAATGGAATACTGAAGAGAATACAAGATAAGAGTGATGCAGTATACGACAAGAGAAGAGTGATGCTTTAGTTGTATAAGGGAGTAGGTAAAGAAACTATATGCTGTTATCTAGATCTGAGGCAGTGGAAAGTGGATCAAGAGAAGCAAGCGGTCCTGGAGTTTAAATGGTTGATTCCACATTTGTTGAGTTGACCGCTTACCTGATTGATTTTCGAGCCTGGCTTTCCCGTTAGAGTGCTTTTCTTTCCCTTGTAGTGGTCTAAGTCCGCAGTAGCTCGCAGGTGAGAGTGCTACATTGCCCATGTTCTCAACGGAATTCCATGAGTGTACAACGCGCTTCATTAGAGTGTAATTCCAGTTCGGAAGCAAACCAGCAACGGCAACTAAGTGTGTTACTAACCTAACGCGAGTTCTACTTGTTCCATTTCTTATTCGTTTCGCTTGTTTGTTTTTCTGGCTTGTTTGTTTGTTCCGTTGAAAAAGATTACACCAACCTAGGAGCTTGTCACGTTGCAAAAAAAGGGAAGCTTACCATGTACTGCTTGTATCGTACCATGTACTACCATTCTATATAAGCGAGGGAAGCCAGGGTGGAACCGCTCCTGGTGCAGGAGAGGAGATAGGATTCTTTGTCCGCTTTCTGTGCAGGATAGAGATAGGATTCGCGGATAACTCAGGGCTTTGATTAGCTTTCTCTTTCTTAGCGCCCCGTGGATAACTCTGGGCTTTGATTGGCTTTTTTTTGATTATAGTTAGTCTACTTATAGTTAGTCTATTTATTCTCTTATAGTTAAAGTATATTTATTCTCTGACCTACTTAACTCAGCGGTTAGAGTATCGCTTTCATACGGCGAGAGTCATTGGTTCAAATCCAATAGTAGGTAAAACTGCCGAAACCCCCGCGCCAGCATGACAGCGCATCAAGGAGTAAACTGAATGACCGGTCCACTTGTGGCCTTCTTAGACCGCCTTGACACCTTAATATCAAGGAACCCGACCTCTTATTCTCTTCATGTATGTGGGCTGCCCGTCCTGAACTCGATCTTTTCTGAAGCTTGCTTGTTCCTCTTCGGCTATTCGGGAAGGGGAGTTTCACTACTGTCTTGACTGCACTAACTGAATTATCTTTGGAATGTTTTACTTGCGCTTACGGAGTTATCTTTACTTGCGCTTACGGGAGTTGTTACGGTTGCTTGTGAACTTGCTTTCCGTTTTTCCTTCAAAAGAGCCTGCCTTATCTTAAGGGTCATAACCTTTGAGTTTACTCTTTAACCAGTTGTCCTCCTTGGGCTCTTTTCTTTACAGTGGTGATAGAATCCTCGAAAACATAGTTTTTCAAAGGAATTGATAGCCTTAAGCCTTCTCTTTTTCTTTCCTAGCTCTTGATTTGACTCTTCTTTCTCAAAGAGGTAGGACTCCCCTTCCATAATATCTGTAATCCTATTCTCCTCCATACTATCTGTAATCCTATTCTATTCCATAATATCTGTAATCCTATTCTTTTCCTACTGTAAGTTAGCTATTCCCTTCCCTGCTCATAAGATTGGAAAGAGTGGTACGAGTGTCTGAGAGCAAGGAATAGTATTAAAAAAGGAAAAAGTCAAACAAAGATGAAATAATAAGCTCTAAAAGAATTGGGGACTTACTGCTTTCATGCCTTGACCGAGTCTCAAGAGTTGGTACTGTACAAATACTTATCTATAGTATCTCATAAAACTAGCTCAAGAGTCGGTACTATACAAATACGGATCTGGAGTCTCTAATTACACTTTCTAATAAATCTCTAATGAAACTAGTAGAATCAAAAGGGTGCCCATATTATAATCAGATGAATAGGATGAGTGTTCCTTTAATGAAATGATACAGATGTGGGTGTAACCTTTAATGAAATGATACAGATGTGGGTTAGCAAAGAGTATAAGAATGTGTGTTGAATAAGAGAGTAGAGGAATGGGTTGTAAATAAGGGTGTTGAATAAGAGAGTAAAGTAATTGGTGTTGAATAAGAGAGTATCTATCAGTAATTTTATATCGAGTTTTGTAACATTGGGCATCTCCTACTGGACAATTCACTTTATTATTAGATACTTCCCAGTACTTAAACAATAGGGTACCATTACCATTACATAGATAGAAATGCTTTAGCCCACTTTACTGCCCCAGCTTCTAATTCTTCCCCATTGCTGCTCTTGACCACTTTCCTTTCTATTCCCTTCTATTCCTTTGATATGATTGACTTAGCGCTTCAATAATGAATAGGATCTGTCTAGAAGATATCATAGGGACATTCATCTACTAAATAAGAGAGTTAAGGGACTGTTATATACTCGCATTATGGACAGGCACCGAAATAGACTAGTCAAGATAAAATAGGCGCAGACTTTATATAATCAATTAGGAGAAGAACACCGATCCCGCCCGAAGTGAGTGAATTGCATGTATAGATCCATAGATAGGAAAGGGCTTATAGTTTAATTGGTTGAAACGTACCGCTCATAACGGTGATATTGTAGGTTCGAGCCCTACTAAGCCTACCGCCGCCCCCTAGTACATACTGCAGTCGAAGTCCCCGTAACCCTGCGATTTAACCGGGCCAAACCACGACTGAAACATAATAGAAAGCAAAATAAGCGGCCACCGATCGGTCGCTGAGCACTCACAGTTCGGCTAAGTTAATACTTGCTCCCGAAGAGTCAAGCTCCTTCTCTCGGTATGCTTCACCATAATATATACAAGTGCAATTAGTTAGCTTTGCTGGTATATTTCTAATGAATTCTTTCGGGAATGTATTGGCGAGTTTACTTTGCACGACAAAGCGCTCTCCGATGCTAAGAGGATCCGGCTCTTTTCCTACTCCCGGAAGATATCATCTGAAAGAGTTAACTGAACTTACCGCTTGGGCGAGGCCCCTTTCTCCCATCCCTAAAGCATAAAGTGGGGGATCCCTTTCTCACTGACCGAATATAGATAAAGGAGTCTTTAGCCTGGAATCGAGATCCAGACAAGCTACTACTACAAAGGCAAAGTACAAAGGCAAAGAAAGTAATGAACTACCTGAGATGAACTACAGCCCACTTTCAACCGTACGAAACGACAACACTAGCAACGAACCCTGGTTTACAGCCCAGCCCCTCTAACGCTATTTGTATAAGTGACTTGTTGGATCAGGTAAGGAAGCCGAATCGACTCGTCCAGTTCCAGTGATAAAGTAGGGTAAGTAAACTAGTTCAATTAGTGAAATACCTTTAAGTCAACGAGGAAAGAATTAACTACATCAGGCGGTAAGTCTATACGTAGCTTGTCTGCGAGAGGGCCCACTCTCTTTTCTTTATATGGGAAAACACGAGTAACACAAGAGCAGGCAATTTAGTGTCCAACAAAGAAAGATTCAAGTCAAACAAACTTACTATAAGGGCCAAACTCCACTCCATTAAGTCAGATCTTTCAAACGCTTCAATTCCATTAAATTCTTCTCTTTTCAGATGCAGTTAGGTCGGCAAAAGGGGAGGAAAGTATACTATACTCATGAATTAGCAGTGCGAGGAAACCTTATTAATAGGGCAGCATCAGAAGGCATTTCTTCTTCCCCGGCCTCATGAAGGGAACTTTCTCAACCATTAGCTGCTGACCCAACTTATAGGCTGAAACACCTTAAAACTGGTGACGAACACGGGACAGATTCTACTGCTTTGAGGCGAGGGCGGAAGCATAAGATCTGATTGCTTGTTATGATCCTATCTTTCTTAGGAATGCCCTTACACCGTAACCTAGAAACTCCACTTTAAGATCTTTATTCTGCTAACGAAACAAGTGTTAGTGAGTCTGGAAGCAGTAAGCTATTTGTTTTACTCTATCAAAAGGGCAGAAAAGATCTGATTGAACTACTTGACTGCGGTAACAACTTTCTGAGTTTACAGAGAAAGACTAGGGATTAAACTAGTAGTTGCTAAGTAGTTGAACTAGTAGTTGCTAAGTAGTAGCTTGGCCTCTTGCCTGGTTAAGAAGACTTGAATAATGACTTGCTGCTGACCCCTGAACTACTGATTAATTCTCATCGCAAGTATCCTGTTAACTTGTATATAAGGGGGTGTTCGGTGCCTATTTGTTCAACAAGTGAAGAGTCAGGAGCATTAAAGTAAGCCGTTGGGTTCCGCTCTTCCATATGAAGCTAGGTGGATTCTATTCTATTCTTTCTAGTTTAGGGATGCCGACATCAATCAAATAGGAAAGACAGAAAAAGGGTAACTAAAGTCAACAAGGAAAGAAAGGGGTAACTAAAGTCAACAAGCAATTGAACAAGTAAGAGGCAAGGCAGTGAGATTAGAAAGAAAAAGGGTTGGTTGTCACTTAATTCTATCATATGCTAGCAAGATGGATAAAATGAAAGAAATCCGTTTTGAAGCATAAGTTGCAGAGTAACTGAAGTCAATAAGAAAATCAAAGCGTTGTGTTTCTTTACTAACTCGTTTCTATACTAGAGGAGTAGCTCGCTAACGGACAAAGGGAATAAACCAGGGCCAAGCGTATACTAGTTGCCGAAAACAAGACTCGCTTGGGGCTATGTTACTATATACTTATTTTGTTGAGCTCCCGAAAATGAGTTGAATACTAATACTATATAAAGAGAAGAAAAGAACCAAGCCTACTACTTAGGAGCCGATCCTTCTCCTGTTCCTGTTCTTGTGAGCAACTGTAGGAGTGTTGTGAGGCCCGTTCGAGTTTCATCTTATTAAGAAGCCGAAGCTATAGAGATGGAATCAAAGGCAGAGTGAATGGAACTAAACCTCAGTAGTAAAAAAAAGAATGGCGCAGTTGCTGGTATTAATACAAGAATATTGCTACTTGGATTTATCGGGGAGAATGTCACTTCTGAGTATGGGAATGACTAGCTAGTAGGCAGGCCTGGCTGTCCACGGCTAAGACACCAAATGGGTATGGATAACAAGAATCGGACAGCTGGGGGTATCTCCAAGTCTCTCGTATATGCTACACCAGATCGTAATTAGGGCATGGGTCCGAATGAGGCATGAAAGACCTAAAACATAGCATAAGAGCTCAATCTCTCATCTCCATATTAGAATTCTCTGACTATGTGGATAACAGGAACGCCACCCGTAGCCCATAAAGTCAGGGGCTTGGCAGCGAGGGTAAAAGAGTTCAAGAGGTAACTCAAACTATGAAACAAATAAGCAAAGCTTTGAGCAATTATTACACTGTTTTGTGATTCTATTTCATTACGCTATATCATACCTATACTCTTATGTCCTAATTCCATTCTGATTAGGAGCAGTCCGATTCCCTATATCGAGTTAAAGCAGCAGAAGCACTAGTTAAACTCTTTCTTGTACCCCAAAGGAGAAAGTCTCTCCGGGCACAGTTTTTTGTTTAAAAGTTAGCAAGTTAAAAGTAAGGAAAAGCATACTTTCAAAGGGGAGTCAAAGAACGAGAGAAGGTATTTTCAGCCTTAAGCTAACAGGCCCGATCTCGGGAAGGTATTTTCAGCCTTAAGCTAACAGGCCCTATCTCGGTTCGGTGGTAGCTTTCCGTTTTCCAGTCCGTAGTGGTAGACCGATACACTAGTGAATCAGGCTTTTATCTATCGTCAGAGTAGGCTTGTATCCATCGTCAGAGTAGTAAGGCTCGGTTTGCCTAGTTTTATTCTAATAAGTCATATGGGTTTCTTCTTCTAGTTGTTAAAGTTCTTGGTGGACGCAGGTAATGAACTCAAGACCTTAACATAAGTAAGGGAAGGATCCCTAAGATATAAATAGGTTAATTATAGACAGAAAGGCGGGGAAGGATCCCTAAGATATAAATAGGTTAATTACAGACAGAAAGGAAGGATAGAGAGAGCTTGCTGTTGGATTCAGTGTTTCTTGTTTGATTCCTACATTCCTATTAGAAGTTAGTTAATTCCAAGGTTCCATTTTGCGTCTTATACTGACTCCTTCGATTCTTTACTCTTTGTTTGCTTCTGAGAAGAAGTAGTTCGATTCTTTTATGCATGAGTTCTACTCTTGCTAGTATAGCGGCATCAGCCTTGTTCTTTTGAGTCACAGTTCCCTTCCTTGGTTTGCTCGCTTAGTTCTTTAGTGCATAGTTTCATTGCCGGTTTGTGTACTCAATTCCCAGATAGGAGTTGAGTTACTTGGGTCAAAGTAACGCATTGTTAGAGAGCTGTGTTTTTGTTATCCTCATTAGGGGTTCGACTCTCCTGTTAGCCCTTGTTTCAGTCTCATTGGGTCGGTAGTAATTCGAATAGTAAGTAGTTGGCTCTAGAAAGCACTCCACTCTAGAAAGCAGGGATATGGCTTAGGTTCACTGTAAAGCAAGACGGCCAAGACACTCGGCCAAGCAACTACTAGACAAGTTTAACTCCTTACTCCCTTTCCTTACAACACTGGCACTGATAGAGACTCTAAGCCAACTATAACTCCCGGCTCGGCTCCTATTAACTTCATTAAAGACAGGACTACCCTCGTGTTGGAGTGAAATTCTTTGTCTTATACTAGCTTGGCTCTTTCATCTCTACTTTACAGAGAGCAAGAGGTCAAAGGTAGAGGTGTATAGGGAAGTCTATTCATTATTATACTCAATGTTGATTCTCGAGTTGACTTAGCAGGTACAAGAACAAGACTGGAAGTTTCGTTTCTTCCTGACCTGCTTCGATTGGACAACTACTAATACTTCTTGAAACAAGCCCAGCTGCAGTAACTTCATTCAACAACTCCCTTCCCTTATGCTGAAGTAAAAGAATGAACTGGTCTAGATCCATCATGCCTAGCTCCAGCCGCTATTCCAGTTCTTGTTTCAGATCTTTCAATTGCATCTCTATCTTTAAGAGAAGCTATTCCGAGCCCCAACTAGTATACAAGGGCAATAAGGCCACCTTTATTGGCATCTAAGGTTTAGTACAAGATAAGAGAGGCGCAGTGAGCTTAGTTGCCGAGCAGGTAATTCATAAACAGAATCCGGTCCAGGTCAATCAGGAAAGTATCTCGGGCTTAAGATGTTTGGTTCAAATGCATTCGTTGGCAAGTTGCTGAGTTTCAATGAGAGTCACTATCCTCTTTTCTTCCCCGTTCAAGAAATTCTATTTTAGTGTATACCTGCCCGCTCTAATGAGGTTCCTTCCTATACATGGCAACAAAAAACTTAATTATTACTTGACCGCTTTTTCTACTGTTTCCTCACCTTATCCAGCTTCTGCGGAGTACTTTTATCGCACAGAACAAGCACCAGTACAGGATTCCGTTATTCCCAACACAGCTACATGGGCATGAGAACTGAGATTGGAGTGAACAACACTGGAAACTTGACTCCACGAAACGACAACAACGGTAAAGCCAATAAAAGAAGGGAAAACTACCCCATATCCTATCTTTTGTTACTGATTTCTTAGGTTACTTCTTTTTTGAGACCACTCCCCTATGGCTAACTTTCATTCTTACTTAAAGGAAAGAGAACGAAGTGTTGAAGAATCATCAAGTACAGGCTTTGATACAGAAGCAAGAGTAAGAACCTAACAGAAACTTTGAAGTGAGTGCCACCACTAGTGTAGGGCGGGGAAGCTCGACTTTAAAGCAGTACCAACAAGACTGAGACAAGTCACAACTAAACTCAGCGAGTAGAATGAACCAGACCCCAGCGCTACTCAGACTGAAACAACTAACAAAGAGACTTAAACCGGTGCACTAACAGGCCTGGAAGCAGTGCTAACAAGCCTTAAACCAGAATCACTAACAACCTGAAACACTAATTCAATTCCAAGGAACCAGGGACTCAACAAGAAATACATAATATCTGAATACAGAATAAAACTCTATAGACCAAGAATGCAACCAGTGCTACTCGGAATTTAACTCTCTCATTAAGTAATAAACCCCCAAAAAACCAGTCTTAACTCACGTATACCGCGATGTTACTACATCTTAGATAGATACTTAAGAATAAAACTACCACTATCAAGACTGCCCCCCCACGGAAACTCGTTTGAGCTCTAGAGGTGAGCTGGCGGGGAAGTTAGAATTTCTAACAGTTGTATAAGAATGCACCACTGTTTAGAGGGGCTAAGCGCCTAGGAAGTATAAGCCTGAAACCAAACCAGTAACAACTAAACTCAGACAACAACTATCAGACACCAACAAGTGCATCTAAGACTACAACGCCCCCCCCCCCACTATAAACCAGAACGTTGGGCACTAAAACCAGGCTATAGCTGCTAACAACCAGGCTTCACTCCTTAGGTAATGGAGCTTTCTGGAAGTTCAAGGATGAAACCGTTACCACTGAGAATGTGCCTCAGGGAGTTACAGAATTAACCCGTGTATGAGCTAGGCATAATTAAACTCGTGCTACTGATTCCCTGCTTCGAGTCAAAGAATGGAGCTAAGTTTTTTAGCTCGCTACCGCCATTACTTTTAGCTCGCTGACGCTATTAACTCCTGACACGGTAGTGATTTCAGTCTAAAGTTTCACAGTCGCCTAGTAAGTGGGCAAGTCTTAGAAGTAAAAGTTTCATTCGATAACTCCTCTCTTTACATTTCTGACTCCCTTGTTTCCACCCTTCTTAGTCCAAATCCCTATTATTAGTATTCAGAATCTATTCTTAGTATCTTACTTTGGAGTTTGATTATGTATTTCCCTTCTCGGGCTTATAGCTCGTACCCGAAGGCAGGTATCCCTACTTTAGAATGGAATTATGAGTCTACAACCTAGGGCTTCCAACTTCCACTTTCTTTGCTTCTTAGCGCGGGGGCACTGTATTGAGCTGTTCCCTAGGCTAGGAAAGGATAGCTTAATTCTCTTCTTTAGACTTTCCGGGGTGGGCTGGGCCAGAGGTATAGTATAGGTCGTGGCCATGAACGAAGAAACCTTTGCTTGAAGTCAATCCCAAACTCTGGAAACGGAAACTAAACTTGAGTAACTGCTTGCAGCCCAACAACTTATAATACCAGTACTAGATTCACTATCTTCTTTCCCTGAACTATACTTTACTCTAACTTAAGATTCTCTTACTGCCCCCCGATGATCTAGCTTCCGCTTCTTCCCCAGATCCGGCTTATGAGAAAGATTAAGATCCTGTTCCGAGATACCGCTCTGCTTCTTTTCGCACGGATTCTTCTCTTTCAACAAAACCTAGGATTCTCTTGAAACTGATTCCTCTGTTGAAACTTCTTTTTATCCTTCCCTGGCTTTACCTAGATTTTAGTTAACAGTAAGTGCCCTTGCGCAACGAGTAGATCCTAATGTCATGAGTGGGCTGTAGAGAAAAGAGCTAAGCTAAGGTCTCTGTTAAGGAAGAGGGAGTCAAAGGGCTTACGCCAACACTGAAACAGGAATGGAACTCAACTGAAGAAGCATCCAAAGAAACAACACTTGAAGAGACAAGCAGACAGCTTTGAAGTAGGGGCAAGCAACGTAGCTGCAACTACGCCCTGTTTTATAGGCTCAAAAAAGGAATTCTTTTCTAATCGGGGAGAAGTTTCGAATGAGATTTCCCATCAAATTAAAGAAGTGATTAAATAGTGCATTTCTGCCTATAATCTTTCTGGTTCCCTTGGGGCAGCACCAACACCCTCAACAATACTTGAAGACGAAACTAGGGATGAAACTCATAATTCCACTCTCAAACTACAGGCTTTTAACTAGAATAGAACTCCCGGCTCCTCTCCCATACAACTCCTCTGTCCACTAATTATGATTTCTTAACTGAAAGTCCTGTCTTCGTGGCTTCAGTACCAGAAGAAAGAGAAGGATCCGAACCCCCACCTATGAAGAAGGTACTTTTCTAACTCGACAAACTAGAACAGCAACTTACAATAAGAGCATCAGCTTACTTTATCACTAGAACAGGACTACCACTTGCTACAGGTTAGGCTCTGTCAACAAACACTTAATTCTTACTTGAAACTAGAGCTCTTACAACTCACCTCTGTCAACTGAAGTAAGTGAAACACAAGCCACTAAACCCTAGTAGAAGGAAGTGAAACACGGAAGGAACAGTAGAAAGAAGCTAGTATATAAGAATTGAATTGATATCTAAAATTTCCATATTGACCAAACTTATGCGTTATATGCGCCCCCTAGTAAGTGAGCGGGAAGGCCATCTAGTGCAGGGGTAAAGGACAGAACCCAACTTTTAATGCTCTCTTAGACTTAGACTTTCCTACTCCTGAGTCTGGGCCTGGCAATACTTAACGCTTCAGAAGTAAAACATTAATTTCCCTCACACGCCTATGGAATTGAGCAGTCAATAATACCCCCTAATCCTTGTAGTTAGTGAGTGCGCAGAAAATATGATTTTTTTTCTTGTGTGGGAATTTATTTTAACGCAGAGTCAAACTGTCTTCTTTCTTTTCGAGACCTGGGATAGAAGAATGTTACCTAACATATAATTCTCCCTCCACTGTTTGTTGAAGATCCAGATCCCCCTGATTCTATAGTAGACTAGGATGAAACTCATTGTCTTATCGCTTAGGAAGTAATTTCTTCTTACCGGAACTCAAACAAAATAAGCTAGTCGCCAACTCAATAAGCTAGGCACACCCTGAAACTATACTGGAAGTGAAAAACAGAATCGAATTGAAGATTACCATATTTTCTATACTTCATTTAACCTCGCTGAATAAGGAAAAGATTGAAGCGCTGAAGAAGCACCCATCTCGTAAACTGGAATTGCTACTGATCTCATTGACTTAACAAGAGCACCACCGAGAACTTTGAGTATAACACTAACTTGATTTCTATGGGAAACTTAGACACAAGAGCGGGCGGCACCGACAACGTAATATAAGTAAGCATTGAACCTTGACAAAGCTACTTCCCCTTTCCATTGCTTTCGAAATAAACCTTCCTTCGTTCTCTGCTTTTACCCTACCCGCTGACTTTTGTTCCTTTCCGTTTAGAATGAGGCATTACAAAACCATCCCTACAACTTATACCTACTACTTAAAGAGTATAATTACAACCTTGCTTTTATTCTATATGCATTCCCTAACAACACTGCTCACTTCGGAAACTATAAAAAATCTAACCACTTACTTAAGAACGGCTTGTGCATACGTTAGTACCCGCTCGGCTCGCTCACAAGGGCTAATGGACTACTCTAGCGCGTGTGAAACATATAGCATTTTTTCAACAAATTGCTGTGCTGACTCCTTCCTCTGAGGCGTAGGCACCGAAATAATTCTTTTATCTACCTTTTTATGGCAAACGAAACTCACTTTAAGAACTCATATCGGCAAGCGGTGAAGGGAAATAACTTGTTGAACTCATATCGGCAAACTATAAGTGCAATCCAAATAATAACACTTTTGATTTAGGCCCCTTATTGCTTAATGGTATATGTTAGGTGGTGAAGCATCTCTTTACTATGTAGTGTTTGCTTACGGGAATAATCTTGTATCCAGAAGGAAGCTTAAGTAGAAAGGCGTAGCTCGCTAACACGCTTAATTCTTTTCTTTCGTAAAGGTGCGTTAGTTAGTATTTCTTGCATTTATTCTTTTCAGACTTGATTAGTACCACGTCCCACAGCCTTGTCTTTCATTTAATCCGCTCGAAGTCCAGCAGTAGAAAGCTTGGTGCCGATATTCTTCATTAAAAGCTTTTAAGCGCTTAAATTAAAGGCATTAGGTGATAGTCTTTCGCAACGCTGTAAGTCGTATCAGGTAGAGTTAAAAAGATATAGGGTAGTGGTATTGTGAAAGAAAGGGCGATTTTGATTTCATTTAGTAATTGTTGGATAGATTGAAGCCTGTCTTATGAGATGAGATAGATTTGGGTAATTAGAAGTAGATGATGAACATAACATCTGACAGTTTACTCTTAACTCCCTTCTTTGTACACTACAACGGGAGAGAAAAAAAGGAATGTTGCTTCGGTGTTCCCAAGCTTGTTTGGCGAACTCAACTCTAAGGAAGGAATGGACTCTGCGGGCAAACAGACTTGCACTGATGCTAGTCAGACTCCAAATATAAAGTATACGGGTCTGGACCTACTGGCAAACATACTCTAACTTTAAGAGGGAATTGTACTAAGAAGTAGTGCTGGGATAGACACCAGATAAAAGGAATGAAACGAGTGCTTCTCAGACTCACTTTTACTACCTCAGAACCTTTCTTTACTGCTCATCAGACTCGTAGAGGTTACCCTAATTTCTACTACTTAGCTTTAGTCCGACTCTCCTGGCTATTGTACTTCCCTGCCTGGCATTCTGACTATTTCCTCTCAGGAGTATTATAGTAGCTATATCAAACTAAAACCTAGGAACAACAAGGCTAACTACCTCTACTTGCATTCTATATCCTTGGTGGAAATTCCTAGTCTTCTTTTTCTTTCACTTGATACTGAGTCGTCTTATTCTTACTATAGCTTCTCTCAGGACTAGGCTCCTTAGCTGCATTCTTAAACGACTAAAACCAAAAGAATAAGAACAATGCCCAACAGGCTTAACTAGTGCAAAAACGAATAGAACTACTCGGAAACAGCCTATATGAAAAGAAAAACGGTGAGTCTGCCCGGGATCCACACGACTAATTCTTTGAGAAAAAGCTATAAGGCTAGGATCTAGTACTGAGAAAGTGGGTAGCGTACGGGTCTAGTGCACCCAATAATAGAATCAGAAAGTCCACCATTCGATAAGAATGTAATAATGGTTGTAATCATAAGAATCGAACAGGGGAAGGAGGGATCGAACTAACAACTCAGAAACCAACTACTTACTACTTACTACCAAAAATCCAATTACTAAATAGAAGATTGAAACTATATTGCTTCTAACTCCGTAGCTCCTGTATATCAGTCCATATCTCCTGTCTATTAGCCAGCCCTTACTCGCTATTGGTCTTCAAAGAGCGGAAAGAAAGAGCTTATGTAACCTACCCACAGAAGGAAGTCTGTAAACTCAAAATAGTGGAGTTGCTAGTGAGCAGTGAAAGTCTAATCGGCAGTGATTTAATTCTATTCATTATTGACTCATTAGCTCCCCCTGCCAACCCCGCCTTAAAGCCTTGCTCATCAGCCTCATTATGTCGATCCACCTTAATACACTTGTTTTCAGCCTCGCTTTACTACTTACAGACTAACTTTGAACTTACAGACTAGCTTCTCTTGTAAGTGAATCCAATTAGTACTAACAGGGCTATTGCTTAGAAGTTATCCTTTAACTCATAACTGCGGATCTGACAACTGTTTCTAAGACGGAAAGTTACTCTATCAGAATCAAATCACTACTATAAGGAATAAGGAACTCCACTAGTAAGTCAAAGAGTTGAACCGATGACAAACAGGCTTTAACCCCGGAAACACTTCCAATACTTTCTTATCCCCACCAATAATAAAGAATCCGACTCACATCGATAAGGCTTTTCACTACTTTACAAAAACCTGACTCGTGGTTGCGTTTATAATCCTGACTATCTTTGTTTTCACTCTACCTCTCTTTGCTTGAAAACTCTATATAGTGCTCCTCATAATAGAGCTAATGAAAAAAAGACTTGCGCTGGTGTGGTGGCCGTCTCATGCTTTCTCTTATGTAATACAGATTGGGACCCACTGCTAACAAACCTGCCCCCCTTAACTGTCTCTTAAACTGCTAGATATCCAAATAGGGAATAAACCTGCTACTTAGGGAGACTGCTGCTGGCGCTTCTAAGACTTCATCCTTTAGTAAAGAAAAGCAACAGTGTACTATAGACCTGAACTAACAACTGGGGAGAAAATCCCTACTTAGAAGAATGGATAGCCACCCGCAATATAAGAATCAAAATGCTAAGCCCATGCCTTACTCCGCGGCCCACCCAGCCTTATTGCCTTTGAACTTTGTCACTCCCGACCTAGCCTACGTCTTTAAAAAGTAGTCATATCAACCGTGGCCTATTTATTTCAAGTATTCAATACAGAATGGAAGATATACGTGTACCGTCAGTTACCTGCTCCCAATACCAAGTTAAGAAAACCAGACCATAACTACTGCTAAAAAGAATGGAACTCGAAAGTCAGGGTACTATTAGAACTCTCCTTTTACTTGTAACCCAAGAATTGTTCAACTTAGACTTAGGTTTACACTGATGCGCCCCCCCGACTCGACACTAAGTAGTAATAGGTATGATCCAGGTAGTAATAGGTATGATCCAGTGCATTAAGTGTAAGAAATAGGGTACTAAGGGGCTCCCACCTGACAAGCCTTCAACAAGAACACCAGGGATTGAGTCCTGGGGAGTAAAGGAGGAAATCAACTCCGGATTTAGGGCAATACAATAACGGAATAGACTAAGAGTATAGTCAATATCAGAATGAAAGAGTGAAGAACCAGACTTACCCCGTTGAGTTACAGCATTTATCTTAGTAGTGACAGAACGAAAGCAAGGGTCGCAAGCTTGATGCTAGTGCCAAGCCACGACGTCTAGGGTTACAGAATCCAACTAGGTCGACTCAGGCTTCACCCAGGTAGTTACAGACTGATGCTATTTCTTACTGGTATTGGTATTGATAGCTAACGGTCTAGTAATTAGTCTCCTCAGACTGCAGGTAGGGGGGGGGCTAGTAAGGCTCTTTCGCTATTCAGTATAAGGCAGTACAGAATTTACCTCAATAGTCAAAGAATGTAACTAGCTAAAGTCAGAATGAAGTGATAGTAGCCATAGTTATAGGATAAGAATTCAGTTGCGGCGGGGGAACACAGAGCAAGCTATAGGGTTGGAATAAAGAATGGAACGGCTACAGGAAAGAATAGAACTAGTGAGGGCAAGACTTCAACAGTTACAAGTCGGCGAACACTTTACTTGGGATGAGCAAGAGGGATAGTTTACTGAGTTAGATTAGATGAGAGCAGGAGGATCGTTTGAGTTTACAGCCCAGCCCGCCCCTGAAAGTAGTGGTAAAGTTTAATCAGTAGCTGAGGCTGCCAATGCAGTATGGTAGCCCTTAACTGTATTAGTAGCCTGAGGTATTGTAGCCATAGTTCCAGTTGCCAGTTGCCATAGGTATTGTAGCCTGAGTGTCGGTAGGCAATAAAGTCATAAAGAGAGCTCGGGTCAGCAGACAATAAGAATGGGTTTACTTACCGGTCCTTTACTAAAAGAAATAGAGTGGTAGAGTTTACTGAACACTTTAAGAATTGATAACCTATAGAAAAAACAACAATTACATAGCTCCTTGCTTTTTTCCCTCCTACATTCTCTCTGTTCTTAATTAAGGATAAAAGATTCTCTCTGTTATTATTAAGGATAAAGTTTAGAAAAGATCTTCTTATTTAAGAGAAAGTGATACCTTAGTCTACTCGCTCAGAATGGAGCTAAGGGTGAAGTGGAATTAGTTGAATACCTGTAGTTGTAGTTACTTCTAGGCGTAGTGGTCCTGTAATTAGAAGCATAACTTACCGATCTAGGACATAAGGAAGTTTACTTTGCCAACCCGACCTTCTGATTTCTTGCTCGAGTACTTTTTTTTTTTCCCTTATATACAAGCTGTTTGTCGGGGTAACAGACCATAGTACTGTTTATTCTGTTGCAAGGGGTAACTCTCCATGGCCTCTTTCTCGCCTACCATGTGCTCTAAGGTGACCAACCACCCCTGTACAAGAAGTTCAATTGCCTGTGTTCCTGTTGAGATCTATCCCTATTCTTCTCTGGCTACAATAACTATCCTATTGCTCTTTGAACTCTGTCAACAATTAATAATTTCATCTTTATTCGCTGAAGGAACTGCACCCACACTGCTAACTGAATGAGGCTCATCCAACTTCATTCTTCTCCTACTTGTAAACTTCAGACTAACAGTTTTCGGGAGCTAAACAAAAAATATAGTAACAGTAGAGTCCTGTGCCACTTATATATCTGCCACTCTACCACTTTGGGCTTCAAAGCCAGATCCTTATCCTTATTCTACCTTCCTGAGATATTCAGGTTTTCTTCTTTCGTTTGTGATACCAGAATTCTTATCCTCCGGTTTCTATTCTCTTCTTGCCACAAAGAATTAAACAAGCTGCTGGCTCCTCCGCCAAGCACTAATGTTGCTAGGCAGGGCCGCTAGTGTTCTGTCAACAAAATACAATTAATAATTGCATCTTTCCAGCGCCGTATCACATTGACCTAGCAGCCAAGATAGTTTCTATTGTCCTCATAATTCATGGAATCTCTCTTGCCCAGCACCGAGGAGAAAACAAACTGAACAGTAACTGCACCTTCTGCTACAACATCTTTAGTGACTTTTGGCGGGATGAAGACTAAAACTCGAATGGAACAGGATATGTCCGATACTAGTTCCTCTGCAATCTTTCCTTCCGGGTACGCTTCTTCACGGTGCCTATATTTGTTATTAAAGTTTATAGTTTGGTTGCGCATATCATACCATATGTCTACTCAACCGCTTCCTCTATCTATAATGACACTCGAACAGCCCAAAACCCTTTGAACATACTACAGCAGCAGGTGGCGAAGAGCCTACATCGAGGTGCCAAACCTTCCCGTCCATATGCACTTTTTTTTGAAGATAAGATCTGCCTTTTCTACCTAGAGTAACCTTTCTCCGTATCTGTTGAACGATGGCCTTTTACTCGGTCGGATCACTAAGGCCTACTTTCGTCCCTGCAACATGGGTAGTGAAGTCAAGCTCCCTTCCCGCCTTTGCACTCGGGTATAATCCCAAAGTCTATAATAAAATAATGAAACTATTTAGACTGATCATTCGAGTTGAAATTGAATGTTTTTTTATTTATAACATCTTCTTAGCTATTGTTTGAAATTGAAGAAGGAAAGTTGTAAGCTTCTAGTGGTACCTTGTTGACTGAATCCTCTCCTGCTCGAATGGCCTTATTGACACCCGAGTCCAGAGATAGAAGCATTGAGTAATGTAATAGGTATAATAAGTATGATTATTATCTCAGAGAAACGTTTCGAATGGGAAAGGGATGAAAAGGCCCGGCAACAGGTAAGGCTCCTAGTTCATAATTCTTTTTCGATTAGATGCAGCTTTCCAGTTTCAAGTTATCCAGACGAGCCCAACTTATTGAATTGGTTCTTTCAAACAAAGACAACTAGTTTTGAGCCAAATGGAAGGAAAGAGGAAGAATATTCAGGATACGTAGACGTCTTTACCCTCTCTTCATGCAATCAAAACGAAGCATCATTATGGATTGATTCATCTTTCAGACCGGTTTGAAGTTCATCGGTTTTGCGGGTACCCGCCAACATTCAAGTTTTCCCTGTGTATATAGTAGTGACCAATCGTTGTGTTTTGCTTTTAAGAATTGGTGTGTCTATAGGGAAGAAAAGAATAGAATGCAAGGAGCCCCCTACTTACTTAATGACCAAAGAAGTGATTCTCAAAGTACAGATAAGAATGTTAATTACTCTATAACTACAGATAGAAGATATATTACCCAATGATATACTCCAACTAAAACTCACTAATGCGCGAGAGTGACTTGTTCTTGTAAAACTCGCGACTTGTTGGCTTACAGTCCGCCCCTGCCTCGAAACCAGTACTAGATGATTGATTCACCAGCTTCGCGCACCTTTAATAAATCAAGGTTCCGCGTTACTTCACAATCGTGGAATTGTC